>CM017779.1:1507595-1660500 GCA_008121275.1 Drosophila lowei
CCGCGCTCACGGAGAACGAGGTTCGACGGTGCTGGCCGAAACAGAGGCCATACTGAACTCCAGGCCACTCACCCGGCCAGCACAGATCCGAACGACGGAGAGGTGCTCACGCCAGGCCACTTGCTGATCGGCCAGGCCCTTCGCTCGCTGCCGCAAAGGTTCGAGCCAGACGCACTGAGCAGCGGTACCACCTATACCAAGAGGTGGCAACTGCTCTCAGAGCAGAACGGCGGTTCTGGCAGGGCCTGGTCGAAGGACTACGTCCACAGCCTCCAGCGTCGCAGCAAGTGGCAAACGCCAGAGCCCAACATCGAGGTCGGGGCTATGGTGGTGGTCCACGAAGACCACACGCCTCCGCAGCGGTGGATCACCGGCAGGGTAACCAGAGTCGTCGAAAGAGCGGATGGAAGAGTCAGGGTGGCCGACTTGCGGACAGGAGGGGGCGTCATTAAACGCCCAATTCATAAATTGGCCCAGCTACCAGCGGGATTGAAGACCGACGTGCGGTCGTTCAAGGCGGCTGGAGGTCGGTACAGCGGTCGAGGCAGCCGCAAATTTGAAATAAATTAGTTAAATTGTAAAGAAAATGAATGAAGTCACTACCCTTTAAGATCTACCGCCTAACATAGTTACATACGCCCAAAATAATCAAGCAACATAAAGATGTTGAGCAACATTCGCTGCAGCATAGCTTAGGGTAACAAACGGAGAGAGAGTCGCAATCTCACATTGATGACGAACGGTCGTGCCTTTTAATTTTTCTCGTCGCCGCCGCAAGCAGCTCTGGTCCACCCCGCTAGTCCCCCGCGTCCGCAGCCTGATTAAAGGCAATTACCAATATTTTATCGCAAAATTTTACAATGGTGAAAAGACAATTAACCGTGCTCATACCTCGCAACAGTACTAGCAAAAAGGTCTAGCAAGCGTGTACTTGTCTATAGTTTTTTGTCTGGATCAATTTGAATTAGTATTTTATAAAGTCTAGTGTAAGTTTTTTAATGCAAAGCTCTCTCTCTCGCTCTTGGCGAATTCAACCCGCTTTGCCACCGAAAGTTAGCTAGGCTTATAGATCGAATTGTGAAAAATATAAATTATTCGTTGAAATTGATTGACATGCAAATTAAATAACTGCGGTAGCGGATTGCGTTTTTAAAAAGTTTTTATTTAACTTTAGGTTCACAGATATAGACTTAAGTTGAGGGTTACAAAGGTTTCCGGACAAAGGGTTTGCGCGATCTTAGTTTTTAGCTCGACTTTTCGGTTTCGCTTCTGGATCAAGACTGAATTGAACTTTTGGATCTTGGCATCGTCAATCCCGTTCGAGAATAGTTTTTCTATAAACATCCCGATTGATTTCGCTATCCCAAATATTGGATTTCGTCATCCAAAGATTGAGAACTGTAAAATGCTCAAAATGCAGAATCTGCAGAAAGCCGGGTGTGAGATTGTTTATCAGAAGCCGGGTGTGGGCAAAGATTGTTTTTCCACTTAGGCGAGTGTCAAAGATTGGGATTGTGGCGGGAGCCCAAGATTGAGATTGTATATCTTAAAAATCAATTAGGCGGAAGCCAAAGATTGAGCTTGTGGTGGAGCCAAAGATTGAGATTGTTTATATCTTGAAGAAAAACAATTAGGCGGAGGCCCAAGATTGAAATTGTGCGGAGGCCCAAGATTGAAATTGTTTTCGTCTTAGAAAGCCAAAGATAGTTTACAACTCGTATAAGAGCTCAATAGAATTGGGTACGTTAACTTGCACGCATATTTATTCTTTTCTTCCCGCCTGATAAAAATTTTTTACAGCCCCCCAAGGTTTCATGCTACTTAGAAAAACTGTTTTAAAATTTCAAAATCATTTTGTACCCACCGAAGGTAGTTTTTTCATTGTTAGGCCAGATATATAAAAAGAAACCCTCGTAATTTCTTCCTATAAAAATGTCGTAAGCAAAGAATTACAAAGCTATATCTAAGTAATATGCTATTCCTACAACTTTTAAGAAAATTTTAGCTCTGCATATATCTCCAACTAAGCATGGATTTATATGTTTAAGATCGGTTTTTAGTTTGCTATTTTTTGGCCACTTGATTTTATAACAGAAACTTTTATTTAAAAAAAAAAGTAGACTAAAAAGTCCCACAGACGACCATCCATCACCCATTTCTGGGATGGTCCGTAAGGTTTTACCGTTCCGAAAATTTCCCAGTTATTCCACCATCCATCTGAGATGTTCCTAAGCCGCAATTTTCTATGCGATATTTAACCGATGGTTTTCAACTGCAACACTAAAAAACAATGAATGACTATAAAAAATAGTTCGCGCCTAACATATTTCAAATCCCATTTTAAATTTCAAATCGATCAAGACTAAAAAAGATAAAAATACACCAGAAATTATACAAAATAAAGAGATAGCAAAAACTGGCGGTGGTGAGTTTAATTAATATTTGTATGTACATTAGGGTTGCGCTTATTTATAAAAGATAAATTTTCAAAGATCTCAGGGTCTAAAAGTGTTCCTTTAGTTATAAAACAATAAAATATAAAGTTTCAGCCCGATTCGACAATGTTTAGAGGTGCCGACTTGAGGTCAAAGTTCAAAAATACGATATTTGGTCAATGGTTCCTATGGCAGCTATACTATATATCGCTCTGATCGGATTGATTTTTTTTTGGGATCTAGAATATTAAAATATAATCCATCCCCTTAAATTAACCATCAGCTTTGTTATTATATTAAGGCATTTTTATTATTCAGTGGATATAGACTAGCATATTCTTTTGCGACGTTTAACAACTTCTGAAACTCATCTTCTTTTTTGGTTAGTATTTGGTTATAGTCTTGCATAAGTTTAACAGCACGTTCGGTTGTATCATTAACCACTTTTAAATGTTTAAATATATTTGAAGCATTTTGAAAATCTTCATTACTATGCCATTCTGAAGAATCTTCAGTTAAAAGACGTTTAGAAATATTAAACCGATTAAAAATTTAGCAGAATTAGGTGTCACAAAATCAGATAGGCTCTTTGTAATAAACGTTGGAAAATCATTTTCTTTAAAAATTTGGCGTTTTGCAGAAATTTCGACATCATCATGGTCAACACAAAGTGCCAAGAGTTGCTTCGCCATTTCTCGTTTCTCCATGAAAGTAACTTTATCGTCAAACAATGCAAGTGCGATATTTTCATCAGATAAATACCACAAATGGCTGCAAGTCTTTTTTAAAACCACGTATGCAATTTTCGGATCAAATTTTTTATAGTTGTACATTTTGCATATAAATTGAAAGTCCGAATTTGGAGCTTCAAAAGCTAATGCTGACCGAAACCAATAATTTATATAAGAACGCACTATAAAAATAGTAATGTAACGCAAATATTTTTCTTTTCGAGTTGTCAACTTAAACTTCTCTCGAAAAATATATATTTTAAAGATATAAATCGCCTTATACATCCAGCGTGGATGGTGCATTGGTCCAGGGAGTTGGAAAAAAGACATTTCGGAACCAATCATAAACAAATTTGAGTTAACTCTAACAATTCAACGTAATCAGTACGCGCATGATGTTTTTTCAATTCAACTTGAGAGGAGTTAGTTCTTGCATTTCTTCTTTCATTTAAATTCGTTGCAACGTAGTGATCAGTCACACCATGTCTGCATGGGACGTATAAGTCTCTTTTGTGTAAAAGTTTCTCTGGGCGGAATGTAGCGCCGTTAAGTTGTCCAGAATTGGACACAGCTGTATCAAAACAGGCTTTTTTAATTTGATCAACTAATCCCAATGTCATTCCCTTTCCGAATGCATTTTGGGTAGACGAGGGTGGCAATTCGATATTTTAATACTCTGCACGTGTAATTGCACATTAGTCTGAAAAGTTGAATTTATTTTATTTTATTTAAATTTAATTTAATTAAAAAAATTTAATCTGATCAGAGCAATATATTCCTGCCATAGGAACCATTGGCCAAATATCGTATTTTTGAACTTTGACTTCAAGTCGGCACCTTTCAACGTTGTCGAATCGAACAAAAGGAACATTTTTAGACCCTGAGACTTTTGATTCCGACACATTTTTTTTCGCCCATACAAATAAGCGCAAGCCTAATGTACATAAGTATTTGTTTTGTTTCTTTTATTTTAGTATTTTGGAGCCATATATGAAGATATGCGGAGATGCATTATTTTGTTATTAACATTTGGCATGATAACATTGCGGATTTGCGGGGAGCCTGAAAGAATTACATTGATGTCGACCAGGACAGATCCAATGAAGCCCTAGCTTTTTTTCTGCGGCCTTCTGGAGATTGATCGTAAAATGTTGGAAGTTCAGAAGGAGCAGCAGATATTACAGGAGGAACACCAGAAAACCAAGCAAGAGATAGTCTAGTAAATTGCGAGCAGCCAAGGCTAAACCAACTTCCAAACAGAGCTGCTGCAATTTTTTTTGAAGTCCAAAGAGTAACGGTATATAGTAATTATGTATCGCCAATTTATTAATTTCCACTTCTGAAATATCACGATTCAGACAATAGACCTGAAAGTTGCAGTACTTATGTGGTATATGGTATGCTTTCATGCAACCGTTACTCAATATAACTTGGGAGAGGTAGCTGTCAACATGTCCTCGCCTTCTGCCTCCCGGGCCATACATATGATCATATAAAAAACATTCTACGACAATATACATTCTTTTTATTTTTACATATCCTGATTATCAATGATTAGAATATTACAGAAAATATGTTCAAAATTTATTTAAAAATGTTATACATACCAGCTCTGACCACAACATCTTTGGATACAATGGTTCCTACACTGTTACTTGCAGTACAACGATAGATTGACCAATGTACATCCTGACGGAACTCTTCAGCAGCAAAAGGTTGAAAATATAGGGAGCTATTAGCCAAAATATGACGAGCCTAGAAGAAACATAAGCCGAGTAAAATATAACGTTAAGGTATCTAAGTCATTAACTCTTCTTCATCTAGGCCAACATGCAATTTTTTACTTAAACGAAAAATTTTTTAATTTAATGCGATCCAATTTCGCCAACTAGCTTACACATAAGCCTTTTACACTATTTCAGAATTCATACTAAAATCTACTCTGTATGTAACGAGTGAGCGTCAATGTATCTGATAGAACATAACTACCAAAATCTCCCACTCCCCACATTTACCAACAAATCAATCTGTTGCGAACAGCTATACCAACAAGAAAGAGATATATGTGCAAATATAAATAAACCTTTCACACTATTTTAGCATTCACACTAACATCTACTCTGTGTTCAACGAGTATGTTTTTGTCTTTGCCAATGTGTCTTTGCACTATAAAGCATGATCCGCCGCTGTCCGCCCAGTTACGAGTGCTCGCTATGACACAAACAGCTAGAGAATAGCTCAAATGTACTCGAACTAGTAGACAAGGACGTTAAATTGACGGATTTTGGTCATTCGTGATCTGTAAGACTCAAACTAACCTGATTCCACTTCTACACCATTGCCACATACCACTTTTGTCCTGTCATATATACCGGTAAAATTTAATGATTCCTTATGAACCTCTTTTAAGTTTGCCCCCCTCACACATGTGGCCTCTTCGTTAAATACCATCTACAAATAAAACTTAAATTAATTGAAAGACTAATAAAAAATAAAAATATTAATGTTAACTACGGACACTAAGCATACGCAACCGAATTTTACCATTGCGAATATCACAAACCCACTACTGCGTGAAAACAGACTTTTTCGTACGGTGAGCTATGTTCCAAACATATTGACAGAAAAGGTAGGCCGAGGATTGGGATGTCATTAGAGATCTACTTGAATCTGCTAATATATAGAGCCTAAGTAAATTTGGTTTGTTTTATGGGTTTTCCCTTTTTTTTTTAACTTTTAGAACTCCTTGTTGGGATCTATTTTCCTAATTTTTAATTTGTATACTGCATCATAATCATTAAAGACTAAAATCTTAAAAGACTAAAGTCGCCGAAAGCTAAATGCCATTCTTTCGAAGCAGAACCAGCAGAAAATAATTAAAAATGTATTTTCTGTGTTCATTGCAGCAGCGGGTTTCAGAAAACGAATTACTGTATCTCACATCGCTTCAAGTTTAAAGTTTAAATTTGATTAATATTTCGATTTGTGATGGTTTTTTTTAATCATGGAAAGTATTGTATTGTAGTTTTGCTAAATTATAAAAATTGTTTATATCAAACAACAAATGTTCAGAAAAAAGCCGATGATGGACCGCGATAAAGAATTTACGTCTAGAAACTATCTGGGGGTCAGGCATGGTTCTTTATTAATTCAACTTTAAAGCTAAACTTATGCCCATACAAAATGAAAACATTCGGCATATCTATTAGATAGGAGCAGTCTCAATGATTCTGCGTTTTTTGTTTTCTCGTATCGTCAAAATATGGATGTCACAGATTTTCGTCCTTTGTGGGGGCGCCAGGGGGCAGCGCAAAATCTTGAAATACACTTGTAACAGTGTAATATCCCTGGAGTCTGGATACAACATTTGGTTACTCTAGCTCTTATAGTCCCTGGGATTTAGGCGCTCATCAAGACGGACGGACAGACAGCCGTGTCTGTTGACCTGGTGTGCTCCATTTGGCACGTTGTTGGAGCAGAGTCAAGTCACTCCAACGCTTCCAAAAGCTCTGCAGGGCACGGAGACTCGCTGCCAGCGATCAAGTCATTTGAAGTTTAGACCCGTAAAATCTGGCTCAGGAAACTCCATCAGCGGATGACCAATTAAAAAATGCCCTGGTATAAGGACTGAAATGCTGTTTGGCCGTCTTCACTGCTGCCTGCCACAAGCGCCTGAAATGCGACGAGCGAGGCGGTATGAATCTCCAATCGAAGCAGTTGTTGATGCAATGATTATGAACTTCAGCACGATGCTTCTCGTTCATAAATAACCGCCGAAGGTCCTCTAATTCGTTCCTTGAGCCCACAAAATGTGAGGCAAATATCCGCCCAAATACATCGGGGAATGCTGCGCGTAGCAACGAAGCGTTTGAGGGTACTCAAGAAAGCAGCAGTTGCTAGGTCCTTCCCTAAGTCCAACCAGACGGCTTTTGTTGCAAAAGCCGTTTGAGTGCGCCAATCTGCCTTATAGTAGAAGGGACCGCAGTAGTCAATTTCAGTGACACTGAAGGCGAATCCTGTACTCGATTCTTCGGTAGGTCAGCCATGATGTGTTCCACAAGATGAGGTCTGGATCGGCAGCAGATGACGATTTACGATCGCGATCAACAGTTTTCAAGCCGCCGATGGGTCAAAACTGTAGCGAATCGCTGCAAGTAGCGACTGCGGGTCAACATGGTGATGCTTCCGATGATGGCGAACCTCCCTGGGGTGGCGTGTATCGAATCCGAGAGTTGAGTGCCGCAGGCGACCACCAACACGAATTAGACTAAAGTCAGCTATAAAGGGCGAGAGCGAGATGATAGATGATAGGTAGGCCCGTTGAACGATGCGAAATAGCAAATGCGATCCTTTGCAAAGGTCCACAGACGAGAGATCCGCTGACTTCGTCCTACTGATGAATTCTAGAACGTAGCCAAAAATGCGCATCATGACTCCGAGTGAGTTGATGTGCTTAAACGAAAATGTACGAAAACGGATGAGTGTGTGAAACACCTTGGCTTCAATGGTGGGACCTGACATAAGACCAGATGTGGTAGCTGCAGAGCCGTCGAACATGACCCTCAGCTTTGTTGTGGAGCTGTCCTCTTTGATGACGTAATGATGTGGCAAGAAATATTTGCACTTGTACCTATCTTCATTGGCCACCAGAGACATATGATCGAGGGACAGATATTCCTTCATAAATGCCGAATATGTTGCATTACGCACGAACTTACGCTCCACATTTTCCGAGCGCAGCTTTGCTTGCAAGTATGTATCGCCAAAGGACTCCAAAGTTCACTTCATAGGCAAGCGAACAGATATTCTCCTGAGGGTAAGCGAGTGTGATGGTCGACGAAGTGCTCCTCGCAATGAAGTTCTCCTTCTTGACGCTCAAAGATGTGCTCCACTTCCCAAAATTGACGAACCAACTCATCGAGCCGAGTGCTGTGATTGGTGTCATCTGAAGATTGGGTTGCCATATGCGACGAGAAGTTGGGGCCGAATGCCCGCCACATCCGAGATGTGTTTTCTGCAGCAACGGTAATCCAGGCGGTAATTTGTCCCACACACAACTCGAAGAAAAGTCCGGCTCTTAACGAGCAGTAACAAAATGTAATTGCGATCCCGAGTCCAAAAGTGCGCGACGTGACATGAAAGTTCCAGCGCTGTCTTTGACGAGAACGCTGGTTTTTGGTTTTTCCTGACATACCAACCTGACCATCTTGCTCTAGCATGAAGCGATGGATGCTTGTTTAAGAGTGAGACATCTTTTTTTTCCAGAAAGGCAGACAATTTATCCCAGGATGGAAGATCGTGGTTCGACGAAGCTTCTTCCCATTTAGATTGTTTCGTCCTATCTGAATTCTGCCAGATTGCGTGGACGATTATGCATTCTGCAATATCCCCTTTGGTTGGCGTCGCTTTCAGCGCGAAGATGTGAGAAGAACCAAAGAATCACCACGCACCAGCCCAAATATCTTTCTAATGTGTGCCTGTTGTATAAGACGTTAATTAGCAAATCGTTTTTCGAGAATATCTAATGCTGTATTGTAGTAAGCCTCGCTCATCTCCAACGAACTGATGGTGTCCAACGTCGCTCCTCTCGAATATGACTTTCGATAGAAGTCAGCTCGGTTTCATTATCAATGACAGCAGTGAACATGGAATAGAAGCTTGTCCACTCTGTATAGGCTCCATTGAACTTGGGCAGCTGCAGCTGTGGCAAGCGTGATCGATTGGCCATGTACATTATGGATTGGGATTCACTTGGGTTCATTCGAAACGTGGAACAATGCGTGGGCTGAGACCGCTTGCCCAACTCACGCTGAAGAATAGTCCTCAATGATAGCACAGCGGAAGCAAACTGACCAGGCAACTCGCTACTAATAGCTTGAAAATCGTGCTCCTCCAATCGGTCGTGTGCCACAAAAAATTTGATTGCAGCTCCGTCACTGATTTCAACAGTCCTCGCAGGTCGTACTCATCCAAGCTGCGTACCCTTTCGTCGTCCAATTGGACGTCCTTTGTGTTGAGGCTCAAGAATGCAATCCGGCTAGTAGCTGGATCAGCACTGGCCAACACTTCACCAACTGGAGCGTCATTCGACGACATGCCATCCGAGGCGGACCCGATACTTACATTGTCGTCACTCATTTTAGATATGTTTAGTTTTCAATTATTTTTGTTTTATTTCCCGCTAAACTCTCCACGAAACAGCTGAGTTTTTCGAGCGGTCTGCGCAGATCTAACGATACGAACGTATTGCACTCAAAGGCGGTAAAAATGCAATGAAAAATGCGAAAGCGAAGAGGAAAAAAGTGTATGTATGGACTGCTAGGGCACTTTTGATGTGCGAAATTAATGCGGTGGCAAATCAACGAAGCGACGACCGAAACAGTTATGCACAAGTGAACGATCAAGATGTTGCTCTGATTTGAGCTCGAATTCCAGAGAGAGCTATATGCGGCCGGTCACAAGAGCTGGCTGAAGCAAACGATGAAAGAGGAGGCGAAGTAAACTAACGGACCACACTTAGAACTCTATGCAGCCGGTCTCGAAAGTGCGTTCCGCAGGCTGAAGCAGACAGCAGACAGCTGAAGCTACTTTTTCGTCAAATGTTACGGTAAACCTTCGAATTTGATGTAACTAACTGCTTCAACACTTTTAACACACGATAAGTCCACGGCGATCACGTCGGGGACACCAAAATGCCGAACATTTTCGGCAACTCTGACTCCAAATTTACGAATAAAGTTTCTCCGTTGTTTTTTTTCGATGTTTTTTATGCAAGTTACATATACATATGTGTGCGTGTATGCACTAAGATAGTAAAAAATAGATCGCGATAATAGACAATTTAAGATAATTCGGATACAAGATATAAGAAGAGATTATTAAAATGCCTTAAGAGCTATTGACTTCTGCTGCTCCGAACACTAAACTTTAATTTTTAAATAACAGGTTTTTATCTTCCTATAAATTTAATCTTTCCTTTACTTTTTGAAGTTATTGAGAAATTTCCCAATACTTATTATTGTAGAGTAATTAAATTTTCTTCTTCCATATCTACTTCGAATTCCTAATTATCTACATATATATATATTTTGTGAATGTTGAACTTTGTGAACGCTGAATTTGTTTTTATCGATAAAGAACGTTTAAGGGTCAATAACATTAAAAACATTACGATACATTTGCATACATACATATGTACCGGCCGCCCTTGCATATAGGGATAGCTCGTAGCTGTTGGCTTGCGGGTCTCGGTCTTTCCTGTCTGGCACTCGATTTGTTATTATTATTTATCCTCCAGAAACTGGATCTAGCGAGCAGGAGCGATTAGAGGACCCGGTTTTGGACCAGAGATGCAGGTCATTGAAGACAATGGAAATCGCTATGGCAACATATGCGCCGAGCAGTCAGGTGAAAAGAAGTAGAAAGCATAACAATTCAAGACCCACATCGGTTGCAACTAATCAACATTTGTCAGGCTGCGTGCCAAAGCAAACAATGACAGCGCTCACGAAGTCCAGTACTGTCCCAGTTTTAAAGCGCCGTCATAAAGAAGCCAAGCAGCATTCCCTGTGAGTGAACTGTCTTTTATTGTCGTAGTATTTAACTTTATTCAGTGTCCAGATATTAGCAGATACCTGTATCTCAAGCAAGCAGTTTTCATTTTGTTCGCTTCAAAACTGGAAATGGGATATTTAAACATTATATAAAACAATGTGGCGTTTTCCGATGCATTCGCCAATGTAAAATCAAAAGATGATCTCGGCGGTGATATGTGTTTTTTAACCAAGCACCCTTGACAATTTTGCCAATGCTCTGACAAATTGCTGGAATATCAGCTGGCGTTGGTGGAGTTAGTTCCACCTTGGCGTACTTCAAGAAAACATCGAGCTGAGGCCTTGCCTGAACAAGAAGCCCGTTTACAAGTCCCGATTCCTTTGTAGCCAAACTCGCCATATTTTCGTGTAATCAAGTCAATGCGCGATGAAACAGAGAAACTCTCTCGAGTCTTAAAACAGGACATCGATTAAGTCAATGCACCTCTAGTAACTGTCGTACCTGCAGGGATAGACACCATACTCTCCTGAATTTCGGTAAACATAAAGCTGCTGCAGCCCAACTGCAATCAGTGCCACTATATACTCCATCTCCATCTACACCTAGGCTATTCTAGACACGTCACTGATATATTTTTGGTCAAAGTTAGCCTGCACTCTCGCTCGTCGGAAATCTCAACTCTCATCACTGCTATTGTAGCCTCTAACTTAACCGATCCTCAGCCCCGCTTCGGAATTGACTATCAAATTCAGAAAACTGGCTTGGGATGGGTGGTGTTGATCGAGGTTGCTTCCGTTTAAAGCGGTTCAGAGGAGAGACTTGGGGTACTTCTTCGGCTGTTTTGGGAGATTGAGAATTGCATCGACCCCAGAGTAAAGTCTACCAAAGAAAAGCTAGATTGTGAAGCACACTTTATTCTACATTTCCGTAGATTAAAGACTGGCAATTATTATGTTCGGCTGCCAGCTAAATATAATTTGGATCTCTTGGGATAATCGATCAAGCGCTGCGTAGATTCCTGTCCCTTGAGCGAAAATTAGATTTGAAATCTCAATATTCTGCATTCATATATAAGTACCTTGACCTGGGCCATATATCTCCTGTTCCTGCCAAGTCAATCAGTAACTGCCAATACTTTTTGCCTCACCATGGCATAACGAAGGAAGATAGCTCTACAACCAAGCTTCGGGTCGTTTTTAAACTGGTCACTGTTATTTATTAGATGAAGCATGTCTCATATTTATCTGTGCGGGCGATACATCAGTTGGCAATGGATGATCAGATAGAATTTCATGTTGGAGCTGAAATCCTTCATCGTGACATATACGTGGATGACTTGATATCTGGAGCCAGCTCTCAGGAAGATGCTATCCGCATTCGCGAGCAAACTGCTGAAATTTTGTCTATAGGTCATTTCAAAGTTACAAAATGATTTTCGAACGTGCCTGCTGTATTCAATGGAGTTCGGGAAGAAGACAAGGAAACTTTTTTAGCCACTTCTGATCAACTTTTATTTTCGTTTTCGACCCAACAATAGTCTCCGAATCCCTGCAGGCGCTACGTTTGGTCAGCCCTATCTCCGTTCTACGACCCTCTCGGACTAGCTGGTCCTGTAATTACAAAATCAAAAATCTTTCTTCAACGTTTTTGGACAGATAAGTTGTCCTGGGATGCAAGACGCCAGCATCGATGCTTATGGTGCATGCATTTATGTCACTTACTTTGTGCCAAATCTCTTGGTGCTCCATTGAAGACACTTTCTGTACGAAAGTTGGAGCTTTATAGAGGGGAGTTGCTGGCTAGGCTCATATCTGAGATAGCCGGAATGAGTGTTTTCAGGGGAAGGTGTAACTGTTGGTGTGATTCGCTCTATGGGACTTGGGGCGAGTCGTCAAGATTCAATATATTTGTCGCAAATAGGGTGGCAACAAATTAGGAAATTTTCCCACATCTTTAATCCCAGCCGACATTCTCTCGCGAGGGTCCCTTTTGACTGGCCACCCACGGTGTTATCAGATAAGCCAACCTTTGACCTTTTCCGGAAGGTTCTTCTGGTCAAGTCGCCCAAAATGGAAATTGTGGCCGATTCCGAGAATGCGAACTGGTTTGCTTTCTTGCATCGCGCTTTCGGATACACTCAAACGTTTTGCAACCGGGCAAAAAAAATGTGGCATCCACAATTTTGAAATTACAAGAAAACCAAACGCAAAATCGTTGATAAACACCATGTCTAGCAGACTGCCTAAATCAGATCGGATTATTATTATAGCCAGAAGGAACAAACCAATTTTCAGTGGCTGCTTCGATCGACTTCGAATTAGGATGCCGGTTGTCGTTCCGAAAAAGTTGACGACTAGATAAACTTGTCGAAAAAACAATGGGGCCTTAAACATTTTTACTGAATTTTTTTCCTAAGTTAGGTATTGATTTTAAATCTTTAAAAACTGACATTTTCTTAACCTCTGAAAAAAAACCGATTTTAAAAATTTAAAAAAAAATTCATGACAAAATTTTAAAGCCCCAAGTCCATCAGAAAAAGTCAGTTTAGTTCACAGTTTGAAATAAAAAGTTCAATTTTGTTGACTAGTGTAATTTGACGGAAAGAAAAATAATAACAGGGTGAGCGCACAAATGTGCTGTTGAGCGCAATGATGCACAGGTGTATTGTTTCTGTCGAGAAAATCATATTTTTTGTTTAGTCCCGAGATTTTAGAGACAACATCTTATAAAAATTGATATGTATGCATACCTTAAAAATGGATGAAATAGGATTATTTTCTTTATCGAGCCACTGAATAGTTGGCGGGGGGTTTCCATTAGCAGCACAATCCACCGTGTTTCCCGCATTATTCATAAATTCGATTCTACCAGGAGGTTCGATGGAGAAACTTGGTCCTTGTGTATCGAAAAAGCTTGAGATATCTAGAAATATTAAACAATATAAACAATTTATTTTGTATATATTTGTAATCGATCTGCAACAACCCCAAAATACAAATTCAAATAATAACACTAGGCAACAAAATCGATATTTTTTTACTTAACGAACAAAACCGACTTTTCCTGATAGATTTGGGATTTTAAAATTGTTTAATGAATTATGATGTATACTTTTTTTTTTAGTTTAAAAAAGTGGTGGGTATATTAGATTTGTGCGGGAAATATATGTTTAACACCCAGAAGGATGCGTTTCCGACTCCATAAAGTATATGTATATTCTTGATCAGCAGCAAGCGTGGCCACGCCGCTTATTCATTTTCTGTCTCTCTTTCACACACTCTTTACCGTGCACTTTGTGCGCCCTCTGGTGGAGGGGAGCCATACTGACTGAGTATCGGGTATAAATGTCACAACGTTCCACCACGTTTTTTAATGTTTTCTTAGAGGTAGTGCTTTTTCACATAATATCTTACATCTGGGTGTAAGGACTTTTAAAATCTGAAAATGTAACAAATAGAGCTGCACAATTTATAATTTTTTTGCGGTAAAGTCGAAGAAATTTGTTCTTATGTTTTTATTCTATTTGTAGCTATTTATCTGGTATGATGAGCTGGTGATGTGGATCAAAGGGGGCCTATCTGAGGCCACCAGACGGGTTGCGGATAGCAAAAGGCCTAATTCGGTAGAACAGCTGCGAGTAAGCGGGCATCCCTAGGGAGAGTACCGAAATAAGCAGTCGCGGACAGCCAGCGGGTGTTTCCGAACTAGCCCAGTCGATAACGGAGAGCTCAGGGACTTGGCAGCCCCCTGTTCTAATGATGCCTTACCCAAGCAACGTGGATCTCTGCCCGGGCTGACTGTTCCCCATCTCTGCATCTCATGGGAATAAGATGGAAAACAAGCAAACAAACCAACAAAAAAGTACAAAAAAAACGAATGAGACTCCCCAAACGCCAACTGGGAGCAATCCCAAGCTTGGAAAGGCAGCGGCCCGAAGGCCTGTCCCAGCCAGCTCCGCAGTAGGTAAGGCGGTGTAAGGCGCCTGTGCGAACCCGAGAGGTCCCATCCCGAAGCATCTCCTAAAACTGATACCTTGGGGAGGCAGCTAAGCAACATTGCGCTTGCCCGACCTTCTGGTGAAGCGGAGGGGGCTGACTTGCCATCGACGAGCGCCCAAACCAAACGTTTTATGTAAGCCGGAAAGAGGAGTGCTGGGTACATACTCCGTCGGCAGAACACGAGCACGGAAACCATCCCATCAGCCGATTGGCTGAAGCAGGTGGAGTGGGCCTCGGCGGTGCTCCCAAACTTCACCATAGAGCAAAATAAAGTGGCTCCTCAACCTAAGAGGCAGCACTTGCAGGAAACGCTTGGACCGACTGCTCCAGAGCCCTCCAGAGTCCTGCCCAACATCTCATTCGCGCATATTGCCAAGGAGAGAATGCTGATCGTCGTCCTAGACAAAGGCAGCGCTGATGGGAAGATACCCAGGATCCAGTGGAGGTGGGTGGAAGCGAGATTGACCGACCGCTGCTTCGAACTCCTTAAAAAAGACAGTCTGCAAGGATATAGGGTGGTTCCAGGTTCCAAGACGAGTGCTCTGTGAAGCTGTACCAAGCAACGGTGGCGCAAATCGGTAAAGTCTACGCTGGGGCGAAGCTCGTCGCAATGGACTGGAGCGAGGTGCCCGAGGGCGAGACTATAGGTGCCAGCTACCTTCAAGGAGCCTAAGCGCATCGCCAAAATGTTGCAAAGGTGCAACCCAAACCTACCGACCTCTGACTGGAATGTAGTCAAAGTTGAGACGACGCAAGGACCGACTAACCAGAGGTAGCAAAAAGCGAGCTGAACTTCGACTTTAGCTTAGTCACCATCAAGGTGTACAAATCGGACGCAGCGGCCGAGGCACTTCCAGTTGACAACCCAGTCGAGCAGGACGTTGCCTCGGAGATCGAAGCTCGCGATGACCACGTAGTTCTAATCCAGGAGCTTTGGGTAGTAGGAAAAAAGGTCTGTGGATTAGCGACGAAGGACCACAAGCTTGTTGTAGCCCAAAACGAAGGTAAAATCCGTACCTGCATTGTTTCAAGAAAGCACTTAAATATCTTTCTGTTCCATAACTTTAGCAACTGGGAAAACACGGTGGCAAGCCTAGAGCTGCTAGGGATACATCTAAGACTGATGTCATCCTATATGGTTTACGAGGAAAGTTTTCCTCCAAGCGATCTCACCCGCAAGCTCGCTAGCGACAGCGAGAGAACGGACATAGGCCTATTAATAGGCTGCGACGCCAACGCCCACCACACCCAATGGGGGAGCTCGGACACAAATGAAAAGCGTGAGCCACTCTTCAGCTTTATCTTTAACTCTAATCTTTTTAATCGGGGAAAGGACCCTACTTTTATAATACAAAATCGACAGGAGGTTATCGACCTCACCCTAGTGTCTCACAAACTGTCAGACATAGTCAAGCGTTGAAAAGTCCTAGAGGACCACTCCTTCTCTGACCACAGCTACATCAAGACGATACTAGCACTCGAGAGCCCAAAACAAACTAACTGCATCAACTCCAGAAAAGCCAACTGGGAAAAATACAGTAAAACCCTGGAGAAACTACTCCCCTCTGAAGACCCAATATGCCCGGACATAAAGGACTACCTTCATCGATCGACCGTCTTGTCAAAAGGTTCACGGAAGCATGCAACAAAGCCTCCATGGCAGTATGCCCCTCAAACAAACCAAGGGTCAAAACAAATAGATATCCTACGTAAAAGCAGCAGGACTATCTTCAATAGAGCCAAAAGCACTAACTATACAAAAAAGAAACTAGGAAAGCAAAAAGTTCCTCCTGGCAAAAAATTTGATCCAAAATGGAGGAAACGTCAGAGGCCGCAAGGCTTCTCAAGATCCTCTCTAAAACTACCCCATCATTGGCGTACCTCAAAAGGAATGATGGTACGTGGACCAACTTCATATATCGATGGTATTATCCGCCCAGACAAGGTATGTCAACAGAGGAAACGACAGCGCTCCATACATGCAAAAAAGCGATTGACTTTAAAGGGGGCATGAACCCAAGCATAGTCCAATGGATATATCTGGTAATAGTTAGACCAATAATACTCCACGTATTTATAGTGTAGTGGCCGGCCCTATTAAAAAGGACGATCACAGCCATCTTATGCTTCCAGAACATTGACCTTGCAGGAAAAAAGCGGGTAGAAATGGCAGCAATACGTCTAAGAGACTCCGACCGATCTCTTCATGAGATGGCTCAGCAATTTGTTATCAGCTATTAGGTCCCGGGCCACCGGGACATTGAGGGCAACTGCATAGCAAACGAGTTGGGCAGATATGATTCAAAAATCCCCCTTCACCAAGACAAGGAGGATATTCGTATGCCAACGGCCACTTGTAAGCTTATCGTAAAAGTACAATACAAGCGACTAGTAGACAATTGGCAATTAGTGCCACGTTGACGCATAACCCGGCAACTATGGCCGACCATAGACAGGAAGCGCACCTCTGAGCTCTGCAACCTTGGCAGAAAAAGGTGGAGCGCTAGTAGGTGCCCACGCAAACAGGATGGGTGCCCCATATACTGATTTTTGCCGCAGCTGCAGAGACGAAGAAGAGGAAGAGACGGTGGAACACCTGTTCGGCTCCTGTCCAGCTCTCCGCAGAAGAAGACTACAATATTTGGGGTCGCAATCTTAACCAACATTTCAGAGATGTCAACATTGTGTCCCCGGAAGATCGCAAACTATGTAAGAGCATCTGGATGGGATAACCATGTCCCACAATGCAGGAGAGTGAATATCCCCAGCGGTGCCACAACGGGCCAAAAGCGGCCCAAGTGTGACGGGGTCCTAGCGGGCCTGGTAGCCGCCTCTACCTAATCTAACCTAACTATGTAAAAGGAACCATCTACGCTCCCTACCTCAAAAATGTTCTCCAAGACGAAATAATTAAAGAACTTAGTGCCCAAAAAGTAACTTCAAATTAAAAATTCACCACCCAAAAAAATGACACTGCACAACCCACACCTTCTTTAAAGACATATAGCCCAGTCCAATGCATCCCATTCTTTATTATTCAATGGAATATTAATGGATATTATAATAAATAAAATAAATTAGAAATTTTGATCGGAAACAAAAATCCAGTCACATAACAGTCTTTAAGAAACGCATATAATATTGGACGTTGACATGCAATGACTGCATCTTTCAAGTGGCGATGCAGTTACTGCACCGTCAAGTGGCCCGTGTGAAACCAGCCGAAGGCTGTTACGCGCGGATCCCAGGCAAAACGCAGCCCTCCTCCCGCCCAACCGACCGAGGGGGCGCTGCCGCATGACGCACGGCGCGTAGCCGAACCGAACGCGAACATGCAAGAAAGATAGCTGTTAGACTAACATTCGAGGAAAATTAGCACTAAACTTACTAAGAAACTAAGCATGCAATCAAAATACAAATACCACTACAATTACTAATTACTAGAAAGGTGTGTAAGGATTAGTAATTTAATAAGAGGAAGAGAATTAGTGGTGGATATAATATGGTAGAGGGAATTATAATCCGAGCATAAGACCCTAAACGGTTCATGCAAGGAATAATTCGATCTACAAAGTGGAAGGAACAACGGTATAAAATTTCTAGTCAGTCTAATAGGAATCGTAAAGTTTATGCGGCTCAACAGATCAGGGCTGTCTATGTCACCCCCGATCAAGTTGTGCATAAATATCACACCAAGCATTTTTCTACGGTATATACCGGCCTCAAGTTTAAACAAACGCTACTTGTTTAATTTTCCTGCTACTTTCAACCGAACTTCCTAGTACCGAATTTCGCTAGAATTTGAACAACATCAGACGTGTTTTTAAATCTTTTTTCCGGTTGATAAAAATATAGTTCAATTAAACGTAAATTAATTCGCGATAAGACGCTCAGGGTATACATGGATGGTTATGAATTAGTGGACTGTATAATCGTTTAATATATTGAGCTTATTTATTTTCATATATTGGTTATTTAATATGGGTGGTTATGTTACACATGTATATGAATAGCGGGGGGTGTCTATGGTACGGCGGTATGAACTATGCGTGCGGTTGGTTTAATCTAGAGATTTCGACTAACTTCCACTCCACAAAAGAATTCGAGCCAAAAGGGAATTGAAAGATCAGGCGATGCGACGGTCCAATGCAAAACGGAACGCATCGCTGTGTGCGTGTGCAGCTGCGGGTTTGGCTATGCGTGTGAGAACATTACAGCTATGTTTTGGACACGAGCAATAACAACACAGCTATGCGCGTAAAACTAGTTACTTAAGCGGTGGAATACACTCATGAGCGTATGAATAGGTCAATCGTAATATACATGAACATTGAACTAAAAACTACGAGGTTCATTTCTCAACATACCGGCCCCCCTGAACGACTGTTCAGAACAAGGGAAGCACAGCAAGTTTGGTAATAGGTCTCTTGTAAAGTCTTCGGGCTGTTTTGACGGTGACCACTCGAACCCTCTCGTCTTGGCCAGGATGAACTTCGGTGATTCGCCCAAGCAGCCACTTGCTAGGCGGTTGATTTGGCTCCTTCAGTACCACAAGAGTGTCCACGGTTATGTCGTTGGACTCCTGCTGCCATTTCGTGCAAGGTTGCAGGAAGCGAGATTGCAGGAAGCAAGGTATTCAAAACTACAACGTTTCCAGAATCCTTGAAGCTTGGCTTGCAGCTTTCTCCAACGCTGCAGTCTGCTAATGTTGACGTCCAACAAGGACGGCTCTGGCACTGCCATGTGAGGTTGACCTGTAAGAAAATGAGCGGAGGTAAGGGGATCCAAGCTGCGATCGCTCCAAACTGCGGGGCAGGCGGCGGAATAAAGTGCCAATTGATTTCCTGACTCGTCAGAAAACCCGCAATTTCCTCGTCTTGTCCAGTGCTCAGCTGCTTGTACTTCACTTGAAACAACTCCATCTGTTCATGTTTCATTACCCTAGAGCGGGCATATTGAAGCTCCCATGACGATAGCTAAGTGTCCGCAAGAGATGTGACCAGGATGAAGCCTTGTTGATCATACAATGAAGATCATTTCCTTCATCGGAAATGTGTAGATTAACTTGGGGTTTGACCTTTACTTTCATCCGCGCAGCGTCCTCAGTCGACAGTGCGAACTTTGCCTTAGCAGGTGGCCAAGTGCGACGTGAATGGGAAAGCCACAGTGGTCCATTCCACCACAGTTGGTGTTCTACAAGCTCCTTTGGTAGAAGTCCGCGTGATGCACAGTCCGAATGTGCTGCCAGCACCTACGTGGACAAGCTTCCAGAATCCCAGCAGTGCGATTGCCAACATAAGTGTTCCAAGTCCGTGAAGGTGATGAGAGCCAATGCAGTCCAATTTCTGAGTCGGACCAACACGAAGTACTGGAAATAGCAAGAGTTAGAGCTTGCGGCGATGTGGACCCCATCGGCGGAGCAGAATCCTTGCTCTGATGTTGGAGGATGTACACGCCATCGTTTCTGCGGGTGTGCGTTTGAACGAAGTGTTTCTCAGCGGGCTCACTAGCATCGGTGGTAACGTTACTTGGTTTAACTTGTTCCTTATCCATGATCGATCGAACTAAAGAGTCCAGATCCTCGTGAGCGTGATGTGCTAGTGCGTGGGTGTAAGCATCACTACTGAGATGGTAGCTGCCTGTAATGACCCAACCAAAATTAGTATGAAGTGCAATAGGATATTCTAAGCCAAACTCTTTGCGTTGTCCAGTGTAAATGTTCCAAAGTTGATCAGCTCCTAAAATCACGTCGATTTCGCCTGGTTTACCAAATGTAGGGTCCGCTAAGTGTAAATCACGAATCTCTTCCCACATCGGAGTGTTCGACTCGATCCGCTGGGCTGGAATCGAGGAGGTTAAAGTGTTCATAATCAGACCTGGCTGAGCTTGTGCGGGAGAGCAACGTGAATGTGGCGCGACCTCTAGTAACCCCAGCAGGGTTTGCGCCTAGACCAACCACTGGTATATGAGCATGCGTGCGCGGCAATCCGATTCGTTGAATAAATGACTCGGCGACCATCGTTATAGTTGAACCAGTATCCAGCAATATCCTGCAGGTTGTCTCGTTGCCCCAGGAGTCGACTAAAGTGGCCAAAATCGTTGGCAATATGGCCTGACTCTTGGCCACGAATTTCCTCTCCAATGTATGATGGCTGACCACGGCAGGATCAGCATGAGCAGGGAAACTGGACGAGCGGACGGGTGAGTCAGCGGATGTATTGACATCAGCGGAAGCCGTGACAGAGCGTATGTCCTCTGGATGAACAAGAGTGTGGTGCCTCAACTTACACAGACGGCACGTGTTTGTGGAATTACACCTATTTACTCGATGAGATCGGCTTAGACAATTGAAGCACAAATTACCATCCCTTGCGAACTTGCGGCGGTCCACAACATCCAGAGCCTTGAATTGAGTACACGCATAAATAATGTGTTGCCCGTGACAATATACACAATCACGAACATGCCCCTTTGGCACGTCCACATGATGAGAAACTGCATGACGTCTATCCAGCACCGTGTGTGTATCCTGGAGTAGCTTTGGATCTTGACAAGACTCAAGTGCATCGCAACGGGCGAAGACAAAGCCGAACAGGTCATTGATGGTCACATTTTCCTTGCACGATTCACTGGAGGTGGCCCAAGCTTCCTTGCATTCAGGGTCTAGCTTTGAGAGCAAGATATGGATCAGCCACACATCGCGGCTGTCGCAGCTCAGCGCATGTAGACCACGTATACTTTCGTCGGCGGTGTCGACTATTTTACGCAACTCGGCGATGTTTGAACCCTGTGCGGTTGGCAACTAAAGAAAGTTTTGAATGAACGAACGAGCAATCAGTGACTTTTTGTTATAGCGATTTTCGAGCCTCTCCCATGCGTCCTGGTAATTGGCATCCGATACGGGAATATGTTTTATCAGAGACAACGCTTCACCATCCAGATAGGATTTCAAATAATGAAACTTTTGGCACTTGGACAGACTACTCTTCTTGTCGACTGAGCCTAAGAACAAGTCACTAAACTGACACCAATCCTCGTATCTGCCCGAAAACGTCGGAATGCGTATTTTCTCGAACTGCAGCTCTGTGGTTCCCGATGAGTCCCGAATCCTCTCCAGAAGTTGAGTTTGTCCCTCAAATAAGCGTTCCACAGTGTTCGATAGCAGTAGATTTGAGTTGTCGTGCTCATTATCGTGACTGCTCCGGTCACGTATGGCTTCAGTGAAAATACTATGCGCACTAAAGAACCTTTTCTCATATTCGGGGATATCCAAATCCGGATCCACGTATTCTTCTTCATCATTATATTAGACCAGCTCTTCAGAGAGCTCCATAGAGCGGTTGAAAGTTGCAACCAGTCGGTCCAACTTGTGCTCTAATGTTTGCACAGAAGTACATGACTGTACAAACTCTTGAGCCTCCGCAGCCACGCGAGTTAGTTGGGATTTGCAGGCACCACGTTGCTGAATTAGACGATGCACTAGGGCCTTCATGGCAAACAGCGGTTAACGATATCACTCAATATGTATATAAATAAACTCAAACGCGGAGATCCGGCTCGAAGGACCAAAATTTGCTATGGTTATGAATTAGTGGACTGTATAATCGTTTAATATATTGAGCTTATTTATTTTCATATATTGGTTATTTAATATGGGTGGTTATGTTACACATGTATATGAATAGCGGGGGTGTCTATGGTACGGCGGTATGAACTATGCGTGCGGTTGGTTTAATCTAGAGATTTCGACTAACTTCCACTCCACAAAAGAAGTCGAGCCAAAAGGGAATTGAAAGATCAGGCGATGCGACGGTCCAATGCAAAACGGAACGCATCGCTGTGAGATAAAAGCTGGACTTAAAGATAAGGACTTTGAAGGCAAAATACAGAAAGTTTATAAGTTCCCATATTGATGGCTGCCCAAATATTTACTGAAAAGATGACATAGATAGCTCAGTTAAAGCATTTATGTCTGTCATATCACTGGCTGCAAAACACTCCACTCAAATAATAGCTAATAAACTTCACAACAACAGTCGTGTTCCCAGGCATATTCAAGAGCTGCTAAGCGATAATAGGAGGCTTCGGCGAGAGTGGCAAGCCCACCTGCCTCGAAGGAGCAGTTAAAAATAGCCAACCGAAAATAGCCTTAGAAAATGAGAAAAAAATATACTATACGGAGCAACTCTCCCGAAACAGCAAACGAATCACCGGTAAAATCTTAAAATGGGATCGCAGAAAAAAAAGCGCCGGATTACGATTTCATCTCCCCTAAAATGATGATAGAATTGCCGAGCTGTGCAGTATATTTTCTCACTATAATATTCGACAGCATGATGAAATGGAGCTACTATTTTCAACAATGCAAGAAATGCAATGACTGCAACACCGAGTGGCGATGTACCGCTCAACCGACAGAGGGGCGCTGTCGCCTGACGCGAGCAAAAGACCCTAAACGGTTCACGCAAGGAATAATTCGATTTACAAAGTGGAAGAGACAACGGTATATAGTTTCTAATGAATCTAATGGGAATCGTGAAGTTTATACGGCTGAAAAGATCAGGACTATCTACGTCAACCTTGATCAAGTTATGGATAAAAATCACACCAAGCATTTTTCTAAGATTAACTAAGGATGGAAGGTTTACTAAAAGCAATCTACCAAGGTAATTCTCTCAAGAGAACCACCGCATAGGGTGTAAGGAGACAACAAGGGGCTCAAAAGATCAGGGCTATCTACGTCAACCTTGATCAAGTTATGGATAAAAATCACACCAAGCATTTTTCTAAGATTAACTAAGGATGGAAGGTTTACTAAAAGCAATCTACCAGGGTAATTCTCTCAAGAGAACCACCGCATAGGGTGTAAGGAGACAACAAGGGGCTCAAAAGATCAGGGCTATCTACGCCAACCTTGATCAAGTTATGGATAAAAATCACACCAAGCATTTTTCTAAGATTAACTAAGGATGAAAGGTTTACTAAAAGCAATCTACCAGGGTAATTCTCTCAAGAGAACCACCGCAAAGGGTGTAAGGAGACAACAAGGGGCTCAAAAGATCAGGGCTATCTACGTCAACCTTGATCAAGTTATGGATAAAAATCACACCAAGGATTTTTCTAAGATTAACTAAGGATGGAAGGTTTACTAAAAGCAATCTACCAGGGTAATTCTCTCAAGAGAACCACCGCATAGGGTGTAAGGAGACAACAAGGGGCTGGAACGTCATAAATGAAATGTATAGTTTAAATGTCATAAATTTGCATTTCAAGGCATGAAGGTGTAACGAATTTGCACAACACCATGACTGAAAGTTATTGAGATCGTATTGCAAGCGGGATTGAAGTGAAGTGTCCTTATACTGGACACAGAGCTTAACATCATCCGCATTCATAAGTACTCGAGAGTATATTAAAACAGAAAGCAGGCCATTAATGAAAAGTAGAAAAAGTAAGAAGCCTAGATGGCTGCCCTTTGGTACTCCAGAAGTAACCTTCATTAGTGAGGAGAGGTAGTTTTTGAAGAGGACTTTTTGAGACCTGGAACAAAGATAGCCAGAAATCCATCTCAGGAGGTTGGGCGGAAATCCTAAAGGGTCAAGTTGACGTGCTAGAAGGGAGTGGTTTACAGAGTCGAATGATTTTAGGAATAGCGGATAACTTGGATATACCTCTATAATTCTTTGCGTCAGACTTGCTTTCTTATGGAGAGGAATTATAAACGATTCCTTCCAGATCAACGGAAACAATAAGAAAATTAGGAAACACAAAAATTAGTGTCATAACGCCCTGAATTTCTAAAAACTTGCAAAGTGCATCAAGAATCAATAATTGTTCCGTTTATTGTCTTATCTCGTTTGTTATCGCATTTATCATGTTTTCGGCACAATGATCTTCTAATTAGCTGGTCATTGATCTTCAAACAAAGTGCACGCATAATGGAAGCTTCTTATGAATACAAGATTGTTGCTGGGTTTCGGAAAAATTCGAAGTTGTTGCTTTTAACAACACAGCAACATTTTGAGATATCCGAAGAAGGTCGAATATACGAGCATGTAATGAAGATAGCAAAGGCGAGGAGAATCAGTTTTACTCACAGGAACTCTAGTTCATTTTGAACCTGGACTGACAAACGTTCCGACGTGAAGTTTGAGTCTACTACAATCAGAACACCACATGCACGTCGCGGCGAACGTCGATTTCTAAAAGTTATGTACCACCCTGCCAACAATTTAGAACTCAGAAAGTCCGGCTTAAGCCACGACTCGGTAAGCACAATACCGTCGGATGCAAATGTGAAACTCTCTCGGAAGAGAGTGCTGAGCTTACTGCGTAAGCTTCTAGCATTCTGATAGGTTACTAAGAGTGAGGATAGTTTTTTGGGTGGGTGGAATTAGAGTGGGAAGATAAGGTTCGAGTACTGGCCTGATAACTTGAGAGAGTTATGGGACGCCTATTCTTATTCTCAGCCTTGTACTCTTTCATAACCAAGTCCTCTGGCTAAAATTTGGTAGAGCAAATGGTATCAAATTGAGCTGGGGAGACGCTTATCTTAAAGGAAGCTATCTCCCTGGCATAAGAGAAATTAAATTTCTCCACCTTCGAGCCCGCGGCTTTTATTTTGCTTTGTATAAGAACAGATAGACCATTAGATATGAGGGCTGGGGGTAGCCGTGAGACAAAAACTTGCTGCTTTGGTGGGACCCCCACCATTGGTTTAGGCACCATAGGCCTGGTACCAGTGATGACAATATCCAGTGGTCCGGGTCGTCTATTTACTGGTGAGCTCGGAATAGACGGGATAGCTAGTGACTTTGCGGGCTCAACGGACACGGACACTATCGACGTTTCTGGCTGCATGCTCTCCGGGGTGATAAATTCGGCTACCGGACTTGCACCACCAGCAGCTGTCGTTGCCCTTGCAGTGGCAAACGAAATCAACTGCTGCACCGAGAAGTACATTCTAATAATTTTTTCTTTTTAAAACAACTTACCAAATTTCAATACAAATAGATATCAAACCAAAGCATTACAATTTCCCAGACAAACGCTTACAGCGGAATTAGTAAAATGAGAGCAAACAGGAGAGCGGTTATAGTAAGAGCTAATAACAGAGGGCGCTACTGCTCAGAAAGTTTTGGCGCACTGGCCAATGTACGCTTGAGTTCTTATTACGGATCTTTATTAATTATTATTTAAACTACATTTATTGTGCTTAGCGTCGAAGTCAGATATAAAGATGCCAGACCGCTTGTCCGAGTCGCCGGTGTTGCCACACCAGCGAACGACTCTAAAGTCAGTGTTGCTGAGGGGCTGCGATCCGGGCTGCCACAGTACTCCCCCTAGAAAAGTTACAAATCTTTAGTTTTGTCTTTTCTTCTCATATGTCCGCAATGGGGCATTTGATAGCTGATCGTCAGAAGAGCTGGTCTCGGAATTCGCCATAAATGCTGGCTTGAGCCTGTCGACTGAAATAGCTGTCTCTTTTCCATTAATGCGGATGGTGAAGACCCGGTCTGATGACTTGGATACAATCGGGTATGGTCCTGTGTACGGCGGCTCCAAGGGTTTTTTTACAGCATCAGTCCGAACAAAAACATGAGAACAATTGTGAATATCCTTAAGCAGGAAGAGTTTGCGCTTGATGTGATGCGAAGCTGGAGTTGGCTTTACCACTTGCATTCTTCTCCTGAACTGGCTGGCAAAGTCGAGTGGTTCCGACGGCACATCCACTTCGTAAAAGTATTCGTTGGGAAGACGTAACGTACACCCATATAGCATCTCTGCTGCTGATGCCTTAATGTCCTCCTTGAAGCACGTGCGGAGGCCCAGCATGACGGTTGGAAGCAGCTTGATCCATGGTATATCCGGTTGGCACATCAAGGAGGCTTTCATGGACCTGTGCCAACGCTCGATCATGCCATTTGACTGGGGGTGGTATGGCGTCGTGTGAATGTGCTCGCTTCCCGGCATATTCGCCAGAGACTTAAAGAGTGCAGACTCGAATTGAGTTCCTTGATCGGTTGTAATAGTCAATGGGCACCCGAAACGCGATATCCAGCGCGACCATATTGCTTCATATATGCTCTCTGCAGTCATATCCTTCAGCGGCACAGCCTCCGGCCAGCGGGAAAAACGGTCAATCATTGTCAGACAATATCTGTATCCGTCAACCAAGGGCATCACAACAATGTCTAGATGTATGTGATCAAACCTGCCATCGGGGACGGTGATCTTTTCCGGAATCAAAGCGTTGTGCTTATGAATTTTGGCTCGTTGGCACGGAAGGCAATTCCTCGACCACTCCAGAACGTTCTTACGCATTGACGGCCAAACGTACTTCCGAGAGATTTGTTTGAGAGTTGACCTGCCACTTGGGTGAGACAGTCCGTGTACGTTTGAAAATACATGGAATCGCAAAGATTGAGGAATATATGGTCGAGCCGTTCCCGTTGCCATGTCGCAATAGATGATGTCCTCGTCAACTGGAATTGCTTGTAGGTTTAAAGACGTGTCTCCATTTAAAATGTCAGGCAGTTCGATGTCCGTTGCCTGAGCAGTTTCAATAGCTCTAGTATCCAGAGTCGTCGGCATGGTGATAGCGTTAATCCTGGAGAGGGCATCGGCAACTACGTTGTCAGTGCCACTCACGTGCACGATTGCAGTGGAGTGTTGGGATATAAAACCCAGCTGCCGCAGTTGTCTCTCCGACGCTTTCTCTGGCTTCTGGTTGAAGGCATATATCAGTGGCTTGTGATCAGTTTTGATCACAAAGATCCTAGCCTCCAACATGTGCTTGAAGTACTTTATAGCCTCGTAAATCGATAACAGCTCTCTATTATATGTGCTGTACCTTCTTTCAGTTGCACTGAGTTTTTTGGAGAAGAAACCGAGAGGATCCCAATTCCCTCTCGTGTTTTGTTCAAGCACAGCTCCAATGGCAGTATCGGAAGCGTCACACGTGAGACTTAATTCTGCATCAAGACTGGGGTGAGCGAGGGTTGCGGCGTTAGCTATACTATTTTTGCATTTTTCAAATGCTTTAATCGAGCTTGGCGTCCACTGCACTGGCCGTTTGTCGTTCTTCTTCATGTTACGTGTCAAGTCGTTGAGTGGCGCCTGTATTTCTGATGCATGAGGTATGCAGCGGCGGTAATAGTTAACTATACCGAGAAAACGACCTAATTCGCAAATCGTTGGCTCGGCTGAGTGTACTCAGTAATTGACTTTACTCGATCCTCTGGAGGCTTAATTCCGTTGCCGTTGACTGTGTAACTCAGGAATGTCACTTCAGGTTGTGCGAAACAGCACTTCTTCTCGTTGATGCAAAGTTTATGCGATTTTAAGATTTGCAACACATTATCCACGTGTTGTCTGTGCTGATCCATTGAGTTGGACATTATGAGAATGTCATCAATGTAGCAAAAAACGTATTCCACCGCTTGGAAAATCTGATCCATGAAGCGCTGGAACGTTTGTGTCGCATTTTTAAGTCCAAATGGCATTTTTACAAATTCAATTAGCCCAAACGGTGTGCATACTGCAGTCTTTTCGATGTCCTCTTGGGCCATCGGTATTTGGTAGTATGCTCGTTCGAGGTCTAGTGTAGTGAAAACGTTTTTGCCATATAGACGGTCAGCAAAATCATGAATGTGGGGAATCGGGTAACGGTCTGGAACGGTAATCGCATTGAGCTTGCGATAATCACCGCAGGCGCGCCATCCACCACTGGTTTTCGCTTCCATGTGCAACGGGCTGGCCCATGGACTTTTGGAGTATCTACAGATCTTGTTGTCGATTAGTTGATGTATCTGTTCTTTGGCTACAGACAGTTTCTCCCCCATCAGGCGCCTGGGTCGATCTGCTACGGGTGCTCCAGTTGTTGTTATGTAGTGGCGAACTGAAGGTGAATCTGATGAGTTCGTGTTGTCGAGGGTGAAGTTATCGGTGCGTCGGTCCTTGCCTTGATGCGTCTTGTCGATATTTGGCGAAGCAAAATCCTGCGAGATTAGAGATATGCTTGTGCCGTTGGTGAGACATTGTTTCTTGATGTCAATAAGCAAATGGAACTGTGCTAGGAAGTCAGCGCCAATAATTGCGGTTTGTACATCAGCGATGACAAATGACCATTTAAACGAACGATCCAGGCCCAGGTCGAGTTCGAGGTCCTGATTTCCAAAGGTTCGAATGGTAGTCTGGTTTGCGGCATACAATTTCAGTTTGTTATCGCTTAGTTTGCGTTGAGAAATAGTGCAAGGTATAACTGACACCACCGATCCGGAGTCGATGAGAAAAATCCGGCTAGTTTTTTTATCTTGGATGTGCAGTCGGTGGTCGTGATTCACAGATAACTTGTCGCTGGTCGTTGAGATGCTACCGCCTACCAGCTGAGTTAGCGGTAGCAGCTTTAGTTTAACTGCTGACAATATCGGCAGTCTGGCCGGCACTTGCGTGCGCGATCACCAAAAGTACTGTGATAGTAACACAGGGATGCCTTGTTGCCATTATCATCTACGTTCGTGCCATGGGGAACCTTGGGCTTTTTGGGGATGTTGTGTTGTAGCTTATCAACCTTCTGCGTAAGAATTTGCAAAGCAGCAGCAACGTCTTTCAAATTCGGACTTTTGCTACTTACCGCATCGACGCTCTGTTGAATATGCTCAGAAGAATTGGGTTGAGTCGACATAACACACATGGAGTCGATGGCACTATTTTCGATCATCTTGTTGGCAATCTTTGCCAGCTTGTCCAGATCATTCTCCTCCCAAACCGAAATGAGCGGACGAATCGACGAAGGCAACTCGGTGAAGAAGAGGTTTCGTATGACGGCTTCGCATCCACTAGCGGGTGCCAAGCGACGCAAGTGAAGCAAGATTTCAGATGGCTTCTTCCCAGTCATGTCTCCGCCCCGGAGCAGCCGTCTCATTTTTGAATCCTCTGACTCGCCGAAGGTTTCGAGCAGCCGACGCTTCATTGCGTCGTACTTGTTGTCAGACGGTGGGCGAGTAATGAGATCTTCGATTGCACGAACGGCATCTCCCTCCAGTTGTATTGACACCAGGTCAAATTTGTGGTCGTCGCGCACCACATTGTGCAAGTTAAGGAGACGCTCCAGTTGCGCGAACCAAAGCTGCGGATTGGATTTATTGAACTTTGGAATGATGATCTGAGCTAAATGTTGAGAGTTTGGAGCTGTTGGCTGTGCGGCTGCTACTTGAAGCCGCTGCAGTTGCTCTCTTAACTCATTTAGCGTGGCCTCCGGGTTCGCCATGTTTGTTGCGTCGTAAAATTTGTCACCGTCTTCTGCCGGCTTGTCTTTGATCGAGGAACGCAAAAAATAGTGCTGTTCTTGCATTTGCGGTTGTTTTTTAACGTAGGGGTCACCACTTTGGCGCACTGGCCAATCTACGCTTGAGTTCTTATTACGGATCTTTATTAATTATTATTTAAACTACATTTATTGTGCTTAGCGTCGAAGTCAGATATAAAGATGCCAGACCGCTTGTCCGGGTCGCCGGTGTTGCCACACCAGCGAACGACTCTAAAGTCAGTGTTGCTGAGGGGCTGCGATCCGGGCTGCCACAAAGTTTAAAGAGCGAGAGTGGGAGGACAGTTATTTGGATTTGGATGTGATTACGCAGAGAATAAATAAGAAAATTAAGTTTTTGTGCAAACAATAGGCATGCACACGTGGTAAAGAATAGATTTTGTGATTACAGGTTAAATAAGGAGTTTACTAAAAGTTTATTTTGAAAAACACCCGCTGTTTATGTTAAATAAGATGTCTGGTCCCTACGAAAGAAACGAAACGAAATGAATTTCATCCAATTGAAGCTGATCTACCCCTGGGTAGCGTGCTTGGACCGACTCTGTATGTAATCTACGCAGCAGATATACCGACAAACAGTCGACATTTACCAAGAGCAACGGAACACTTATCATCTTATCTCATGGTCTAGAAGAATGGAGACTGACGCATACATGTCAACGAGAAAAATTCAAATATGTCAACTTTACCCTAAAAAGACAAACTTGCCCACCAGTGTCTCTGAACAACATCAACATTCCACAAACAACCGAAGTAAAACGAGGGAGAACGTTGTGAGTTGCTGCTGCGACCGCAACTCTACATTTATACCCGATACATAGTCAGTATGGGTTCATTTAACAACAAAGAGTGCGTGCGAGAGAGACAGAAAATCAGTCAGAACGTCTCGACGGGAGCTGCGTAGCCACTGCAAATTGATTTGTTACTTTTGGCTATAATAATAATCCGATCTTATTCGGATTCGGCAATCTGGTAGATATGGCCATTCTCTATAATTGTGCGTTTTTAATTTTCTCCTATCTTCAAAATTGTGGTTGCCACAGATTTTCGTTGTTTATGGCTGCGGAAGGGGGTAGGGCGAAATTTGGAAACACACTTGTAGCAGTGAGCTCTCTGAGCAAAAATAAATACACTTGTAACAGTGAGTTCTGCAGTGAAAAATTACAAATAGTTTTGTAGCAGTGAGAGCTCGACAGTCAGGTCTAATAGTCTCTGAGATCTGTGGATGCTCCAGATTTTCGTCCTTTGCGGGGCCGGAAGGGGGTGTGGCGAGATTTTGAAACAAACTCGTCAAGGTCCGATATTTCAGGAGTGTGGATACCAAATTGCTCTAGCTTTTATAGTCTCTGAGATCTAGGAACTCATATTTAGCATGTGTGTTATGTGTGTTAGTGAGAGACAGGGCGAGAAAAAATGAAATTGTTTTCTTCATACTGGCTATAATAATGCTACGATCCAATTCAGATTCTGCAGTCTAGAAGATAAACTCATTCTCTACGATTCTGCGTTTTTAATTTTCTCGTATCTTTAAAATTGTAGATGCCACAGATTTTCGTCCTTTGTGGGGCGGAAGTGGGCGGGGCGAAGTTTTGAAATACACTTGTAACAGTGACATATCACAGAAGTCTGGATACAAAATGTCGTTGCTCTAGCTCTTAAAGTCTTTGAGCACTAGGCGCTGATAGGGACGGACAGACGGACAGACGGACAGACAGACAGGGCTCAATCGACTCGGCTATTGATGCTGATCAAGAATATATATACTTTATGGGGTCGGAAACGCTTCCTTCTGGACGTTACACACATCCACTTTTACCACAAATCTAATATACCCCAATACTCATTTTGAGTATCGGGTATAAATATAGATGTTCAGCTACAGTGCTTCTTCAGCAGCGTACCTAGATCAATTCAAATAATCAAAACAAAAAAGAAGGTTTCTATAAAGTACTTTGATGTTTTATTTCGATTTGTAATGCTGACGACAAGGCCACTGTGCCAGACGACGTAACTTGTGCTTGCAGTGACGATCGGTGTAGATATGTTTCTTGTATGCAGACGAGCCTCCCTCGCAGCTCTCGCCGGTGACGAACGATGAGAAAAGAGGGATACAGCAATTAAAAGCGTAGGGAGAAGCAACCATGCAATAACAATAAAAACGAGCTGCGCTAGGTTTAGAGATCTGTTCTCTGTACTGCTTTTTGTGCTGCCATGGACAGGCGCTTAGCCGAACACATATAGTAATATACATTGGCTTATAAACGTTCGTCGACCGCTAAATCTAGAGTACAAGGTACTTTTATTGCATTGTTGCATTCTCAAACCAATTTGGACATATGGCTCCGAACTATGGAGAAACGCTTACATTAGTAATTTAGAAATAATCCAGAGAGCTCAATCGAAGATTTTGAAAACTATCACTGGGGCACCATACAGGCCCATCCTAATGTAACTAGACATACACGACTACGACTTCCAGCAATAATAGTTAGGGCCGTACTCTAAATAGCTAATTTTAATTAATTAAATAAATATATTAGATGAAGATTTACCTTCGTCGTTGGTCCCCAAGAGAGTAGATTCGATAAATAAAATACAATTATAATAAAAAAAAAAAACTTTCAATGCAAAGCAAGGTGTAGGAATTCTTATCAAGAGGCATATAAGTACCGGATAATTCTCTAGCAACACTATACGATTAAAATATTTTGTACAATAAGCTGGAGCTCGCACCTGATCTCCTTTTTTCCACCAATGACCTTACGAATAATATTATAAATTGTAACCAAACATCATTGATATTTGGCGACTTCAACTTCTGGGATACACTGTTGGGCTCAAGCTCCAGGGGGATAAGAGTAGTTGAAGCTATTAATAGATCCGATTTTACCTTTCTCTATGGTAGTAACTATACTATATATTTTCTACTCACAAAACATTTTCTCATGTAGACCTTACATTTTTGGATATCAGCTATTAAAATCCCAATTCAAAAGCCCTATAAACCTACATCCGAATTAAGTAGCTTTCGTCCCATTTCTTTCTTGTCCTGCTAGTTAAAATTATTGAAAAATCCTAGAGTCCAAGCTTATGTGGTTTATTTCTAAAAACAGGATTATTAACGACAACCAAACAGGTTTTAAAGCAAAGCACAGCACCATGGACTCCCTGTTGCATTTGCATAACTTCGTATATAGCACGTCACCATTTTGGCTAGGAACTTCAAAAAGGCTTTTGATCACGTTGGAGTCCATTCGATCCTTCAACAGCTTCTGAGTTGGAGAGTGGCTGCAAAAGTCTTCAACCTGGTTAAAGCTTCTATGCCCCATCGATCAGAGCCAGGTTTAACAATAAGCTCTCCAATGGTATTCCCCAAGGATCGCGATTATCAGTGGTTTTATTTATCATTGCTTTCGTTATCCCCCTCCAAATACTATACATCTGTAAAAACACTCTTGCACATTCTTTGCTTTAAAAATTTAAATATAAAGCGTCTTCCGTATCTTAAGATGTTAAGAGCTACATATATTTGAATTTAACTTTTCTTTTAGGCTAGATTGTATTCATTTAAGACAAAGTTTATACAAGAATCTTAACATTATCAAATATCTAAGCAGCAAACACTCTCTTATAGATTTAAATAAACTCATAAACGTTACAAGAGCCCTTATATTGTCAAAAATCCAGTATAGAATCCCCATTTTTAAGAGGAGCGCTGCATCCAACATTAAACTGTATACCCCGGCATACCTTACCTTAATGCCTTTCCAAGCTCTCCAACAAAATGTATTTTCCCTCTGCCCTCTGTGGAATACCTAACCACTGCCAAGCTAGTCCCCAAACTATTCTGCACACCTAACCGACATATTCAACACTAAAGAAAATATAGAATCCCATCCACTCTCCGCCGCTTTGCATCTTTTTGCAAGGAACTCAACATTATTCCTCCGCCCACCAGCAATACCCCTCAACAACCACAATGATATCTACGCTCTGGTGCGACAATATCAGCCGGCTGTCTTTCTGAGTATTGCTCGGTCTTTGCAGCAGAAGCAATAGCAATTCCTTATGCAATTCGATTTGCTCAATGACAAAAAATTGGATTTGTAATTTGTACGGATAGCTTTTCTTTCATAGAAGCTATTAACAACCTAATAATATCCTTACTAATCAAATCCATATAGTCAACAGCATTGCATCAAACACGATCCAAAATAAAAATAGGTTCCTAATCACAAAGGAATAGCAGGAAATTAATAAGGCAACGAGGCCATTTCATATCCTGCATTGAAACACATAAATCCTCACATAATATAGCAATAAGCGGTAGACTTGAACTCCTTCCAGCACAGACACAAGGCCAAGGACACTACCAACTCACGTATTCTCACCTCCTATCTGGTAAAATATGTTCCATCTGTGGTCAGGCTTTACCACAATTTAAATAGTAGACAACTGTTCTGAATTTGACAATATTCTACTCTCTTTTTTTCAAACCAAACCCCATCTTCAGCACTTACTATTGTAAACAAAGCTAACATCGATACTATCTCTAAGTTCTTAGGAATTACAACATATTCAATAATATATAATGTATTTTAGGGTCTAAGCTCTCGTTATATTATTATTTAATGCAAATAGCTAATATAAACCAAAAAAAATACATAAAAGTAATCTTTAAATATTTATATTTATTTCATGCTTACCGTTAAAAACTGTTACAAAACCAAATTGACGCATTTTTTGTAAAAAAAAAAAAACGCTCGTATTTCGAGTAATGGAATTTAACTGTAAAATGCTGCATTCAGAGGTTTGGTCAAACGGCTACACCCTAACCGTTTATCCATCTTTTTTTACAAACGATAGTTTAAACGACAACCTCTGAAAAAAACAGTAATAAAAAATAGCACGTAGAAAAAAAATTGTTTTAACATTTTGTAGCCCCAAACCTATCATAAAAAGTCGGTTTGGTTCACAGCAAAAAAAAAATTAAATTTTGTTGACTAGTGATATCGCACTACTGGGACAAAATACTGAATTCTGATGGGTTATATCTACTTGTGATTTCTCATCCGCTCCCGCGGAAACCCCGACCACAATCCCATCTTAATGTTTAATATAATGTTTTTCCAATAGAAAAACAAAATTCTATATCGATTTATGTAACTTCTACAATAACTGTATTTTATAAAAGTAAATAGCGGAATGGGTGTCTTTTTAGTGTCGCTGTTCATATAGATATAGATAATATATTGTTTGTTAGAGCGGTGTGGCGGATGGCTTCGGTAAGGCATGGAAAAATAAAGCGACCCAAAGTTTAAGTTTTCTAGCATTTTTCATTGGGATTTTCCACATTGGGATTTAAAAAATAAAATTTTTGTTTGTATTATACGAGTATGGTCGTATTTTTAGACGTTAGTGGCATAAATTCTCAGAAAAAATAAGCTACTGAGCATGTGAGCGGATAGTGAGTAGTGTAGCCACGGAAAATTGATTTGTTCCTTCTGACTATAATAAGGAATAAGGATCTGATCCAGACTCGGCAATTTGATAGACGGACGGACAGACATAACTATATCGAATCTTTTTTTTAATTTATACTGGAAAAGCATATACATATTTACTTTATGGGGTAGAAAACGCATAATAGATTAGCCACACTTCAATACATTGTATTCTAATCGTTTTATGTACAAAAACTCATACAAAAAGTTGAGATCTTTTTATACCCGTTCGTATGTCCGTTCCGTTGACCGCCTAAATCTCAGGAACTATAAAAGCTAGAGCAACAAAATTTGTAATATAGAATAAAATAATATAATATAATTTATTATATAATATATACAATATAATAGAGGTCGGAGAAAAAATTTCTTTTCAAAATTATTAGTTTTACTATTTTGGATGCGTATGTTCACTTACCAGTTTCAGAAAAAGAAAATACTAGTGGTATGCAGCTTAAAAAAGATATAAATATCCAATCCATTTTTTAACCGCTTTTAGATAGATATTTCTTCGTTAGAAATAACCTGGAATGTATATAAGAAACACAAAGTAATACGTATTTCTATTAAACAAGAATATAATATTGCTACAAGTAAGAAAGTGTTAGCAGAAGAAAAATGTTCAGCTATGCGCCATGGCAGCACAAAAAGCAGTACAGAGAACAGATCTCTGAACCCGGGCGCAGCGTGTTGTTATTGTTATTGCTTGGTTGCTTCTCCCTACGCTCTTAATCGCTGTATCCCTCTTTTCTCATCGTTCGTCACCGGCGAGAGCTGCGAGGGAGGCTCGTCTGCATACAAGAATCTACACCGATCGTCATTGCAAGCACAAGTTCCGTCGTCTGGCACAGTGGCTCTGTCTCCATATCATTACAAATCGAAATAAAACAAATAAAGTACTTTATCGAAATCTTTTTGTTGTTTTGATTATTTGAATCAATCGAGTTACGCCTCTGAAGAAACTCAGTGCCCATGAACTACGTCGGAATGAAGTACATTTACATTGGTGAAGTTGGTAAAGTACAGTCCGTATTTGGAGGTTGATTTCATTCAATTCTCCAAAAACTTCAGGCCGAAAAATGGTTATTTACCTTTCTGAATTGATCTTTCTACTTTTCTTTATCGAACAAGTTACGTTACTACCTTACCATTTGTTGTTGACCAGTTTCCGAACAAACAGGCGGAAAGTTAATTTTAAAAGTTTCGTTGCGAAAACTGTTGGGGCATTTGGCCCGCTTTAAACACCCATACCGTCGATTATAGTTTTGTGTCGGGCTCAAATTTCTATATCCATGATCCTCAACCTGTGTAGATGGTTACAGCTTTTGAAGCTGTAAAAGGCGAACACACCTTTTTAACCACGGTTGACCATGTAAAATCTTATTAATGGATGTCATACTAATGCCCAAGAGTGCCTCAATCTCAGAATATGTGATATGATGATCTTGCTCAATTATTTCTGTTGTTAATCTATATTAAACTGGACCGTACAAGAAAAGCTTATACGTAGTTTTATCCCAGAAAATTCAAAACATTTTAATGAAAATTACCATTAATAAGACTAAAAGTGACCTAGGCCAGAAACTTAAATACCCGCACATACTCATGGCTGACGAATACTTGAATACTCGAAAAATTCAGTTTCTCAGTTTTAAAGCCGTCATTTATAAAGAGTGTAAAAAGTAAGGGGTCTAGGTAACTGCCTTGTGGTACTCTAGAGGTTTCTTTAAGATGTGTAGAAAGGGAGTTTCTGAAGAGGTCTGTTTCAGATCTCGAACATAGTTAGCTTGACATCTATCTTAGGAGACTTTTCGGAAGCCATAAGATAAAGTTTTTGTGGAAGAAGGAAGTGTTTTACAAAGTTGAATGCTTTACTGAAATAGCTGTAAATAACATCTGTCTTTAAGTTTCCTTAAAAGCCTTTTATGATAAAAAAAACTTTAATGAATTGGGGGTTGTTGATCTGTGCTTTATAACTTCATGATGAGATGGAGATATAAGGGAGAGTACAGAAATTTTGCAACGGATAACGGATTTCCCCTCTCGTGGAGAGGAATTATAAACGATTCCATCCAGATGGGGAGCGGGTATGCTTCTTCTTGCTTCCTCTCGATCTGGAAGGAATCGTTTATAATTCCTGTCCATAAAAAAGGTAGCAAGTCTGATGCAAAACATTATAGAGGTATATCAAAGTTATCCGCTATTCCTATATGTTTAAGAACATTTTAACTCCGCAAAACAAAAATAAGCAAGTAGAATCAATGGATAGGCCGAATAGTTTAAGTAAGAGTCTACATTCGGGACAAATGGTTTGAAATAGAATCAGACTTTTAGTTTACAATGTTCTATATCCCTGGCAATCGAAAACCAAAATTACTCATCCTTAATGTCATCGTCTTTAATTTAATTACATGTCGGAATTGACGGAAAGATCGGTGCAAGCCCTACGGACAGAGATGCGACAGAGGATTTTTGTGGCCCTAGATAATCAATCGAAATCAGCTGCTGCACATTGGGAGTAATCGAAGTCAGGTTTTCAGAATAAGAATTAGAGAATCGGCTGACTAGGGGCGATCTGGTTTTGGCAGATTTTGTTTGGGAATACATCTTTATTTGGTGCAAAGAGTATAGGGGTACATATATATGTATGTAACAGCCAGAGTGAAACGTTTCCAACCACATAAAGTATATACAGTGCCGCTCAACTGAATAGGTTCAACAATTTTCAAAAGTCAAACCGCTATATCTTTTTAACCAACTTACCGATTTAAATAAAACAATTTGTTTTGCATAGATTGATTCATTGTTAATAAGGCAAGAAAGCTTGTGGTTTCCAGGACACGTTTTAAAAGCTATTTATTCATTTTTTCGAAAACATTACAAAAAATGCCTACTTATTCTAGCTCAACTGAATAGGTTCAAGTGCATTATTGCATTTTGACGTCTATATCTTAGTAAACGATGTCATTTTTTGTTTGCAAATTGCAGTCAAAGTAATTTACGTTGATTTTTTTCTAAAATGGTTCGCGGAAAGCATTTAAACGACTTTGGAAAAGGTCAAATAAAAGGTTATATAAATTCTGGCCTAAATCAGCGTGAAATCGCTAAAAGAATCGGACGAAGCCAAAATGTAATTGGCAACTTTATTCGTAATGAAGCAACGTATGGCAAAAATATGAAAGGAGGGTCTCAGCACGCGACAACACCAGCAGACAGACGACTTATCATTAGAACTACTTCAAATTCCAAGCATTCAGCAGCCAAAATCAGGGAAGAATGTGGTGTAAATGCAAGTTTGGCAACTGTCAAACGCATTATTCGTAGTGCCAAACATTTGAAGAGATTGAAGATAATAAAAAAACCACCTCTCAATGATGCGCGTAAGGCTGCACGACTTCGTTTTGGAAAGGAACATATGACATGGAACAAGGAGTGGCACAACGTCGTGTTTTCCGATGAAAAAAAGTTCAAACTGGATGGACCGGACGGCTATAACTACTACTACCATGACCTATGAAAAGAGGAATGTGATTTGAGTCGAAACCACAGCTGCGCGGGAGGCATAATGGTATGGGGTGCGATTTCCTATTATGGGACTTGTGAGCATGTCATGTCCGATTCTTTTAGCGATTTCACGCTGATTTAGCCAGAATTTATATAACCTTTTATTTGACCTTTTTCAAAGTCGTTTAAATGCTTTCCGCGAACCATTTTAGAAAAAAAACAACGTAAATTACTTTGACTGCAATTTGCAAACAAAAAATAACATCGTTTACTAAGATATAGACGTCAAAATGCAATAATGCACTTGAACCTATTCAGTTGAGCTAGAATAAGTAGGCATTTTTTGTAATGTTTTTGAAAAAATGAATAAATAGCTTTTAAAAACGTGTCCTGGAAACCACAAGCTTTCTTGCCTTATTAACAATGAATCAATCTATGCAAAACAAATTGTTTTATTTAAATCGGTAAGTTGGTTAAAAAGATATAGCGGTTTGACTTTTGAAAATTGTTGAACCTATTCAGTTGAGCGGCACTGTATAGACATATGTACATGATCAGAATCAATTGCCGATTCGATACAACCATGTCTGTCGGTTCGTCCGTTGTTCAACGCCTAGTAGTAACGCTAAAGCAGCAAATTTGTTGTGCACACTCTTCTGTAATATCACACTGAATCGAGTAAAAACTAGTTACGTAGTCGTATTTTTCAATACGGCGTTCCGAGTACAGTATTCTATACAATTTTCAAAGTATTTCTAAATGTTCTTCATATTATTAACACCCAATAAAACACTGGCATTAAACAAACTTTTTAGATATACATGGGGCTCTAAACATAGTATGTACATGTATGTACATATGTATGTATATTTATTTTTTTTACTATTGAAGTTATTTTTTAAATAATTTTTCAGAAATGGTTAGTTTGAAAACTATTTTGTTTTTAAAGGTAATCCAACCCAATTCTAATGTACTGTGTGTACAAAATTGTATCCGTAAATCAAATAGGTTTACTCATAGTAACGATCGGCTTTTAGAATTTTTTACAATATGGCTTAGCTAAGAAAAAAGACGAAAATATACCATATTGAATTTTGGTTCAGATAAGAAGATTCAGAAACAAATATTTTCTAACACTTTATTTTACATAGGAAAATAAACACTTACGGACGGGCTCACAGACATGACTATATTAAATCGGTAATTGGTGTTGATCAAAACAATGCACATATGTATACTATATAGGGTCGAATGTTTTCTTCTCTGAGATGCAAGCGACCAGGTAACAAACGACCAAATGTCTCTTCATTTTTCTTTGCTTTACTTGCGCTTACGTTCACACAAGACATTTATTTTTAACTGCACGTTTTAATGAATGTAATGCATGAAAATGTACTTTTTCAACCTAAAACTTACCACTTGAATTGCTGTTAGCTTATGTTACTATACGTCTCTATTTAATTAGCGGTATAATAACACAGTAGAAATTAATATTCTTGACAGACATATACATTCTATGTATTTACCATATTAGTCCAGCTCGTCAGTAATTAATAACAACAATATATATTATGAGAGGGAAAAACATTTTTCATGCTTATTATAATATTACCGATTATTCTGACAACAAAGCGGTGACTGAAGTAGCAGCAGCTTTTAAAGGATGGTTTAGCTATATTGTGCGCGTGCCGTGTGCGCAGTTGTTGCGAGCTTTTCGATGATGAACATATACAGACAAATTAATTTTTAAGAGCTTTTCCTAACGAGAATAAAAACACTTTGGAAAGTTGCATTATCCTTCAATATCGTTGTGCCATATATAGGCAACACATATGTATAAATCTATTAGGATTTTTACTTGAGATTTCGAAAATACAAAAACCGGTAGGTGACACTAAATCTCTAGAAATTTAATTTTTCGGACATTTTTTTCGAAGCTAACACGCAACAATGATCATTGAAGGACTAAGTAGATGGATTTAGGGAATACATTTTTGAAATCTTGGTCTTCGTTTATTGTATTTTATTGTTTTGTTTAAATGATGTAGTTTAGTTTAGTTTGAATTTGTTGCGCTCCAAATTAAAGTCTTGAAATGATAACCCTGTCAAAAATAGGTTTTTGGTGATTAACGGCCATGCTCCCTTCTTTCGCAAGTTTTTGCGATTACGATTCTGTGAAAATTCCAACGAATTGAAATCTGTGTGCTCCGGTGTTCGCAGTGTTTTATTCCCAAATTGTTTTGCGATATTTCACTTGATAAAAGAATGCGATTTTCTTTTGGAAATTGAAATATCGCATTATATGAAACCAAAATAAAACGAAAAATTCCTGAATTAAAGAACAAAAGATATCTGTAACCCATGCCAACTATTGTTATCGATATTATATTTTATCTGTCAACGGGAATTCGCAATTCGTTGTTATTTTGGTTTGAAGTTAAATTTGAGGTGTAATTAAAAATAAATTTATTGAATATATTAAGATACATATACGAAAATAAATTACCAATCGTACAAATATAAACTTAAAGCATCAGCAACCATGTTCATATTTTTTCCCCGCACTCCCCTCATATCTGGAATCGCAAGCTCATTAGCAACCGGTTTTAGATTGTAAGAAACTTACGATTTGAGAAAACCGGAGCAAGCATGGCAGTATATTTTAAGTTTGGTTAACCTGTTTCGCTCTTTCGCAGAAAGTCATTGAGAAGTAAAAGGATTTTTCAGTTTCTATTAAATCCGCGTGCCGTCGAGACAAAGGCATCCACATTTGTTTCTATTAATTTCAGAACAATTTCATCTTGCTGACGTGAGAAACTAATATTTAAGAGGCTAGCCCAAAAAAAGCAGGAGTACAAGCGGCGGGCCATACTCCCAAGTGGCTATACAACCAATCGAGGAGGATATAGCACGTTAATACACCCGTTATGAGATGGTCAATGGAATAGTCGGTTTAGCTTTTGGGACAACATCAAAGCAAAACGCAGAAATCCCCGAAATATCGCCGCTGTCTCTGATGTCGACAACCCTGCTTGGTGATGAATTTGAAGCTAAAGCGGAACCAAAAGCGCAACGTGCTTGCTCCTGCTCCCAATTTGGAGAATCTCTACGATCTACAAGCAGAAACATTTAAATCGGTGGCTGAATCTTTGCGAGAAATGAAAGAACAGCAAATCAGCTATTTCAAACCAATATAAGAAATAAAACCGGAGAAGCTTAATGTTTTATAATTCCTTTTTAGTTAATTAACAAATTTAACAGACAAAAAAAAAACACTTTTTCTGTTGTCTTGGGGCTTTGGAAATTTGTAACCACTTATGTGGTTTGTATACCTATTGTTAAATAGTTGTTGCTCTGAAATAACTACGCAAAGACGGAAATACTTTCACAAGAAACGCAGAATTTCAAATATATTGCCATCCCGTCGTATCAGGGCTTCAGAGGCTATCTTATCAGCACGCACCACGAGACCATTGACTTGGCGCTCTGCGAGCATTGTCATTGGGGATCCAATGTAAATGGATCGTCATATCATATTTTTCACTGTCAAGAACAGCTGTTTTTTGTTGTTGCTAGAGGTGATAGTTCAAACGATAGGAAGAACAAGACTTTAATATTTGTAATATCGAACAAATGTGACCAAAACGCAAGAATAGCTCAATTTTTTGTATCTACTAGGTCCCTATACTTATCCTATTTAAAAAAATATTGAGTTTCTTTCGTCCATTTTCTTATCGTTTTCTATAATTTTTTTGATTACCAAAATTAGTTTTTCCTCTTTATCGAAACACAAGTCAGTTGTTTTCACAAAGCAATAAAGCAACTTATAGGCTATTCACACTGACGACCATCCACCATCTATTTCGGGGATGGTCCGTAGGGTTTTGCCGTTCCGAAAATTTTCCAGTTACTCCACCATCCATTTCGGATGTTCCTAATAGGCTATTCACACTGACGACCATCCACCATCCACCATCCATTTCGGGGATGGTCCGTAAGGTTTTGCCGTTCCGAAAATTTCCCAGTTAGTCCACCATCCATTTTGGATGTTCCTAAACCGCACGTTTCTATGCGATAGTTAGCCGATGATTTTCAAATGCAACCCTAAAAAGCAATGAATGGCAATAAAAAATAGTTCGCGCCTAGACAGATTTCAAATCTTAATTCGAAATTTAAATCGTTGAAAACTAAAATAAGAAAAAAAACAACAAACACAATACAAAATGGAGAGACCTGAAATTGGTGGTAATAAGGTATATATGTACCTTATTGGTACATAGGTGGTACATATGTACATATGTATTTGCTTTCTTTTTTTTATGAGTAGTATTTTGCAGCCATTAAATAAACAAACAATACACGCAAGTCGAAATAGACTGCATATATTGATAATCTCGCTACAAACATTTGACGGATTCGCGGGTGTCCCGAAATAGTTCCGTTTATGTCGACCGGGACAGATCCAACTACGGCTCTAGTATTATTTCTGCAACCAAGGCGCCGCACCAAAGCGGATTAAACTGGAAAACCTTCTGGAGATTGTGCGGAAAATGCTTGAAGTCCAGAAGGACCAGCAGAAATTACAGGATGAGCACCAGGAAACAGAGCGAGAGATACTCCAGCATATTGCGAGCAGCCAAGGCCAAACCAACTTCCAAACAAAGCTGCTGCAATTTTTAATGGAGTCCAAATAGTAACGTTTATTGTACATATATGGATTGTTTTATTATAGTCAAAAATATAGCCAATTTATTAATTTAAAGTTGAGAAAATTTCACAATTCAGAACAAAACTTTGTAATTTTATGCTCATCAGCTGTTTTTTGACGGATGGTAGATGGTGGATGGTGGATGGTGGCAGTGTGAATCGGGGTTTCACATCTGTCAAAAAATCCCACCATTCCCCCGGGATGTGCTCAGTGTGCAGAGCCTATAAGCCGCATGATTCTATGCGATAGTTAGCCGATGGTTTTCAAATGCAGCCCTAAAAAGCAATGAATGGCAATAAAAAATAGTTCGCGCCTAGACATATTTCAAATCTTAATTCGAATTTTAAATCGTTGAAAACTAAAAAAAAAAAAAAAACAACAAACACAATACAAAATGGAGAGACCTGAAATTGGTGGTAATAAGGTACATATGTACCTTATTGGTACATAGGTGGTACATATGTACATATGTATTTGCTTTCTTTTTTTATGAGTAGTATTTTGCAGCCATTAAATAAACAAACAATACACGTAAGTCGAAATGGACTGCATATATTGATAATCTCGCTACAAACATTTGACGGGTGTCCCGAAATAATTCCGTTTATGTCGACCGGGACAGATCCAACTACGGCTCTAGTATTATTTCTGCAACCAAGGCGCCGCACCAAGGCGCCGCACCAAAGCGGATTAAACTGGAAAACCTGGAGGAGATTGTGCGGAAAATGCTTGAAGTCCTGAAGGACCAGCAGAAATTACAGAATGAGCACCAGGAAACAAAGCGACAGATACTCCAGCAAAGTACGAGCAGCCAGGGCCAAACCAACTTCCAAACAAAGCTGCTGCAATTTTTAATGGAGTCCAAATAGTAACGTATATTGTACATATATGGATTGTTTTATTATAGTCAATAATATAGCCAATTTACTAATTTAAAATTGTGAAAATTTCACAATTCAGAACAAAACTTTGTAATTTTATGCTCATCAGCTGCTTTTTGACGGATGGTAGATGGTGGATGGTGCCAGTGTGAATCGGGGTTTCATATCTGTCAAAAAATCCTACCGTTCCCCCGTTTTCATTTTTTCCTTCATGTTTAATTTCAGGCTCCGGAGAGTCGCAAACTATTACATCATCTTCCATGCAACAAATATTTTCGTGTTCCTGCAATGAATAAAATAAGCAGAGATTCATATTATTAAACCATCCATATTTATGTTTTTATACCCGATACTCGAAAAGAGTAAAGGGGTATATTAGATTTGGGGTGAAAGTGGATGTGTGTAACGTCCAGAAGGAACAGATTTCGACCCCATAGAGTATATATATTCTTGATCAGCATCAATAGCCGAGTCGATCGAGCCATCTCCGTCTGTTCGTCCGTATGAGCGCCTAGTGCTCAAAGACTATAACAGCTAGCGGAACGACATTTTGTATCCAAACTTCAGTGATATGTCACTGTTAAAAGTGTATTTCAAAACTCCGCCCCGCCCCCTTCCGCCCCACAAAGAACGAAAATCTGTGGCATCCACAATTTTGAAGATACGGGAAAATAAAAACCGGCCTCTCTCTCTCTCTGCTTTAATTCTAAGATGCGTTTTCTTGGCTTCTATGGGCTTGCGCCAGACGAGCCGCATATTTAGATGGACGCCCAGGTATATTAGGTTACGCTATAGCGGTAGCCAGGGGTGGGTATAAGCCTTCCCCCAAGCTCACTTAGACCTGTTAAGGTCCATTGTGTTGCCGCATGGGCGTGTGCCTATACTCACTGCCTAGGCAGTGGAGAGCAAACTGTTCCAGACTAAGGGTAGTCCCAGGCTTCGATGAATCTGGACAAGATCCCGGGTTTGATTTCGGTAAGGTCCGAAAAGTCCGTGAGGAAAGGCCCCGAGAAGCCGAAGACGACGATTTCCCAGAGCCGGGCAATGGCAGTAGAAGTGGGGGACCGACTTCCCCTTCCTCTTCCCCTTCGCGACAACTCCTGCAGAAGTTATTGCGATGGATTGACAGTTTAGAGGCGTGAGTGCCGGTCTATATAACTCCGCCGAACGCTTCTTCGATCGACATGGCCATATCGATTTCGAGAGCGATTGGTCTGAGAACGTTACCCTGAGGCACACCAGCTTCGAATATATGATCATCAGTTTGATCGGAGTTATCAGGTCAAAAACAGATGATTTTCGCAGTGGGCAGTTGGCAGACGTAAAGGATTGGTTTGAGAACGTTACCCTGAGGCACACCAGCTTCGAATATATGATCATCAGTTAGATCGGAGTTATCAGGTCAAAAACAGATGATTTTCCCTTTAGTTGCTGAATTTCGATGACTTTGTGACGGTACTTGTAAAGTTTCACGGGATGACGATGGGAGTACGAATGAATTAGTGGCAGGATTAGGCTGAAACACATTTTGTAAATGGGCTGCAAAGATGCTAGATCTTTCCTCGACACTGCGGGACCGACTGTCATTAGGACACCGTAATGGCATGACTGTTTCTATTGGAGCGCTTAGGTTTCAATAGGCTTGATTCGTGACAATTAATCTATGTAGCGGCGTTGGGCGTCTTCTTCTTCTCTTTTGAGAGCCTTGGTGAGATTGCGTGTAGCATCTTTAAGCAGTTGGTCTGTACGACTGCCACTCACGTCGCCATCGTCGCTTTTCCAGAACAAGTTGTTCAATTTCCAGATTAGTTCTGTTTTGGTTGGTTTCCACACTCATCCCTTGTGGTGTTGAGATTTGTTCTGCTGTAACGAGTACAGATTCCAGTGCAACAGCAGAGCAGTTGATGTCTTCTTCAGTTTTGATCTGCGGGGTTAGTTCAATGTGGGAACTTACAGATTTCTTGCATTTAAGCTAGTTGGTTCTTTGCGTTGTGAGCCTATAAGGATGCGTCACGAACTCCGGGAATTGTAAAGACTTAGTACAATAGGCAAGTGATCGGATGATAGATCCGAAAGTGATTCGGCACTTATTAAATCGCGTGAGATGTTTTTCATCCCTGCGAAGTCTATAAAATTTGGTATCTTTCTAAGATCTGTTGGCCACCCACGGAAAACATAGTCCAGTGTTTTGTTTACTCTGATGATTGCGGTGTATACCTGCTTTTGTTGAGCTACTGAGCTTTTTCATCAGCCTAGACTCGATTGATTTCAAATAAAATAATAACTAACGAATTGGTTAATATAGAAACTAAACTAAATTTGTATTGTGTGCGGATTTGATAGCGATAGATTTGGTATTGATTCAAAGACGATGTCGATTGCAGACGTGGGGGTCGGTTCAAGACGGTGTCAGCTGGAAGAACTAGAATCCAAGACGATGTGCAATACCAAGTGAGTGCTAGGTGCAGGATAAAGGGAAGGCTGGCCGAATTGCCCGTGCCCTAATTCAAGCGAAGATTCGACAAGGGCGCGACCGATCGGGAGAGCGAAAGCGAAAGAAAAAAGAAAGGCGCGAGATGAAGACGCGAGAGGTTGCTGCCGTGTGCGAGAATATAAACATAAGTACATGTACGGATGACAATGTGGTAAAGTGGGCAAAGAAAATAACAAACAATAATAGGATTTTACTCTACTGGTGCACCACTGGCTATGCTATATGGATTGGCGAATATTGGGCTCACAAGGTGTTATCCCCAGGGCGTGCGCTTGGCATGGCTCCTGATTGTAAAGCGTCGTACAAGAATTGGGTAAATTCAAGTTTCAAGTTGATTTTTCATTCGATTTTGCATAGTTGTTCTCATGAATGACATAAAGTCCATCATTCTTTGCTGCAGAGTAAGTATCCCTCTTTACGGTATTTGCGGGGCCAAATTAAGAGCTGGCTGCTTTTGCGAAGAATTCTTCAGGTGTGATTTGGAAAGTTCTTTGGTAGCGTTATAAGAGCGTGTTGTAGCTGCACATCGGATACGGTTTTTCAACTCCTTGTAAACACCTTGTAAACAGTTTCAGTTGTAAGCAATGCAAGAATCTGAGTCGTGGCAGTCTCCACAAGTTACGCAGAGTGATCGTAGCGTACATTAAGTCTTTGTGTGTCCATATACATGCCAGTTTGTGCACTGCACTGGACCATTACCCTTATGCCGTTCTTCTACAGTGATTCTGCGGTGCAACAGTTGCAGTTATTAGATTGGGTAAACGTCGTTTTTCTTTTAAGTTTCGATGTCTGGCTCGAGCTCGACCTTAAAGAGTGGTTGCGGCTTCTTGCATCTCTTAATAATATTTGTTATTATCTTGACTAGAAAACATTTTCATTTAGCGAGGGACGTCCGGTTATATGCCTTTAAGTACCACTTGCAGGCCCTTGCTGCATTTAAATTTGTACGTGTAGTAGTTCTTCTTGGTGTCATTTAGATATTTGGACACCACTCGCCATGCTCTTCTGTTTTTGGTTTTAAGTTTAGTTTCATGTATATTCTCTTTATTCTTGGACGTTGATGACTGCATCTTTCAAGTGGCGCTGCAATTACTGCACCATCAAGTGGCCCGTGTGACACCAGCGGAAGGCTGTTACGCGCGGATCCCAGGCAAAACGCAGCCCTCTTCCCGCCCAACCGAGGGGCGCTGCCGCATGACGCGTGGCGCGTAGCCGAACCGAACGCGAACATGCAGGAAATATAGCTGTTAAACTAATATGCTCGACCTTAAAGAGTGGTTGCGGCTTCTTGCATCTCTTAATAATATTTGTTATTATCTTGACTAGAAAACATTTTCAAAATAGCGAATACGTCCGGTTATATGTCTTTAATTACCAATTACGAGGCCCTTGCTGCATTTAAATTTGTAATAAGAGTAGTTCTTCTTGGTGTCATTTAGATATTTGGACACCACTCGCCATGCTCTTCTGTTTTTGGTTTTAAGTTTAACGGTTTATGTATATTCTCTTTATTCTTGGACGTTGATGACTGCATCTTTCAATAGTGGCGCTGCAATTACTGCACCATCAAAGTGGCCCGTGTGACACCAGCGGAAGGCTGTTACGCGCGGATCCCAGGCAAAACGCAGCCCTCTTCCCGCCCAACCGAGGGGCGCTGCCGCATGACGCGTTACTAATAGCCGAACCGAACGCGAACATGCAGGAAATATAGCTGTTAAACTAATATGCGACTAAAATTGGAACTAAACTTACTAAAATTAACTAAGCATGCATTCAAAATACAAATACCACTACAATTACTAATTACGAGAAAGGTATGTGAGTATTAGTAATTTAATAAGAGGAAGAGAATTAGTGGTGGATATAATCTGGTAGAGGGAATTCTAATCTGAGCATAAGACCCTAAACGGTTTATGGAAGGAATAATTCGATCTACAAAGTGGAAGGGACAACGGTATATAGTTTCTAGTGAATCTAATAGGCATCGTGAAGTTTATGCGGCTCAACAGATCAGGGCTTTCTACGTCACCCTTGATCAAGTTGTGCATAACAATCACACCAAGCATTTTTCTACGGTTAACTAAGGATGGGAGGTTTACTAATAGCAGTCTACTAGAGTAAGCACCAGGAAACATATATGTACAATAAACGTTACTATTTGGACTCCATTAAAAATTGCAGCAAATGGAGGTTTGGAAGTTGGTTTGGCCTTTGCTGCTCGCAATTTGCTGGAGTATATCTCGCTTTGTTTCCTGGTGCTCATCCTGTAATTTTGGTGGATGTTCCTAAGCCGCACGATTCTATGCGATAGTTAGCCGATGGTTTTCAAATGCAACCCTAAAAAGCAATGAATGGCAATAAAAAATAGTTCGCGCCCAGACATATTTCCGGCGCGTGTGCCATAACGCGAGTAATTATTTAGAAAAATTCGTAAGCTAACGCTTCGGGCTTAACAAAATAAAAGAAACATAAAGAGTGCTTACCCCAACTCGAGTTTCTACTACTAAATTAGCGAGCTAACGCCGCAAGTGTAGTAAACAACAAGTGAGGTGAAATAAATAATTAAACCTACATTTAAAGGGAGCTGAAGGGCAATCCCTCGCTCCCGGCATCAACATCTACAAAGGAAAAATAGGGCTGAAGGGCAATCCCTCGCCTCAAAAAAAAAAACAACAAGCTGAAGGGCAATCCCTCGTTGAAGGTGAAAAAAACCACACCCGGAAGAAGCTGAAGGGCAATCCCTCGCCCCGGCATCAACGGCTACGAAAGGAAAAGCAGGCTGAAGGGCAATCCCTCGCCTCAAAAATTAAAACCAACAAGCTGAAGGGTGATCCTCGCTTCTCTCATCGCCACCCACAAAGGAATTAATAATTACTCAAAGGAAACTAATAATTAAGTCAAATAAAACACGGTATAAACCGCAGAAAACCATGTAAGTGAGCTCTTTTTATAAAATTTTATTCAAGCATTTTGGTAATCGCGACCCAATAAAAATAAAAAATAATACTGAGTGGTGCAGCTGAGATATTTAAAATCAAAATCAAATTCATTAAAAAAAAAAAAAAAAAAAAAAGAAATAAAATAAGAAGTGGCTAATGGGCGATAGCCCTAACAGTTCCAATAGTGACCTCAAGTCCTTTAAGCGGTCCGATAGCTTAGTTTCACTGTGTGGGGACCTGCAAGACCCAGGGATAGCAAGCAAGAACAATCCGATAGCGACGATAGTTTACGTTTGTGTCTTAGTGGCCTCCGTTTGACTGAAAGCCACGAACTTTCCCCGACATCATGGATCCGGCAACTTTCGCAGCAGCTATAGAGGCCGCACTGCAAAAATCAGGCCTCGCGGTTCGAGACCAGGTTACAGCAATTACAAGCCGAGATTGCTCAGTTGAGCACAGGTACGCCTGCCCTGAAAGTTGAGGCGTATAAGGAGATAGCAATAAATCCCGATGTCCAGTGTGATCAGCCATTGGACATGGTTAAGTCCGTCCCCGAGTTCGACGGCAAACAGGAAAATTATGTGGCTTGGCGCCAGGCAGCGCTGGCGGCCTATAAAACTTTCGAGCCCTATGAGGGCAGCGCTAGACATTACATGGCGACAGGCATCATCAGGAATAAAATAAAAGGTGCCGCAAATAACGTCCTGTCATCTTTCAATACAGTCCTGAATTTCAAGGCAATTTTGAATAGATTGGATAGTTCGTATTCCGACAAAACTCCAGTGAGCGTGATACAACAAAAAAACTGGCCACCATGCGGCAGGGAAACCTGTCCTTGGCGGAATACTATGACGAGATTGAGAAGCAGCTCTCTCTCATTACCAACAAAAACATAATGGTCCATAATGCGGTCGCAGCGGGCATTCTAAACGAGAAAGCTAGGGACGACGCTTTAGACGTATTCGTTTCAGGCTTAAGAAGAACATTGAAAACAGCAGTATTTCCGGCAAGACCGAAAGATCTGCAGACCGCTCTGGCCCTTTGCCGAAGCGGCGGAATCCAGCGAGGATCGCAGCGTTTTGGCTGCAAATTACGCCAGGGCCATGGAGGAAAAGGCCCAAAAAACGGGCCAGCGCCAAACTCAAGCGCAACTCCAGGGCAATTTTAGGCAAACTAGAGCTGTGGACTCCTATAAAAGTCCTCATTACGACAAAAGGCAAGACGCGTCGATCGCCCAGCAGGGAAGATCCAACCAACGATCCAATAGCGGCAGGACTCGGGCCCAGGGCCCGGAGCCCATGGATGTAGATCCTTCTTCTTCCAAACTCAGACTGCCCACTGCTTACCAAAAACCTTTCGGGTCGGGTGGACGCAATCAAAATTTTACGAGGAAAACAAACGCGTCAGAGCGCACCTCGAGAAATTGGCAGCAGAGGATAGAGCACACTACAGCCGGGGACAACCAGACCGACACGGCCTACAATGGGGCTGCGGCCGAAGCTGTCGCTGAGATAGAAGCGGAGGGCGAATTAGAGTACGAGAGTGACTCAGTGAATTTTTTAGGGGAAGATCCCTGCTGCCATTCGTTTGGCGGAAAATAGCAGGGATTAATATGAAGCTTCTCATAGACACGGGTGCGTCAAAGAATTACATCAAGCCATGTAAATGGCTTCGCGGCGTCATCCCTGTCGAGACACCCTTTCCCGTCTACTCAATCAACGGGACAAATGAAATTTCGAAGAAATGCCTTCTGTCAATATTCGGCAAGACCTCCCCATTTTTTGTTAGAATCATTATCATCATTTGACGGCATCATTGGCCTTGACCTGCTATCGCAGGTAGGGGCGACATTGTGCTTAAAGAGCGGTACACTCAGATTCGGTAACACGACTGAGGTAATCAAATTCCATTAGTGCATAGACGTCAACCACACAAACGTTATTGACGTCGATGCTCCCCAGCCATAAGGGCGGACTTTATAAAAATGTTAAATAAGAGGAGTAAGGCATTTGCCGACCCTAACGGGGCTCTGCCTTATAATACTTCGGTCGTGGCCACTATCCGCACTGTGGACGACGAACCAATTTACTCCAAGCTGTACCCGTACCCTATGGGTGTAGCTGATTTTGTCGAATCAGAGGTGAAGAGCCTTTTGAAAGACAAAATCATTCGCAAATCCAGATCGCCATATAATAATCCTATATGGGTGGTCGACAAAAAGGCACTGATGAAGCGGGCAATAAGAAGAAACGTCTCGTAATGGACTTTCGGAAGCTCAATCAAAAAACAGTGGCCGACAAATACCCGATGCCAAGCATCTCAATGATCTTAGCAAACTTGGGTACTGCCAGATACTTCACAACACTGGACTTGAAGTCTGGATACCACCAAATAACCTTGGCGGAGCGCGACCGAGAAAAGACTTCCTTTTCCGTAAATGGAGGGAAGTACGAGTTTTGCCGACTGCCCTTTTGGTCTACGAAATGCAGGTAGCATTTTCCAGAGAGCAATCGATGATGTTTTGCGCGAACAAATCGGCAAAACATGCTACGTCTATGTCGATGACGTAATTATTTTCTCCAAGTCTCAAGACGACCATGTTAAACACGTCGACTGGGTGCTGAAAAGCCTCTATGACGCCAACATGAGAGTCGCTCGAGAGAAGTCCAATTTTTTAAGACGAGCGTGGAATACCTCGGCTTTATTGTGACTAACGAAGGCACGAGGACGGACCCTGAGAAGGTGAAGGCCATCCAGGAGTACGTCGAGCCAACAACGTTGTTCGGCCTAAGGTCATTCTTGGGCCTGGCAAGTTACTACAGATGCTTCGTGAAAGATTTCGCGTCAATTGCCCGACCGCTTTCTGATATTTTAAAAGGGAAAATGGGTCCATCAGCAAATACAAATAAAAAAAAACCACTATCATTTTGAGCGAGGTCCAACGACACGCCTTTCAGAAATTAAGGAACATCCTGGCATCAGAAAACGTAATATTGATGTACCCAGATTACAAAAAACCGTTCGACCTAACGACCGACGCTTCTGCCTATGGCATCGGGGCGGTCCTTTCAACAAGGCGGCCGCCCAATAACTATGATTTCAAGGACACTAAAGAACGGTGAGCGTCACTACGCTACCAATGAACGCGAGCTTTTAGCAATTGTGTGGGCCTTGGGGAAGCTTCGTCACTACATTTACGGAGTCAGGGACATTAATGTGTTCACTGACCACCAGCCACTCACGTTTGCGGTTTCCGAAGGAAACCCTAACTCTAAAATAAAACGCTGGAAGGCACGCATTGACGAGCTCGGTGCCAAGCTTTTCTATAAGTCGCAGACGCATTGTCTCGACAAAACATCAATGCATTGGAAGACAGCGCGCCACAATCTGACGCAGCGACAATACACAGCGAAGCGTCTTTGACTTACACGATAGAAACGACAGACAAACCTGTCAATTGTTTTAGGAATCAAATCGTCCTAGAAGCGGCGCGTTTTCCTCTAAAGCAGATGTTTATTCTTTTCGGGGAAAAAACGCGACACATAATAAATTTTACGGACAAAATGCGCTCACTGGGGTCGTAAAGACCTCAGTAAACCCTACGGTTGTAAACGCAATCCACTGTGATTTTCCGACTCTAGCCTGCATTCAGCATGAGCTAGTACGCGCCTTTCCGTCGACCAAGTTCTGGCATTGCAAGAATCTGGTCACAGACATTTTCAATGAAAATGAAAGAAAGGAGATTGTCACAATCGAACACAATCGAGCACATAGAGCTGCTCAGGAAAACGTAAAACAGGTCTTGGCCGATTACTATTTCCCAAAAATGACTAAACTCGCAAGCGAGGTAGTCATGAATTGCAGGATTTGTTCTAGAGCAAAGTACGATAGGCATCCAAAAAAACAGGAGCTGGGACCAACGCCAGTCCCTTCGTTCACTGGAGAAATGCTTCACGTCGACATTTTTTCAACAGATAGGAAGTACTTCCTAACATGCGTGGACAAATTCTCGAAATTTGCCATCGTACAACCGATAGCTTCCCGCACGATTGCGGATATAAAGGCTCCACTCTTGCAACTTATGAACATTTTCCCCAACACTAGACAAATATATTGCGACAATGAACCATCGCTGAGTTCAGAAACCATCAGGTCACTTCTGCGAGACAATTTCGGAGCCACATTGTGAATGCTCCTCCCCTCCACAGCACTTCAAACGGCCAAGTTGAAAGATTCCATAGTACTCTGTTGGAAATCGCGAGATGCCTCAAGATAGCGAAGGGAATCGTCGACACAGTCGACCTTTTCCTCCAGGCAACAGTGGAGTACAACAGGTCGGTACACTCGGTAACCAACAAGAAGCCGATCGATATTTTAAACGCCGCTGCAGCAGACTTTCACAGCGAGGTACAGAACAGGGTACGGAAAGCTCAGATTGTGCAGAACAATCGAGTCAACCGATCGCGTCAGAACAGAGTTTTTAGAGTAGGTGATAAGGTATTAATGAAAACCAACAGACGCCTCGGAAATAAACTAACCCCGTTGTACGTGGAAGAAACGGTAGAAGCGGACTTGGGGACAACGGTCCTAATTAGGGGAGGTTGTGCACAAAGACAATCTTAGGTAATGCCCCTATGCCCATACGTGAGCGTTCCACTCAGCCGAGTAAAGATACGAATAAACGAGGCCCAACTTATCGAATCAAATAACAGGCAGATAAGCATAAATTCTAAATCTCAGGAGCAAATCAACCGCTTAACAGACACAGTCAATAAATTGCTAGAGAATGTCGGCATCCGAACTAAGTAATCTCATGCTCACCATTTCCCTCGCAAAAGTTAACGTAATCAATCCGGTCATATTAGACCATGACGACTTGAATTCTATTTTCTCTAATCAGCTCACCAATGTTATCGTAACTAACACTTTAGAAGTATCTAAAATCAAAGTTTTTCAATCAAATAGCATAATACACTTTGTCATTCAATTCCCTAAGATTAAGTACATTTGCAAAAAGATAACTATCTTCCCGGTCGCCCACAACCGCACCGTCCTTCGACTTGACGATAACATCGTCGCCGACTGCAACGACCAGATAGTAACAGTGTCGGACTGCAAACAGACGACCACGACAACATTCTGCGAAACGTCGACAAAGGACTCCTGTGCCCAAGGATTATATTTCGGTGGCGTGGCCCACTGCCAGTCTCAACCCAGCCACCTTAGCCCCATCACACTCGTCGACGACGGGATCGTTATCATCAACGATCACCCAGCAGCAGTAAGTTTCGACGGCAGCGCGGCGCTCAACATTTCAGGGACGCATCTAATCGCGGTATCAGGATCGCAAAAACGTTCAGAGCCGATACCCAGGAGTTGCATCTTTACCTCTGCTAAATGTTACCGAGCGTAAAAGGGTGCTGAGCCTGCCATTCCTCCACCAGTTGAGCGAGGAGAACCTCAAATTCATCAAGGAGATAAAGGAAGAGGTGTCCTCACTTTCCAGACCAATCTTTGCATTCTGCCCATGACTAGGTATTTGTGGCCTAGTATGTGGCATGGCCACGCTCAGACTATATTTGACGAAGAAGCGCGACGCCCGGCAAATCAATGGATTAATGGCAAGACTAAGTGCGCCGGGGACGGCGACTGCTCAAGGGGGGGGAGTAGTTATCCGATCCAGCCGGATACCCCTCCCTCTGCATTTGGTTCTCGACCCTACAGCGGGTCAATGAGCTTAAACACCTTCATATGAGCCAAATACAGCACATGCCTCGTCGCGTAATAGAACACGAGAGTTGCAGCGTTGACGGAGACACTTGCCCAGACAGCCCAACAACAACCATGGGGCCGTGGAACGTGGAAACTGCCGCTGCTCAACATAACACCGGCGCGTGTGCCATGTCAGCAGATTAATGCACCGGCGACTGCAGCCGGCGGCCGGGGACTTAATATAAAGACTTTCATTTTTATGTAAATTCAGATTCTCTTAGACCTCCAACGAGGAACAATTAATCTCGCTTCGACGAGTAAATAATAAATAATAAATACTACAATAAACGTCGATTCTACTTAACTTAACTTGTACATATGTATTTGCTTTCTTTTTTTTTATGAGTAGTATTTTGCAGCCATTAAATAAACAAACAATACACGTAAGTCGAAATGGACTGCATATATTGATAATCTCGCTACAAACATTTGACGGGTGTCCCGAAATAATTCCGTTTATGTCGACCGGGACAGATCCAACTACGGCTCTAGTATTATTTCTGCAACCAAGGCGCCGCACCAAAGCGGATTAAACTGGAAAACCTGGAGGAGATTGTGCGGAAAATGCTTGAAGTCCCGAAGGACCAGCAGAAATTACAGAATGAGCACCAGGAAACAAAGCGAGAGATACTCCAGCAAATTACGAGCAGCCGGGGCCAAACCAACTTCCAAACAAAACTGCTGCAATTTTTAATGGAGTCCAAATAGTAACGTATATTGTACATATATGGATTGTTTTATTATAGTCAATAATATAGCCAATTTACTAATTTAAAATTGTGAAAATTTCACAATTCAGAACAAAACTTTGTAATTTTATGCTCATCAGCTGTTTTTTGACGGATGGTAGATGGTGGATGGTGGATGGTGCCAGTGTGAATCGGAGTTTCACATCTGTCAAAAAATCCCACCGTTCCCCCGGGATGTGCTCAGTGTGCAGAGCCTATAAGCCGCACGATTCTATGCGATAGTTAGCCGATGGTTTTCAAATGCAGCCCTAAAAAGCAATGAATGGCAATAAAAAATAGTTCGCGCCTAGACATATTTCAAATCTTAATTCGAATTTTAAATCGTTGAAAACTAAAAAAAGAAAAAAAACAATAAACACAATACAAAATGGAGAGACCTGAAATTGGTGGTAATAAGGTACATATGTACCTTATTGGTACATAGGTGGTACATATGTACATATGTATTTGCTTTCTTTTTTTTTATGAGTAGTATTTTGCAGCCATTAAATAAACAAACAATACACGAAAGTCGAAATGGACTGCATATATTGATAATCTCGCTACAAACATTTGACGGATTCGCGGGTGTCCCGAAATAATTCCGTTTATGTCGACCGGGACAGATCCAACTACGGCTCTAGTATTATTTCTGCAACCAAGGCGCCGCACCAAAGCGGATTAAACTGGAAAACCTTCTGGAGATTGTGCGGAAAATGCTTGAAGTCCAGAAGGACCAGCAGAAATTACAGGGTGAGCACCAGGAAACAAAGCGAGAGATACTCCAGCAAATTGAGAGCAGCTAAGGCCAAACCAACTTCCAAACAAAGCTGCTGCAATTTTTAATGGAGTCCAAATAGTAACGTATATTGTACATATATGGATTGTTTTATTATAGTCAAAAATTTAGACAATTTACTAATTTAAAGTTGTGAAAATTTCACAATTCAGAACAAAACTTTGTAATTTTATGCTCATCAGCTGTTTTGACGGATGGTAGATGGTGGATGGTGGATGGTGGCAGTGTGAATCGGGGTTTCACATCTGTCAAAAAATACCACCGTTCCCCCGGGATGTGCTCAGTGTGCAGAGCCTATAAGCCGCACGATTCTATGCGATAGTTAGCCGAAGGTTTTCAAATGCAAACCTAAAAAGCAATGAATGGCAATAAAAAATAGTTCGCGCCCAGACATATTTCAAATCTTAATTCGAATTTTAAATTGTTTAAAATCTAAAAAAAAAAAAAAAAAAACAGACATAATACAAAATGGAGAGACCTGAAATTGGTGTTAATAAGTAAAAATATATACATATGTATGTATTTGCTTTCTTTTTTTATGATAAGTATTTTGCAGACATTAAATAAACAAACAATAAACGCATGTCGAATTGGACTGCATATATTAAAAATCTCGCTATAAACAATTGGCATGATAGTACTGCGGACTTGCGGGGGTCCCGAAATAATTTCGTTAATGTCGACCGGGACAGATCCAACTACGGCTCTAGTATTATTTCTGCAACCAAGGCGCCGCACTAAAGCGGATTAAACTGGAAAATCTGGAGGAGATTGCTCGGAAAATGCTTGAAGTCCAGAAGGAGCAGCAGAAATTACATGATGAGCACCAGGAAACAAAGCGAGAGATACTCCAGCAAATTGCGAGCAGCCAAGGCCAAACAAACTTCCAAACAGAGCTGCTGCAATTTTTAATGGAGTCCAAAGAGTAACGTTTATTGTACATATATGGATTGTTTTATTACAGTCAATAATATAGCCAATTTACTAATTTAAAATTGTGAAAATTTCACAATTCAGAAAAAAAATTTGTAATTTTATGCTCATCAGCTGCTTTTTGACGGATGGTAGATGGTGGATGGTGCCAGTGTGAATCGGGGTTTCATATCTGTCAAAAAATCCCACCATTCCCTCGGGATGTGCTCAGTGTGCAGAGCCTATAAGCCACACGTTTCTATCCGATAGTTAGCCGATGGTTTTCAAATGCAGCCCTAAAAAGCAATGAATGGCAATAAAAAATAGTTCGCGCCTAGACATATTTCAAATCTTAATTCGAATTTTAAATCGTTGAAGACAAAATGGGGAGACCAGAAACTAGTTTTTGCTCTTTTTCTTTCGAGAGATATTCAAGCAAATTGCGAGCAGCCAAGGCCAAACCAACTTCCAAACAGAGCTTCTGCAATTTTTACGGGAGTCTAAAGAGTTACGTTTATTGTTCATATATGGATTGTTTTATTATAGCCAATAAAATAGCCAAATTACTAATTTAAAATTGTTGAAATTTCTCAGCTCAGCCTAAAACTTTTAAATTTTATGCTCATCAGCTGCTTTTCGACGGGTGATAGATGGTGGATGGTGCCATTGTGAATCAGTGTGCAGAGCCTATAATGGCAATGTAAACGCCATAATTGCGTTAATTTCGAAACCGATACCAAACTCGCGACTGTTTAAAAAGGCTATTAGAGTTGCCACAGCGATACCGCGAGACTGAAAATTCTTTTCCTATTGAAGAATTACCGCAAGAAACCCAAAAATCTAAAAACAAACGATTACACTAGTTCATACCGATATCGAACCACGACATTTGACTCTTATTTTCCACGTAAAATTACACGCTGAATTCAACAATGAATTCGAAAGTTGAAAAAGTAGAGCAGTTTCCAAAAAATTCAGACAGGAATTCATTCCGATTTTCATCAACTTATGCGTTTTTTACAAATTTTTGTTATCGATATGATTAATTTGCTCAACGTTTCTGGCCAACAAAAACAGCTGACCCGGTTTCTGAAAATTAAATTTCTAATGGTCAAGCTTTCAGAGTTGTGAAGTCATTTCGGATCGACATACTTTCAAAATGACGTTGGAGATGTTGTTATAGCATGAATGCCATGGTGGTGTGCAACTTCAACATGGAGATAATTGCTATTGATGCCACGCATCCTGTTTCCTGCCATAACCTTTTGATTTGGAAGTCACGATCATCAATGGCTTGTTTTGGCTGATTCGGATTACGCTCTAGAGAGTTTTGTTCTAACTCCTTAAAGGAACTCGTAAATACCCACCTATCAGCACAGATCCAACATAAAACATACCAACATATTATCGAACGCACAATTGGAGTCCTCAAAACCCGTTTCCGTTGTTTGCAATGCACTTTATATTATCCACCAATATTTTTTACCAAATTATAAATAAATGCTGTGCCCTGCACAACATTTGTAGAAGACGTAATGTCTCTGGTTATGAGATAGTGGACTGTACAAATTTTACTAGGTTTTATTTAATATATTTAGTGATTATATAATATCGGCGGTTATATATCTATGAATAGCGGGGATTGATTTGCGGCGATACAGCGATATGCGGGCGGTTGGTTGTGATTCTAATATTCTACTAACTTCAACTCCACGAAAAGAAGTCGAGCAAAAGGGAATTGAAAGATCATGCGATGCGACGGTCCAATGCAAAACGGTATACATCGATGTATGCGGGCTTTGACTATACGTGTGAGAACGTTACAGTTATGTTTTGGACACAAGCAATAACAACACAGCTATGCGCGTGAAAATAGTTGCTTAAGCGGGACAATACAATCATGAGCATATGAATAGGGCAGTTGTAATTAAAATATACATTGAACTAAACTAAGCGGCTAATTCCTCAACAGTCTCAATCGAGAAGGATGTTCGGTTTGACGATCCTTAAGACACCGAGATAAGTGAAAATAAATTCGAAGAAACTGAAAATAATGGAACATCTATATGCGACGAAATATCTCAGGACAATCCACATTAAAATACAAAATTTTTCAGATATCTTCTTATATTATGTTCAAACATGAACATATTATCGTCAATACCATGCCACTTTCGGCCCCTTGCAGAATGTTTAAACATAAATATATTATTGTACACATTCACTCATGTAACAAAACCGATCTCTAAAGAAATCACATAAAGTAGACAAGCTATGACTGCACGGGTGTAAACAGAGATCCATTAATACGACAACAAAACACAAGTGGAGAAAACACTTAACAAATGCGGTCCTAAAATAAAACTAATGTAAGCATGTACTCAAATGGACACCCTCAGTAAAGTGTATCCTCTACGTAGGTCTAACGATAATTATAGACTACCAAATTGTACCTCCTACCTCATTGTCAAATCACATATAAGGCTCTGATTTTAAGAATAAAATTCAGTTTGAATTTACAACTCAACTCGCAAATGTCTAGACTTTTCTTTTAAGGTCTTAATATTTTGGTCCTTCGAGACTCTCCGTTGTTTCCCCCCTGAGCACGGAGTTAAGCCAGCTCCTTTGAGACTGATCAAGTGTCTAGTTCACTGACAGCTAAAGGTAGCAAAATAAAAAATTCTGATTTCCCTCCTATAGGAAGGAACAGAGTATAAAATAAATTAATGAAACGGAAGTTTCAATTAATAATTTGGAAAAATACGAGCTAAACAGGCTGTATTTTTAATAGATAACTGTGTATATCTATTGTGATCGGAGAATAAAAAAAAAATAAAAATTAATGAAACGGAAGTTTCAATTAATAATTTTGAAAAATACGAGCTGGACAGGCTGTATTTTAATAGATAACGAAATATGTATATCTATTGTAATTGAAAAATAAAAATTTTTCGCGACGGTGGCGTTTTCGAGGCCGGAACATCGAAAGAGAAAAAAATAATAATCCGAAACATCGAAAGTGCTTAATGGCTAGCAATTGAAAAAAAAGAGGTGGCAAATAACTGTGACTGTGACTGTAAAAAAAAAAAAAAAAAAAAAAATTGGTTTGTGTGTGCCCACTGTGCAAGCGACAGAAAGATCAGCGACAGCGACAATAACTGCAGCGACAGGAAGATCAGCGACAGCGACTTCAGCAGCATCGACATCAGCAGCAGTGACAATAGCTGCAGCGAGGCACAGGCAACATCAGCAGCAGCGACAGCGATATCAGCAGCAGCGACGTAAGCAGAGGCAACACCAGCAGCAGCAACAGCGGTATCAGCAGCAGCGACTTCAGCGGCAGCAGTAACAACAACAGCAGAAGCAGAATTCATCAGCTAAGTCTCATATTTCAAATTGTTTTTAAGCCTAATTAAGTAAAAAATTAAACTAAGATGTTGTCGGAAAAAATAATTCAGCTATTAGAGGCTCAAGCAGCAATAGCAAGGGAGATTAAAAAGATTGAAGCTGGTCATTTGACCAGCGATGTAATCCAAAGGTTAGGAGACCTTAAAAACAAAGTTACAGGCAATAATTCTGCACCGTTAACATATGGAGTAGTCGATCATGACTACTATAAGAGACAACAGTACGAAAAAAAATGATTAAAATATAGAGGACATACATAAAAAAGTATGTAGAGTCAAAAATAATGAAACATTAACGAAAGGGAAGGTAGAAAAAACAAACTTACAACCAGTGGAAACTGGAACTTTGAAGAAAAATGTTGAGCCCAAAATTGACAATAGCTTAGAAAAAGTATCTGAGGAAATCGACAGAATAGTGGAAAACCTGAAGACGTATTTAGAGCAAACCATGCAAAGGATAGATCAGGCTAAACTGAGAGAGTGTAGCCTGAGAAAAGGAAAAATTGAGTTCCTCAGTAAAAGGCTGAGCTCAAAAATTGAGGAGTTTTGTCTTAGCAACGAAACAAAGCACAGCTTCGACGACCAGATCGACGAGTTAGAATTTGATATTCAAAGCATGTTGAGCAATCTAGAAATAAGGATGCAAACTATAGCTAAAGAAAACAGTAAGAATGATGTAAAAGAAAATGTTTGCGAGAAAAATTTCTTGGAAACAACAAGAAGAGAAGAGAATGGCAGGTATGTGGTTAAAATACCATTTAAAAAAGATAAGGATCTAGGAGATTCAAAAACCCAAGCTATAGCGCGATTTTACAGTTTAGAAAGAAAGCTAAGCAATAATACAAAATTAAAAGGAAATTATGTAAAGTTCAGACATGAATATAAAAACTTAGGACAAATGGTAGAGTCCAAGGTAGAGGGGAAATATTATTTGCCCCATCAAGGAGTCATAAGAGATTCCAGTCTAACGACCAAGCTGAAGGTGGTTGTTGATGCGTCAGGAAAAACCACAAACAATAAAAGTTTAAATGGTATCATGTGGGTTGGACCAAGAGTCCAAAAAGATATCTTCGATATTATGGTGAAAGGGCGTAAAATGCCATTTGTAATATCTGCGGACATAGGAAAAATGTACCGGCAAATAAATATACACGAAGAGTACCAAAGAGCCCTTAAGGACAACATAAAAGAGGTACCAATATTAAAAAGTGAACAGATCGAGTGGCATTTTATTCCCCCGGCAGGACCTCACTTCGGAGGTATTTGGAAAGCTGGGGTAAAATCGGTGAAATATCACTGGAAAAGAGTAATTGGAGACGATAGAGTCAGGGTAGCAACTATAAAACATCAAGACGGGTTGATAAAACGACCTATAACTAAAAACTGTCCATTGGCTGGAATTGAATCAGAAGAGAAAGACTCTGAAATTACTTTAAAAGAGACCAGAAGTACTCGTAGAAGACCTCAAATATCCAAGCGAAGACTAATGGCAACAATGTTACTGCTTGTGTTAGGTGGCCAAGTAACAAATGCAAAAATTGCTGTCAGAGGACAAGAGAAGTGGTCAATCGATAAAATGAACAGTTCCACTTCGATATATTTAGATCCGATGGGCGACGTTGAAATAGTCGACTCATCTTGGGATCTAATTGTTTATTATAACATGGACTTGGATATGGACATGGATATTTTCAAAAGATAAAAAAGATGGAAAAGATATTGTTTGGGATAATGGACGCCGAAGATAGGGAAACGTTGGAAAGTCATTCAAATTGCGTTTATAGGAAGATAGCAGAGACAAGGTCATTTTGGGTCGAATTAGAAAGGCAGGGTAGTTGGCTCTTCAAAGTTCCAGTAAACACTAATGCTAGAATTCAATGTAGTAACTCAAATCAAGAACTAATTGATCTTCCGCAACAAGGAATTTTAACAATAATACATGGTTGTACTGTGCGAACCGATGATAAAATACTAGTACCTCATCACAGCATTCAAACAGAAAGCTACGAACCAATTTCATCCTTTTATATAAGTAATATAAGTAAAATACCAAAAATTGTTTGGAATCCATTAACAGTACCATTAATTAACCATACAGAAGAAATGGATAAGTTAAGAAACGAAATAAAATTGTTAAGAGAAGGTCATCATGACTTAAAGGGACTTAAGTTCCATCATGTATCTGGACATGCGGCCTTGATTATCGGAATCATAATAATAATAATATTAATAATCTATGTCATAAGAAGAAATAAAGTAGCACGAAGCACTTCCCTACCCACTGTAATTGACTGTAAATGATTATCTGTACTTGTAATTATAAAGAAAATGTACACAAAAAGGTTCACAAGAATCAAAATACAAAACAATGCCACTTTCGGCCCTTTGCAGAATGTTCAAACATGAACATATTATCGTCAATACCATGCCACTTTCGGCCCCTTGCAGAATGTTTAAACATAAATATATTATTGTACACATTCACTCATGTAACAAAACCGATCTCTAAAGAAATCACATAAAGTAGACAAGTTATGACTGCACGGGTGTAAACAGAGATCCATTAATACGACAACAAAACACAAGTGGAGAAAACACTTAACAAATGCGGTCCTAAAATAAAACTAATTTAAGCATGTACTCAAATGGACACCCTCAGTAAAGTGTATCGATAAGAAGTGTATAACGATAATTATAGACTACCAAATTGTACCTCCTACCTCATTGTCAAATCACATATAAGGCTCTGATTTTAAGAATCAAATTCAGTTTGAATTTACAACTCAACTCGCAAATGTCTAGACTTTTCTTTTAAGGTCTTAACATATTATTTCATATTAAAGCTGTGTTTCATCAAAATTATTCATTCAAAGTTATAAGAAAAATGAGGGGGAACGTTGTGAGTTGCTGCTGCGACCGCAACTCTACATTTATACCCGATACATAGTCATTACGCAAAGAGTGCGTGCGAGAGAGACAGAAAATCAGTCAGAACGAGTCGACGGGCGCTGCGTAGCCACTGCAATTTGATTTGTTACTTTTGGCTATAATATCTGGTAGATATGGCCATTCTCTATAATTGTGCGTTTTTAATTTTCTCCTATCTTCAAAATTGTGGCTGCCACATTTTCGTTGTTTATGGCTGCGGAAGGGGGTGGGGCGAAATTTTGAAACACACTTGTAGCAGTGACCTCTCAACAGTGAGTTCTGCAGTAAAAATTACAATTAGTTTTGTAGCAGTGAGAGCTCGACAGTCAGGTCTAATAGTCTCTGAGATCTGTGGATGCCACAGATTTTCGCACTTTGCGGGGGCGGAAGGGGGTGGGGCGAAATTTTGAAACAAACTCGTCAAGGTCCGATATTATAGGAATCTGGATACAAAATTTGGTTGCTCTAGCTTTTATAGTCTCTGAGATCTAGGTGCTAATGTTTTGCGCTAAGCAAAGCCGGCTATGATACGTGTGTGTTAGAGAGAGACAGGGCGAGAAAAAATGAAATTGTTTTCTTCATTCTGGCTATAATAATGATACGATCCAATTCAGATTCAGCAGTATAGAAGATATGGTCATTTTCTACGATTCTGCGTTTTTGGATTTCTCGTATCTTTAAAATTGTGGATGCCACAGATTTTCGTCCTTTGTGGGGGCGGAAGTGGGCGGGGCGAAGTTTTGAAATACACTTGTAACAGTGACATATTACAGAAGTCTGGATACAAAATGTCGTTGCTCTAGCTCTTATAGTCTTTGAGCACTAGGCGCTAATAGGGACGGACAGACGGACAGACGGACGGACGGACAGACGGACAGACGGACGGACGGACAGACAGACATGGCTGACAGAATATATATACTTTATGGGGTCGGAAACGCTTCCTTCTGGACGTTACACACATCCACTTTTACCACAAATCTAATATACCCCAATACTCATTTTGAGTATCGGGTATAAAAAATAGTAATAGTAATAAGCTAATGGTAAAATTTGGCTAAATTTATTCAAACTAGACTTCTGGACTTTTAGTTTTTCCTTTTCTAATACTTATACTCTGTCGAAATGTTCTGGCATTTTTGTCGACATTTTGGACGTAACGTCCAGTTGAGGCACATGGTCTGCGCTTTTCCAATTCGAAGGTTTCTTACGGATGTTCGCCTTCCAGTCTGGCCAAATCTAAAATTATCGTATTTAATGTAGTAGGCGCTACTATTTTTGAGCAACATAAATCTTTTTCCAATCCAATGCGTCCTTGATGAGCGGCACAACAGCATTCAGAGCGCCGCAAAGCTCTGCTCACTTGGCATCGACAACAGCTCGGTCGCCCTTCAAAAAGCCTCAAGACAACTCTAGTTTGTCTTTCCTGAAACTCACCAGGATTTCATCTTGCAGAGAAGATTTATGGTTTCCCCTGAACGAAAACGAAAAGTGTTGGGGTTTGAGGTTGGGTTAAAAAAGGATTATTTATAAAAAAGGAACATGCTAAATTTCTATAGTAATGGTGTCAAATTTAAGTTAATGCATCAATAAGTCATCTACTTTTGTCATTTTGCGATTAAGATTCGTTTTGTTGTATAAAAAGGCGTTAACTTTTATTTTGGCGAGGAAATTTTTCCGTTTTGACGGAACGGCGGCGGAGAAATTTTGCGTTTTGAGAAAACAGGAGCACCAAGTTATGTGTTTTCAAAAGTAAATCCGATAATTTTTGTGAAATCGAAAGCCGGAGCCTGCCTGATTGATGGTTTTTTATATTTTAAATTATAAAAAAAGTTATTTCACTTTAATGTAACTATTTTCGTTTCGTTAGACAAATTAAATTTCCAATCATCCTAAAATAAGAGATTAAAAAACTAAATCTGTTGGAAAGTATAGAAGTTATATGCATTTCAGTAACACCGCAGAACGGAACTTCCTAAAGACCACAAACGTCTTCAAAAAAAAGGATTTTGATTTTGATGAAATAAAAATAAACCTCAAAAATTTGTTGAGATTCAAAAAAAAAAACGGAAAAACAATAGCCTGAACATTTTCGGGCGTGAAAGTATCGCGTGCTGGAAACCGGCTATTAAGTTGCCGGTTGTCCCTCTATTGTCTCTCGCTGCAATGGATGAAGACATGGATGATGATGCCGACTCGGACATCAGTTCGCTCCTTTCTATGGACTCTCCTCCACGTTTCCGTGACCTTCCTTCTGCTAAAGGTCTGTTGCATACCCTATTGCAAGATGGGATTGGACCAGCAACAACTACCACTTCGATCGTCATGACAGCTATCACGTCAACCACAACATCAGCCTCTTAAAGTCGTCCAAGTACCGCATCAAGGATAGCGCTCGCACCCTTCTTGAAACCAATGGCTGAATCAAAGGCAAGATCTGCTTCTATCTCTATGCTAGCTACTAAGACGTCCAGCCAGTCTCAAGCACTTCCTCCCTGGAACGGGGAAATGAGTTTTCTCCAATCCTTGTGCAACTCATCATCTGTGACTTGGCAAAAAGCGGGAAAAAAGAAACGTCATGAATCCGAGCTTTTCAACGATACACTCAAAAAGGGAAAACTTCGCCAAGTTGCCCTCACCTTGCGCCTCTTCACGGCAACCGTTTTGCCCCATTGAGTGAACAGGATCTCTCAACTGTTGCCCAGACTGCAGCGAGGGAAATGCTGAGGATTCAACATAATGGTTCTGCTGACGTCAACTCAGGCTGAGACAACTCACAAAAAACCAGGAAAGCCTAGGCCAATAGCCATCCCTGGGGTGCTGGATATTGCTGCCGTCGAGGATGCTCTGACCGCACGGCACCCTCAGGTGACCTCCGTATTTACGCCAAGGACGCTGACATCCATAGGCAGGTAATTAGGATCTTAGATGCACTGCGGGTGCAGTACAACCATTTCTGCCTCTCCGAGGACAGAAACTTCAGGGTAGTGGCAAAAATCTTGCAGCATCCACACCCAAGGGTACCATCAACCAGGCATTTTAGAAGTTGGGACATCAAGTGGTCAACTTGTACAACCCGAAGTCCAGGATGAGCCCTTCCATCAGCGCTGATGGAGTCAGGCTAGAACACCCCAAACGTCTGGTTTATTGACCTCGCCCAGGCCCCTAACAACAAGGAAGCTCTCAAGATCGCTAGGGTCGGCAGACAACGGGTGCAAACGGAGCTGCCCCGCCAAAACTACAGCGTCAGGCAGTGCTTCCGTTGCTTTGAATTCGACCACACGAAGAACTATTGTCTAAAGCGACCAGTGTGTGGCAGATGCGCCGAGGACCACTGGACAGGTAGCCCAGAATGAAACGACATGACCGAGGATGACCTCACATGCTCAAACTGCAGCGGAAAGCATGATAGATCCTGCAAGATCTACGTTATGATGCTTAAAAATCGCCAATCCGCCGTGAACGTCTCTCAGCAGAACCAAGGTGCTAGAAAAGTGAGAAATGTCCACTCAATGACAGTATATTGCGGGATATCCTTCGCGGACGCTGTCCGCCGAAACGAACCCCAACAGGCCTACGTTGATACTCGCCGGCACTACTCGGCACAGCAGGACTACAACACCCAGTTCCCTCAGCTACAAGGAAAACGCAAACCACCAACTTGGTCCACCAACGGCCAAAGTTCTCATCCTGAACTGCAGATGGATACGAACTCAATAGCTCAGGTTTTAAGGGAACTGCAGAGGTCAGTAGCCGGCCTCACAACGGCAGTAGCAGGCATCCTGCAATCTCTCGACAAACTTCGTAACGCTAGTACACCCCCACTCTTGCAATCCCTCAGAAGACCATAATGCTGTCGGCCCTAAGAATCGGATTCTGGAACGCCCGTAGCCTGGCTCATAACACTAATGAGCTGGCTCTATTTTTACAGCGTCATAACATTGACATCATGTTAGTGGCTGAAACCTTCCTATAACCAGGAAAAAACTACACGCTCCACCTATACGAGTGTTACAGAGCCGACCACCCATGCAGCAGGGCCAGAGGAGGAGCAGCTGTACTTTTTGGAAGGATATTTCCCACTACCATCACGCTGTGCAATTGGGGCCCGTCAGCTTGCGGCGGTCATGGTTTCAACACTGCGCGGAGAGATCCTCATTACTGCAGCCTATATGGCCCCATCGATTCCCTGGTCTGGGTAACTGGGTAACAAATTTATCATTCGAGGAGACTTTAATGCGAAGCACACGCTTTGGGGCAGTCACAGAGGAGACCGCAGAGGGATGGAGGGAGCTGCATGATGCCCTAACCAATTGCTCGGCACAAATTCTGGCGACAGGAAGCCCCACCTACTACCCACCGATTCGGAGATCCATGCCCTCCTGTTTAGACTTCTTCATATATCGATCTATCCCCAGCAATCAGCTCACCAACCGTGAAGAGCATGACTTCAGCTCCGAACACCTGCCTCTCATTGCTACATTATTGACAACTCCGCAGAAGATCCCAGTCATGACGAGGCTGTTGAAGCCTAACTCAAACGTTCCCCTGTTCAAAGAAATTCTAGGCAGCTTGCTAGACTTACACACATATTTAAGGACCACTCAGGATCTAGATGTTGCGATCAACACTCTTGTGGCCAAAGTCTGTGACGATTCTGCAGCTGCTGCCACCTGCGGCCCTCAAGGCACTCAAGGCAGTGAGATCGAACGGCTTCTTCTGCTCAAGAAACGACTCAGAAATTGCTGAAACAGAAGACCGAGGCCACGGATAGACTGCTATCGGAGGCCACAGCAGACGTACACTCAAACGACGCCATTTGGAAGCTGCTGGTTCATGGGAACCGACGAACCTGGAAGAAAGATTCACACCATTCCGGACGACATCTAGTAGAAGAGCAAAGATGGTCACTGAGAGGCTGAATGAGACCCACCAGATGAAGCTCCACGTGGCCATTTACAAAAAAAAAAAAAAACCCCATCACAGCTTTTTTTTTTTATTCTTTAAAAACGAGGCGGAACGTTGTGAGTCGCAGCTACGACCGCGACCCTACATTTATACCCGATACTCAGCCAGTATAGCTCCCCTCCACCAGAGGGCGAACACATTCACGACGAAGAGTTTGTGAGATGTAACAACGCAATACATACGAAAGTAGGGGATGGATTCAATTGGATGTCGAAGTCACTGCCGGTTAGGATTCTCTGGTTCCGCGCTCCTTTGGTAACTTGGGGGGGTTCATTTGACCGCGTCTCGACTCCTACTACATAAACTTTAAAATAGAGTCCCGTGACTCTACAGGGAGCTAACTTGTTAAAATGCCTATGCATAGCATACAACCAAATACACACAGGCACAATCATACATATGTCGTACGACAATGGACGAAGGGCTTTCATCTGTCGGCAGATGGCAGTCGACCCACACGATTCTTTAACCACCCTTCCACGATTTCACGTAGTGAGAAGGCTTTGGAAATCCCTTAAATTCTCCCCTTACCACATTATATCACCCTGTCACTAAAAAATTAAATTTCTATTCGTCCAAATTCATTTGTAACATCGATTTCAAATTATATTTGTGCGGTATTTAAAACTAAATCTTCCTAAAACAAATGTTCCTGCTAATTCTCAGGAAAGTATGTAATTTAGAAAATTATGAAAATCAAAGAGGGGAAAACAAGATTAATGAGATAGAAAAGTGTTGCTTAATTAATAACTGATAGCGAGATGAAAATATATATATATATTTTATATATTATATTTTTTAAGCAATCAAGAGCATTTAAAGCCAGACCAGCGATCTGCAACCAAAATCGAAAACTCAATTAATTGTTAGTTGTTTGGTGTACTTCTTTTTTTGTGTATCCAATGCATTAGCCAAATACAGGGAATGCGAGAAATGGAAGCTCAAAACATTATTGGCAACGCTTTCTTAACGGCAGTGGCCGGCCGTTTGCGCATGCCCGTTCGAATTATTCGAATACCGGCGCAACATAGAAAATATTGATTGGGTTTTCTATAGTTCCATTATAATTATCCCTCGCTAGAAGCCGCCTTTCGTTGTGGAGCTGTGGAAACAATACTAATGTTGGCCCACGTCGAATGGGGATTTGGGGGGGAGGGTTTTTTTCTATTATTTTTTTTTCAGCACAAAAGCAATTACTTTTTTAAATTTAACTGGAAGCGGTGCTATCGAGGCATGAATACGTTCAGAAGAAACCAAAAATTAAAGATAATGCCTTTATAACTACACTATGCTACAACATTTTTTTTCGGATCGTTCGCGGGTACTTCGAAGACGTCCCAGAAAGTTAGTTAGCGGAGCACCAGGGGGGAGGTGATCGGCTATCGGCATCTATGCACGGCAACTGCAAGGCGTATGGGGCCTGCGCACAGGTAAGTGCTGGCGGAAGGCTTACGGCTGGCTGAGGCTATGTAACCAGGCACGTGGATTTTCCAACGATTTCAAAAGGAGAAACAAAAATCGGCTCCACATGTAGGGCCAACTTTGGAATTTGAAAAGCGCTGACTGTAAATGGAAATTCCACTACTGCCATCACAGCCCCATTTATGTATGGCTTTTAATGCAAAACCGTTCGCCATTTCATTAAATGCTGTTTCATTCTCTTCAATTATCCTGGTTATCCGCTTTTTTTGCTTTTGTCAATATTTCGTAACATAGGAACATTTTTGATCCATGATTTTTTTACAGAGTTCTGCATCAAGCGGTATGAATTTTTTACGAAGGCTCTGTCTACAAAAAGGGATAAAGCTTTCTCAGGGCTAAAGTTTCTCTGACTTGCAGTCTCTGTATTAATCTGGTAACTCAGTTTTGCAAGTTTTTCCGAGTCTACCGTTGACAACACTTGAGAAGAACTCCTTGGCAGTCTGAAAACGATTTAGCTGGACGTCCAAGTGCACTGTTTGTAAGTGGTATTTTAATTAGCACCATAATACCATGTAACCATTCGGCGTTGAATTTCTCAAAATATATCATGTTTCTATGGTGCTTTTTCCACTTCTCTGCAAGCTTGGAAGCAAAATTGAAACAGTGAAACAGTGAAAACATATGTTTGAAGTGCTTCAACTTTTTATACCCGATACTCAAAATGAGTATTGGGGTATATTAGATTTGTGGTGAAAATGGATGTGTGTAACGTCCAGAAGGAAGCGTTTCCGACCCCATAAAGTATATATATTCTTGATCAGCATCAATAGCCGAGTCGATTGAGCCATGTCTGTCTGTCCGTCCGTCCGTCCGTCCGTCCGTCCCTATTAGCGCCTAGTGCTCAAAGACTAAAAGAGCTAGAGCAACGACATTTTATATGTCACTATTACAAGTGTATTTCAAAACTTCGCCCCGCCCACTTCCGCCCCCACAAAGGACGAAAATCAGTGGCATCCATAATTTTAAAGATACGAGAAAACAAAAAATCGAAAACAGAATCGTAGAGAATGACCATATCTTCTAGACTGCAGAATCTGAATCAGATCGTATTATTATTATAGCCAGAATGAAGAAAAAATTTCATTTTTTCTCGCCCTGTCTCTCTCTAACACACACGTATCATAGCCGGCTTTGCATAGCGCAAAACATTAGCGCCTAGATCTCAGAGACTATAAGAGCTAGAGCAACCAAATTTTTTATCCAGATTCCTATAATATCGGACCTTGACGAGTTTGTTTCAAAATTTCGCCCCACCTCCTTCCGCCCCCGCAAAGTGCGAAAATCTGTGGCATCCACAGATCTCAGAGACTATTAGACCTGACTGTAGAGCTCTCACTGTTACAAAACTATTTGTAATTTTTCACTGCAGAACTCACTGTTACTAGTGTACTTCTTTTTTCTCAGAGAGCTCACTGCTACAAGTGTGTTTCAAAATTTCGCCCCACCCCCTTCCGCAGCCATAAACAACGAAAATCTGTGGCAACCACAATTTTGAAGATAGGAGAAAATTAAAAAACGCACAATCATAGAGAATGGCCATATCTACCAGATTGCCGAATCTTGCCTAATCCGAATCAGATCGGATTATTGTTATAGCCAAAAGTAACAACTGATTGATTTTCTGTCTCTCTCGCACGCACTCTTTGTCGTTTAATGTAGTCATACTGACTATGTATCGGGTATAAATGTAGAGTTGCGGTCGCAGCAGCAACTCACAACGTTCCCCCTCGTTTTGATTGGCACTGCTTCTTTGTGCCATACCGAAGAAAGGGTTCTCAAAGAAACAGACATTGTGCCTATAAAATGATTTAGACTAAAGGTTAGCAGAAAGTGGCAGATCATTTTGACACTGGACGATTCACAAAGGAGCATTCTTACAAACAGATCAAAATTCCAGCCGAATACTATCGAATATTAAGTTATATTCCACAGAAGTTCGGTTATGTAAACATAACGCGATCTATTTAATGTATTAAGTTTAACAACAGCTTTTAACTAATACACATAAACACAGGACACAAAGATATTGTTCATATTAAATACCTACCAAGTACGTTGATGTTCAATACTTGTTTCAGAAAATTATGAAAACATAAATTTGTATAGCCACAAACAATATGCTTTAAAAAGGCGGCGCACCCTGTATACAAATCTGAATAAATATCGTAGAGATGTTTTTTATCGATTGTATATATATAACATAAGTAGAATTTTAAACATTAATTTTGGACTTATTGTGTACCAGCCTGTATAAAATCGGCCACTGTGCCACACCAAGGTTCGCCCGACGAAGAGTATGTCAGTCAAATTTTAGGGGCTTGGTGTGGGTGCACAACTTTGGGAGCTGGGCGGGCAGCCGATTGCGGACAGGGCCCTATAGGCGAAACAGAAACGAGGGGGAACGTTGTGAGTTGCTGCTGCCACCGCAACTCTACATTTATACCCGATACATAGTCAGTATGACTACATTAAACGACAAAGAGTGCGTGCGAGAGAGACAGAAAATCAATCAGTTGTTACTTTTGGCTATAACAATAATCCGATCTGATTCGGATTAGGCAAGATTCGGCAATCTGGTAGATATGGCCATTCTCTATGATTGTGCGTTTTTAATTTTCTCCTATCTTCAAAATTGTGGTTGCCACAGATTTTCGTCCTTTGCGGGGGCGGAAGGGGGTGGGGCGAAATTTTGAAACAAACTTGTCAAGGTCCGATATCATAGGAATGTGGATAAAAAATTTTGTTGCTCTAGCTTTTATAGTCTCTGAGATATAGGCGCTAATGTTTTGCGCTAAGCAAAGCCGGCTATGATACGTGTGTGTTAGAGAGAGACAGGGCGAGAAAAAATGAAATTGTTTTCTTCATTCTGGCTATAATAATGATACGATCCAATTCAGATTCAGCAGTCTAGAAGATATCGTCATTCTCTACGGTTCTGCGTTTTTGGTTTTCTCGTATCTTTAAAATTGTGGATGCCACAGATTTTCGTCCTTTGTGGGGGCGGAAGTGGGCGGGGCGAAGTTTTGAAATACACTTGTAACAGTGACATATTACAGAAGTCTGTATACAAAATGTCGTTGCTCTAGCTCTTATAGTCTTTGAGCACTAGGCGCTAATAGGGACGGACAGACGGACAGACGGACGGACGGACGGACGGACAGACAGACATGGCTCAATCGACTCGGCTATTGATGCTGATCAAGAATATATATACTTTATGGGGTCGGAAACGCTTCCTTCTGGACGTTACACACATCCATTTTCACCACAAATCTAATATACCCCAATACTCATTTTGAGTATCGGGTATAAAAATGACAAGGGCCAAGAAATTAACGAATTTTTTCCTACCTACTCAAACCCTACTACCCTACTCAAACAAACCGTTTTTTTTTTAATTTTGTACTGACACCAGATCGTAGGTCACTTCGAGGCATAGATTAGTTTTCAGACGGTCATTTTTTCAGACACTTGGGGGAGACGTGGCAGATATGCACTTTAAGCCAGGTTGGGTTCGTCACCAGTTATTAAATTGGCACTATTACCGAGAGTAGCACATCACTGAATTTTATAAGTTTTTCTTGTTTGTTGCACCGTTTTTCGGACACGTGTTCGTTTTTTGTCACCGAAGGCTGATGTAAAAGATCTAAGCACTCTGCCCAGCACTTGCGAAAGCTTAGCTCAGCTGTTCTATATCCAGAGCTTACATGCACCCATCCCAAACTGACCCGCATACATAATAGGCACAAGATTATTGTATGCGATATAACCGAGCACCATAGCAATAACCTTATATTGATCTGTTCTGCCCATCGGCAACCGTTACAGACAGAGAGAGACAGAAAAGAATTAGCGCGTGGACGGCGTTGCCTAGCCACTGCAAATTGATTTGTTCCTTCTGGCTATAATAATCCGATCTGATCGAGATTCGGCCATGTGCTAGATCTGGTTATTCTCTATGATTCTGCGTTTTAGGTTTTCTCGTATCTCTAAATTTGGGCTTGCCACAGATTTTAGCCTTTTTGGGGGGTCGGAAGGTGGCGGGGCCCCCCCTTCCCCACATGTAAATTTATGCGTACCGAACTATACTTTAAGCCTAGTACTTAGATCAACACAATTTTCCATCGATCGAATCAGGGAAACGTTGAAAATGCATGCCCTTATTTTGTTCGACAGAAAATTTACCAGCAGGCGTTTATTAAAATTCTTCCACTGGAAACGAAGATAGTTTAATTTTTGGAAAATGGAAAAATATCAAAATCTTGGAAACTGTTGTACTGTCTGAACTTCATTTATATATTCAGCGTGTAATTTTACGTGGAAATGAGACTCAAATGTCGTGGATAGAAAATTTTTTTAAGTTCATGAGCACTTGCAAGCTTATCGAAGACGAATAAACGAATATTCTTCAAAATCATCAGTTTCGTGATGAAGCTTTCATCAGATCCCAAAATTTTATCATTAGGATAGGTGCGAACCATACCACATTTAACCAGTCCTGACGTTGTCAGTGTGACATCTCAACAATTTTCACACAAAATCCGGTTCTTCTAGATATAAAAAAGCCTGAAATGCTTGCCTCATTTGAACATTTTATTTTTAATTTGTTATCGACCACCCATAAATATTTTATTCGATTATTGTTTAGTATCAGCTGATTACTGAAAAAGTTTCAGCCGGTTTTGTCAACACTGGAAGGGATATTCCCAGCCATGAGTATTTGTTGCCATCTCCGGAGCATTTAATATCGTGGCTACGACCGCAATAACAAATCGCCTAGAAGCGACTAACTTACACCCAGCAATCAACCTTTGGACAAAGAACCTCCTAAGTTGTACACGGGTGCAATCGGAGTGGGGTACCGCTTCCATGGTAAAAGGGGCTCACAGAGGCATACCTCAGGGTGGAGTCCTGGCGCCCCTCCTATGGAATCTGTTGGTCGACAAACTCATCAAGAGATTTGAAAGAAAGGCCCCAAAAATAACACCTTATGCAGATGACATAAGCATACTTATTACGGGTGTATGTCCATCGACCCTCAGCTCCTTAATGGAACGTACACTCAGGGAGTAGGACAACAAAAGCACTCAAAACTGTACTTGGAAAGGAAAGGCAGCACAGCGCCTAATCGCATCAGGAAACATTTTTCCACAAAAATACGGGCATAGTTCAATTGGCAGGAACATGACCAGATCCACTAATTACATGACCCCCCCAAATTTGTCTCGACATCAAAACTATCTCATCTCTGGGACCCGAAGACTGGAAAAAGGTAAGGGACCAGGCTGAGCACCTCAACATATACACAGACGGCTCCAAGATGGACGGTTGGACTGTGCGGGCTTATACTGCACAGACTCTGAGATAAGGCTGTCGTATAAGCTACCGGACCGATGCAGCATATTCCAGGCGGAAGTTTCGTCATCAGGAAAGCAGCAGAGGTCGCTCAGCTTATAGAACGAGCACACGATGCGGTCAATCTATTCGTCGACAGCCAAGCGGCGATTAGATCCATGCAGTCGTCTGCGGTCAGTTCCAGAAGTGTCTTGGCGAGCAGGGAGGCACTAGACACCCTAAGCACGACAAAGTTAGTGCGGATCTATTGGGTTCCCAGCCACCAAGGTAACTTACAGACGGATGTAATTTACACCGACTTCAGTAAAGCATTCGACTCTGTAAACCATTCCCTTTTATCACATAAACTTGACCTTTTAGGGTTTCCGCCCAACCTCCTGAGATGGATTTCTAGCTATCTTTGTTCCAGGTCTCAAAGAGTCCTCTTCAAAAACTCCCTCTCTTCACCAGTAAAGGTTTCTTCGGGAGTACCACAGGGCAGCCATCTAGGCCCTTTACTCTTCACACTCTTTATTAATGACTTGCCTTCGGTATTAACATATTCTCGAGTACTTATGTATGCGGATGTTAAACTCTGTGTCCAGTATAAGGACATTTCATTCTCGCTTGCAATCCGATCTCAACAACTTTCAGTCATGGTGCTGTGCAAACTTGTTACAACTTAATGCCGCGAAATGCAAAGTAATGACATTTCATCGTTCTAGCCCCTTGTTGGCTCCCTATACTCTATGTGGCGGTTCTCTTGAAAGAATTACCCTGGTGAATGATCTTGGTGTCTTATTAGACGCAAAGTTAAAGTTTTCCGAACACATTTCTACCATGGTAAATAAGGCCATGGGCGTGCTTGGGTTTATAAAGAGGTGGTCAAAAGAATTTGACGACCCCTATATAACAAAGACTCTCTATACTTCGCTAGTTCGTCCGATTTTAGAATACGGCTCCTGTGTATGGTGCCCTCAGTACAAAGTACACCAGGACCGTATAGAATCAGTACAGAAAAACTTTTTACTCTTTGCTCTGCGGGGCCTTAACTGGGACGCGGGTGTGAGACTGCTTACTCTAGTAGACTACTATTTGTAAACCTCCCATCGTTAGTTAACCGTAGAAAAATGCTTGGTGTGATATTTATGCACAACTTGATCAGGGGTGACATAGACAGCCCTGATCTGTTGAGCCGCATAAACTTCACGATTCCCATTAGACTGACTAGAAATTTTATACCGTTGTTCCTTCCACTTTGTAGATCGAATTATTCCTTGCATGAACCGTTTAGGGTCTTATGCTCGGATTATAATTCCCTCTACCATATTATATCCACCACTAATTTTCTTCCTCTTATTAAATTACTAATCCTTACACACCTTTCTAGTAATTAGTAATTGTAGAGGTATTTGTATTTTGATTTCATGCTTAGTTTCTTAATAATTTTAGTGCTAATTTTCCTCAAATGTTAGTCTAACAGCTATCTTTCCTGCATGTTCGCGTTCGGATCGGCTACGCGCCGCGCGTTATGCGGCAGCGCCCCTCTGTCGGTTGGGCGGGAGGAGGGCTGCGTTTTGCCTGGGAACAGCCTTCTGCTGGTTTCACACGGGCCACTTGACGGTGCAGTAACTGAATCGCCTCTTGAAAAATGCAGTCATTGCATGTCAACGACCAATATAAGGCATCGAAGGAAACGAGGCGGCGGACGTACTAGCTAAGGAAGGCGTCGGGCTGGCGAGTGGGAGAACTGAGAACGTGCCTGTCGCCCTTAGAACGCTGCAAAGCGATTTAGAGAAGCAGGCCAGATCACAGACCGAAAGTTGGTGGAGGAGTGCCACCACCAGCAGAGCCTCAAAAATCATGTGCAAAGAACGCAATGAGAAACTCAGCCACTACCTACTGCAAATAGTTAGTGGGAATACTTTCAGGTCACTGTCTGGCTGCGGCACATGCAACAAACCTAGGCATCACCAACCGAGACAGTTGCAGGAAATGTGATGAAAATGGAGTCATCAAAACCCTGGAACATCTCATCTGCTACTGCCCGGCTCTTGTACGGGCAAGGAGTAAATACCTGGGCACCACGGTTCTTGCATCGCTGGAAGATGCCTCCAAGAGGACGCAACAGGAACTGCTGGCCTATGACAAAAAACACCTCGATTCTCGAGAACTTTAAAATCACATAAACACTCGCGCGATGGTTCATACCCCCCCTATCAGGATAACTAAGGGCAATACTGGCCTATGCGTGTCCCCGTTGAGGGCCTTCCGGGTTAACCTAACCTAACCTTTGTCAACACTGGTAGTTTTAGCGGGAGTTTTAGCATGGTCACTTTTGCATTTTCGTCAAAATGAGTAAAGTCGAATATCGAGCTGTCATAAGATTTCTGTTTTTAAAAAAGAAATTCAACGAAGAAAATAAAAATTAGTTTAACGTTTCCATCGTTTTCAAAAATTAAATATTGGACTGCTGAATTTCGGCGGGGGCGGACCGGCATTTTCAACGAGTACCGTCTGGAACGTCCCAGAGAGGCGACAACACCAGAAATTGTAGATAAAGTCCACGGAATGATATTGGATGATGGCTGAATCAAACTTCGAGGGATTGCTAAGGCCCTGAACATTTCTTGTGAACGTGCTTGAAACGTTTCACACGAATATTAAAGCTTTCGTCAAGGTGGGTGGCGCGACCAAAAGGAAGCGTTTTCGACCCCATAGATATATACATATATTTTTTTTTATCAGCATCAATAGCCGAGTGAATATGTCTGGCTGACCGTCCGTCTGTCTTCTTTGTTTCCTAGTTTTCAGAGTTTGTAAGTAACTACTATAAAAACAATCATACTGATTCAGGTTTGTTTTAAAATTTACACACGCAACTTGCCATCCTCTCGAACGGCGAGTACGAGAAAACCGAAAACCGAGAACCATAAATAATTTGATTATCTACCAGATATTACTTTGATCAGATCAGATCATTATTATAGCCGGGATGTGGAAAACCATTTCCCGTGTCTGACTACACTACCACGTGCAAGTTCTTAAACTTTCTGCCAGTGCCGACCCTGGTGGAGTGAGAGATATACAACGAAATCGAAACAGCTTATAAGATTGCATATACACACTACATACAAACTAAGTAACGGGTCGAACTTGTCGAATGGTTTTTATCTGGTCTTTTGTCGTAAAGACATCTTAATGAAGTTTTGATTTATTGGTGCTGACTGCTACTTTGGCTTACGACTCTGAATAAAGTATGAGTCAAAGCAGAAGAAAAAACGAAAACCGACTACCTTTGCTGTGCTGCGGAAGTCTACAGTTTTAATTTCCCTGCTAACTGCAGCTTGGACTTCTGATATTTTCAGAAGCGTAAGCAGAAGCAATAAAACTTATTGCAAGTTTTTAAAAACTGGAAAAACTTTAATTTTTATATTTGAAAAGTCGATCGGCAAGATTAACCTATAGGAAGAAAAAATACATTAAATTTATGTAAGAAAATTAACACATTACAATACAATAAAATTAGTTTATATTTTTAATAATATTAGCATCTCGAACGATTTGCCATTTGTGCTCATATTGCAATAGAGATCGCTCCAGTTTTGTATATTCTGAATTGACTAGTTTATTGTTCTTTTTGACTTGGTTCAAAAATTTATCCATGACTAAAGAATTGACTTCTAAAAATATTGGTAAAATACATAAGTACGTATATTCTCGTATTTTTTTTAGTAATAGTTTCACTCACCGTAACAATGGTATTGATTTGTCAACGAGATAGTCGACATACTACATGAACGTCCTAACTTATCGCCGTTTTCTACAAACTGTGCAATTACATTTCGAAATCTTTCAGGTATAAGAAACAGTCGGTCAATATTGCCTTTTTTGTAACATAAATACGCAGACTTCATTTGAAACCATTTTCTTCGTATTTGCGTAGGTGATTTATTTGGATATCCATTTGTTTTCATTTTGTTGGCAATTTGGTTAAATGTGTTTTGTGTCGTATTTGCAGAAATAGATCTTTGAACATTATTAAGCTCCCCTATAAATTTAAGCATACATTCTATTTCAGCAGAGACCCAAAAGTTTCTTTTTAGTTTTTCTGATTTCATGTTAAGATGTTGTTTAGTCGTACTCGTATAGTATAACAATATAATAACAAAAATATATATCTATATGTTAAGGCTGAAAATTACTATCGATAATATCGATGGTTTTAGAATTATGCTATTAATCGATGGTTTTTTTTCGATATATCGTTTGCTACAAAAGAAGGATTTCGAAGTCTAGAAAATTCATTAAGCGCACCTAGAAGTAATACGGTAAATCAATCTCTCAAAAGCCTAAGGGCTCGCGCACACTGTAGCTGAAAGCGGAGCTGAAATCGGAGCTGAAAGCTGAGCTGATCTGAGAGCTTTTTTCAGGCAGAGTCAGCTGGCAGGTGAGTACATTCTCGGCTGATCTGATTGCTGGTAGCCATTCCCTCCCTTTATCACTCTCCTTAAGTGGCATCATTATAATTATTATTATTATATTATTAATTAATTAAGTACAAGTAGTAGTACAGTAGTACAAGTACAGTAGCCAGGCGGAAGTTTTTTTTTTAAATTCCGTGTATTTCAACAACATTCTCGTTGTGTATTGTATTCGTATTACTTTTATTTAACGTATTATTATTATATTTTTCAATTAATTATTTTTGTTTATAAAAATGTTTACTGTACTTGGGGACATAGTATATTATATTTATTATTGACATATGAAAAAGGTCTGCCCAATTTATCTGATATCGCCTTCCAGAAATTATAGAAATTAAACGATTTGAATGATTTTTAATAATACCGCTTATTCCCCAGCGCTGGGTAATAGGCTCTGCACACTGAGCACATCCCGGGGGAACGGTGGGAATTTTTGACAGATGTGAAACCCCGATTCACACTGCCACCATCCACCATCTACCATCCGTCAAAAAACAGCTGATGAGCATAAAATTACAAAATTTTGTTCTGAATTGTGAAATTTTCACAACTTTAAATTAGTAAATTGGCTATATTTTTGACTATAATAAAACAATCCATATATGTACAATAAACGTTACTATTTGGACTCCATTAAAAATTGCAGCAGCTTTGTTTGGAAGTTGGTTTGGCCTTGGCTGCTCGCAATTTGCTGGAGTATCTCTCGCTTTGCTTCCTGGTGCTCATTTTGTAATTTCTGCTGGTCCTTCTGGACTTCAAGCATTTTCCGCACAATCTCCAGAAGGTTTTCCAGTTTAATCCGCTTTAGTGCGGCGCCTTGGTTGCAGAAATAATACTAGAGCCGTAGTTGGATCTGTCCCGGTCGACATAAACGGAATTATTTCGGGACACCCGCGAATCCGTCAAATGTTTGTATAGAATCGTATAGAATCAGTACAGAAAAACTTTTTACTCATTGCTCTGCGGGGCCTTAACTGGAATGCGGGTGTGAGACTGCTTACTCTAGTAGACTGCTATTAGTAAACCTCCCATCCTTAGTTAACCGTAGAAAAATGCTTGGTGTGATTCTTATGCACAACTTGATCAAGGGTGACGTAGAAAGCCCTGATCTGTTGAGCCGCATAAACTTCACGATTCCTATTAGATTCACTAGAAACTATATACCGTTGTCCCTTCCACTTTGTAGATCGAATTATTCCTTTCATAAACCGTTTAGGGTCTTATGCTCGGATTAGAATTCCCTCTACCAGATTATATCCACCACTAATTCTCTTCCTCTTATTAAATAACTAATACTCACATACCTTTCTCGTAATTAGTAATTGTAGTGGTATTTGTATTTTGAATGCATGCTTAGTTCTCTTAGTAAGTTTAGTTCTAATTTTAGTCGCATATTAGTTTAACAGCTATATTTCCTGCATGTTCGCGTTCGGTTCGGCTACGCGCCACGCGTCATGCGGTAGCGCCCCTCGGTTGGGCGGGAAGAGGGCTGCGTTTTGCCTGGGATCCGCGCGTAACAGCCTTCCGCTGGTGTCACACGGGCCACTTGATGGTGCAGTAATTGCAGCGCCACTTGAAAGATGCAGTCATCAACGTCCAAGAATAAAGAGAATATACATGAAACTAAACTTAAAACCAAAAACAGAAGAGCATGGCGAGTGGTGTCCAAATATCTAAATGACACCAAGAAGAACTACTACACGTACAAATTTAAATGCAGCAAGGGCCTGCAAGTGGTACTTAAAGGCATATAACCGGACGTCCCTCGCTAAATGAAAATGTTTTCTAGTCAAGATAATAACAAATATTATTAAGAGATGCAAGAAGCCGCAACCACTCTTTAAGGTCGAGCTCGAGCCAGACATCGAAACTTAAAAGAAAAACGACGTTTACCCAATCTAATAACTGCAACTGTTGCACCGCAGAATCACTGTAGAAGAACGGCATAAGGGTAATGGTCCAGTGCAGTGCACAAACTGGCATGTATATGGACACACAAAGACTTAATGTACGCTACGATCACTCTGCGTAACTTGTGGAGACTGCCACGACTCAGATTCTTGCATTGCTTACAACTGAAACTGTTTACAAGGTGTTTACAAGGAGTTGAAAACCCAACACGCTCTTATAACGCTACCAAAGAACTTTCCAAATCACACCTGAAGAATTCTTCGCAAAAGCAGCCAGCTCTTAATTTGGCCCCGCAAACACCGTAAAGAGGGATACTTACTCTGCAGCAAAGAATGATGGACTTTATGTCATTCATGAGAACAACTATGCAAAATCGAATGAAAAATCAACTTGAAACTTGAATTTACCCAATTCCTGTACGACGCTTTACAATCAGGAGCCATGCCAAGCGCACGCCCTGGGGATAACACCTTGTGACTCCAAAAAGAAAGCTATTGGGTTACGCAGCCCAATATTCGCCAATCCATATAGCATAGCCAGTGGTGCACCAGTAGAGTAAAATCCTATTATTGTTTGTTATTTTCTTTGCCTACTTTACCACATTGTCATCCGTACATGTACTTATGTTTATATTCTCGCACACGGCAGCAACCTCTCGCGTCTTCATCTCGCGCCTTTCTTTTTTCTTTCGCTTTCGCTCTCCCGATCGGTCGCGCCCTTGTCGAATCTTCGCTTGAATTAGGGCACGGGCAATTCGGCCAGCCTTCCCTTTATCCTGCACCTACTCACCTACTCAGCACTCACTTGGTATTGCACATCGTCTTGGATTCTAGTTCTTCCAGCTGACACCGTCTTGAACCGACCCCCACGTCTGCAATCGACATCGTCTTTGAATCAATACCAAATCTATCGCTATCAAATCCGCACACAATACAAATTTAGTTTAGTTTCTATATTAACCAATTCGTTAGTTATTATTTTATTTGAAATCAATCGAGTCTAGGCTGATGAAAAAGCTCAGTAGCTCAACAAAAGCAGGTATACACCGCAATCATCAGAGTAAACAAAACACTGGACTATGTTTTCCGTGGGTGGCCAACAGATCTTAGAAAGATACCAAATTTTATAGACTTCGCAGGGATGAAAAACATCTCACGCGATTTAATAAGTGCCGAATCACTTTCGGATCTATCATCCGATCACTTGCCTATTGTACTAAGTCTTTACAATTCCCGGAGTTCGTGACGCATCCTTATAGGCTCACAACGCATAGAACCAACTAGCTTAAATGCAAGAAATCTGTAAGTTCCCACATTGAACTAACCCCGCAGATCAAAACTGAAGAAGACATCAACTGCTCTGCTGTTGCACTGGAATCTGTACTCGTTACAGCAGAACAAATCTCAACACCACAAGGGATGAGTGTGGAAACCAACCAAAACAGAACTAATCTGGAAATTGAACAACTTGTTCTGGAAAAGCGACGATGGCGACGTGAGTGGCAGTCGTACAGACCAACTGCTTAAAGATGCTACACGCAATCTCACCAAGGCTCTCAAAAGAGAAGAAGAAGACGCCCAACACCGCTACATAGATAAATTGTCACGAATCAAGCCTATTGAAACCTAAGCGCTCCAATAGAAACAGTCATGCCATTACGGTGTCCTAATGACAGTTGGTCCCGCAGTGTCGAGGAAAGATCTAGTACCTTTGCAGCCCATTTACAAAATGTGTTTCAGCCTAATCCTGCCACTAATTCATTCGTACTCCCATCGTCATCCCGTGAAACTTTACAAGTACCGTCACAAAGTCATCGAAATTCAGCAACTAAAGGGAAAATCATCTGTTTTTGACCTGATAACTCCGATCTAACTGATGATCATATATTCGAAGCTGGTGTGCCTCAGGGTAACGTTCTCAAACCAATCCTTTACGTCTTGTACACGGCGGATATCCCTACATATAACCAGTAAGGCCAACTGCCCACTGCGAAAATCATCTGTTTTTGACCTGATAACTCCGATCAAACTGATGATCATATATTCGAAGCTGGTGTGCCTCAGGGTAACGTTCTCAGACCAATCGCTCTCGAAATCGATATGGCCATGTCGATCGAAGAAGCGTTCGGCGGAGTTATATAGACCGGCACTCACGCCTCTAAACTGTCAATCCATCGCAATAACTTCTGCAGGAGTTGTCGCGAAGGGGAAGAGGAAGGGGAAGTCGGTCCCCCACTTCTACTGCCATTGCCCGGCTCTGGGAAATCGTCGTCTTCGGCTTCTCGGGGCCTTTCCTCACGGACTTTTCGGACCTTACCGAAATCAAACCCGGGATCTTGTCCAGATTCATCGAAGCCTGGGACTACCCTTAGTCTGGAACAGTTTGCTCTCCACTGCCTAGGCAGTGAGTAGAGGCACACGCCCATGCGGCAACACAATGGACCTTAACAGGTCTAAGTGAGCTTGGGGGAAGGCTTATACCCACCCCTGGCTACCGCTATAGCGTAACCTAATATACCTGGGCGTCCATCTAAATATGCGGCTCGTCTGGCGCAAGCCCATAGAAGCCAAGAAAACGCATCTTAGAATTAAAGCAGAGAGAGAGAGAGGCCGGTTTTTATTTTCCCGTATCTTCAAAATTGTGGATGCCACAGATTTTCGTTCTTTGTGGGGCGGAAGGGGGCGGGGCGGAGTTTTGAAATACACTTTTAACAGTGACATATCACTGAAGTTTGGATACAAAATGTCGTTCCGCTAGCTGTTATAGTCTTTGAGCACTAGGCGCTCATACGGACGAACAGACGGAGATGGCTCGATCGACTCGGCTATTGATGCTGATCAAGAATATATATACTCTATGGGGTCGAAATCTGTTCCTTCTGGACGTTACACACATCCACTTTCACCCCAAATCTAATATACCCCTTTACTCTTTTCGAGTATCGGGTATAAAAACATAAATATGGATGGTTTAATAATATGAATCTCTGCTTATTTTATTCATTGCAGGAACACGAAAATATTTGTTGCATGGAAGATGATGTAATAGTTTGCGACTCTCCGGAGCCTGAAATTAAACATGAAGGAAAAAATGAAAACGGGGGAACGGTAGGATTTTTTGACAGATATGAAACCCCGATTTACACTGGCACCATCCACCATCTACCATCCGTCAAAAAGCAGCTGATGAGCATAAAATTACAAAGTTTTGTTCTGAATTGTGAAATTTTCACAATTTTAAATTAGTAAATTGGCTATATTATTGACTATAATAAAACAATCCATATATGTACAATAAACGTTACTCTTTGGACTCCATTAAAAATTGCAGCAGCTCTGTTTGGAAGTTGGTTTGGCCTTTGCTGCTCGCAATTTGCTGGAGTATCTCTCGCTTTGTTTCCTGGTGCTCATCCTGTAATTTCTGCTGGTCCTTCTGGACTTCAAGCATTTTCCGCACAATCTCCAGAAGGTTTTCCAGTTTAATCCGCTTTAGTGCGGCGCCTTGGTTGCAGAAATAATACTAGAGCCGTAGTTGGATCTGTCCCGGTCGACATTAACGAAATTATTTCGGGACCCCCGCAAGTCCGCAGTACTATCATGCCAATTGTTTATAGCGAGATTTTTAATATATGCAGTCCAATTCGACATGCGTTTATTGTTTGTTTATTTAATGGCTGCAAAATACTTATCATAAAAGAAGAAAGCAAATACATACATATGTATATATTTTTACTTATTAACACCAATTTCAGGTCTCTCCATTTTGTATTATGTCTGTTGTTTTTTTTCTTTTTTTAGATTTTAAACAATTTAAAATTCGAATTAAGATTTGAAATATGTCTGGGCGCGAACTATTTTTTATTGCCATTCATTGCTTTTTAGGGTTGCATTTGAAAACCATCGGCTAACTATCGCATAGAATCGTGCGGCTTAGGAACATCCAAAATGGATGGTGGACTAACTGGGAAATTTTCGGAACGGCAAAACCTTACGGACCATCCCCGAAATGGTACATATGTACCTTATTGGTACATAGGTGGTACATATGTACATATGTATTTGCTTTCTTTTTATGAGTAGTATTTGGCAGCCATTAAATAAACAAACAATACACGCAAGTCGAAATGGACTGCACATATTGATAATCTCGCTACAAACATTTGACGGATTCGCGGGTGTCCCGAAAAAATTCCGTTTATGTCGACCGGGACAGATCCAACTGCGGCTCTAGTATTATTTCTGCAACCAAGGCGCCGCACTAAAGCGGATTAAACTGGAAAACCTTCTGGAGATTGTGCGGAAAATGCTTGAAGTCCAGAAGGACCAGCAGAAATTACAGGATGAGCACCAGGAAACAAAGCGAGAGATACTCCAGCAAATTGCGAGCAGCAAAGGCCAAACCAACTTCCAAACAAAGCTGCTGCAATTTTTAATGGAGTCCAAATAGTAACGTTTATTGTACATATATGTTTCCTGGTGCTCATCCTGTAATTTCTGCTGGTCCTTCTGGACTTCAAGCATTTTTCGCACAATCTCCAGAAGGTTTTCCAGTTTAATCCGCTTTGGTGCGGCGCCTTGGTTGCAGAAATAATACTAGAGCCGTAGTTGGATCTGTCCCGGTCGACATAAACGGAATTATTTCGGGACACCCGCGAATCCGTCAAATGTTTGTATAGAATCGTATAGAATCAGTACAGAAAAACTTTTTACTCATTAGCCGATGATTTTCAAATTTTCATAACCTAAAAGCAAATGAATGGCAATAAAAAATAGTTCGCGCCTAGACAGATTTCAAATCTTAATTCGAAATTTAAATCGTTGAAAACTAAAAACGGCAAAAAAAACAACCATACAAAATGGAGACCTGAAATTGGTGGTAATAAGGTATATATGTACCTTATTGGTACATAGGTACATAAGTACATATGTATTTGCTTTCTTTTTTTATGAGTAGTATTTTGCAGCCATTAAATAAACAAACAATACACGCAAGTCGAAATGGACTGCATATATTGATAATCTCGCTTCAAACATTTGACGGATTCGCGGGTGTCCCAGAAATATTTCCGTTTATGTCGACCGGGACAGATCCAACTACGGCTCTAGTATTATTTCTGCAACCAAGGCGCCGCACCAAAGCGGATTAAACTGGAAAACCTTCTGGAGATTGTGCGGAAAATGCTTGAAGTCAGAAGGACCAGCAGAAATTACAGGATGAGCACCAGGAAACATAATGTACAATAAATATTTGGACTCCAGCAAATTGCAGCAGCCAAGGGTTTGGCCAACTTCCAAACAAAGCTGCTGCAATTTTTTCCTGGAGTCCAAATAGTAACGTTTATTGTACATATGCGGATTGTTTTATTATAGTCAAATGCATATAGCCAATTTAATAATTTAAAGTTGAGAAAATTTCAGCACAATTCAGAACAAAACTTTGTAATTTTATGCTCAACAGCAGAGCTTTTTGACGGATGGTAGATGGTGGATGGTGGATATATGGATTGTTTTGATTATAGTGTGAATCGGGGTTTTTTCAATTTAAAAATTGTGAAAAATCCCACCATTCCCCGGATGTACTTTGTAATTTTATGCAGTGTGCAGGATGGTAGATGGTTGGTGCCAGATGGTCCGTAAAATTTTGCCGTTCGAAAATTTCCCAGTTAGTCCACCATCCATTTTTCATGTTCCTAAAGGCCGCACGCATTCTATAACATAGTTTCCAGCCGATGGTTTTCAAATTCCTGCAACCCTAAAATAATGAATGGCAATTAAAATTTGGACGTTCGCGCCCAGACATATTTCAAATCTTAATTCGAATTTTAAATTGTTTAAAAATCTAAAAAAGAAAAAACAACAGACATAATACAAAATGGAGAGGGGCGCTGCCGCAATTGGTGTTAATAAGTAAAACATATATACATATGTATGTATTTGAGGAAAAATTCTTTATGATAAGTATTTTGCAGCCATTAAATAAACAAACAATAAATTTCGCATGTCGAATTGGACTGCATATATTAAAAATCTCGCTATAAACAATTGGCATGATATAATACTGCGGGACTTATAATCCCGCATAATAATTTCGTTAATGTCGACCGGACAGATCCAACTACGGCTCTAGTATTATTTCTGCAACCAAGGCGCCGCACTAAAGCGGATTAAACTGGAAAATCTTCTGGAGATTGCTCACAAAATGCTTGAAGTCCAGAAGGAGCAGCAGAAATTACATGATGAGCACCAGGAAACAAAGCGAGAGATACTCCAGCAAATGGCGAGCAGCAAAGGCCAAACCAACTTCCAAACAGAGCTGCTGCAATTTTAATGGAGTCCAAAAATAACGTTTATTGTACATATATGGATTGTTTTATTATAGTCAATAATATAGCCAATTTACTAATTTAAAATTGTGAAAATTTCACAATTCAGAACAAAACTTTGTAATTTTATGCTCATCAGCTGCTTTTTGACGGATGGTAGATGGTGGATGGTGCCAGTGTAAATCGGGGTTTCATATCTGTCAAAAATCCTACCGTTCCCCGTTTTCATTTTTTCCTTCATGTTTAATTAATCAGGCTCGGAGAGTCGCAAACTATTACATCATCTTCCATGCAACAAATATTTTCGTGTTCCTGCAATGAATAAAATAAGCAGAGATTCATATTATTAAACCATCCATATTTATGTTTTATACCCGATACTCGAAAAGTAAAAGGGTCGGTATTAGATTTGGGGTGAAAGTGGATGTGTGTAACGTCCAGAAGGAACAGGGTTTCGACCCCATAGAGTATATATATTCTTGATCAGCATCAATAGCCGAGTCGATCGAGCCATCTCCGTCTGTTCGTCCGTATGAGCGCCTAGTGCTCAAAGACTATAACAGCTAGCGGAACGACATTTTGTATCAAACTTCAGTGATATGTCACTGTTAAAAGTGTATTTCAAAACTCCGCCCCCCCCCTTCCGCCCCACAAAAGAACGAAAATCTGTGGCATCCACAATTTTGAAGATACGGGAAAATAAAACCGGCCTCTCTCTCTCTCTGCTTTAATTCTAAGATGCGTTTTCTTGGCTTCTATGGGCTTGCGCCAGACGAGCCGCATATTTAGATGGACGCCCAGGTATATTAGGTTACGCTATAGCGGTAGCCAGGGGTGGGTATAAGCCTTCCCCAAGCTCACTTAGACCTGTTAAGGTCCATTGTGTTACCGCATGGGCGTGTGCCTCTACTCACTGCCTAGGCAGTGGAGAGCAAACTGTTCCAGACTAAGGGTAGTCCCAGGCTTCGATGAATCTGGACAAGATCCCGGGTTTGATTTCGGTAAGGTCCGAAAAGTCCGTGAGGAAAGGCCCCGAAGCCGAAGACGACGATTTCCCAGAGCCGGGCAATGGCAGTAGAAGTGGGGACCGACTTCCCTTCCTCTTCCCCTTCGCGACAACTCCTGCAGAAGTTATTGCGATGGATTGACAGTTTAGAGGCGTGAGTGCCGGTCTATATAACTCCGCCGAACGCTTCTTCGATCGACATGGCCATATCGATTTCGAGAGCGATTGGTCTGAGAACGTTACCCTGAGGCACACCAGCTTCGAATATATGATCATCAGCTAGATCGGAGTTATCAGGTCAAAAACAGATGATTTTCGCAGTGGGCAGTTGGCCTTACTGGTTATATGTAGGGATATCCGCCGTGTACAAGACGTAAAGGATTGGTTTGAGAACGTTACCCTGAGGCACACCAGCTTCGAATATATGATCATCAGTTAGATCGGGTTATCAGGTCAAAACAGATGATTTTCCTTTTAGTTGCTGAATTTCGATGACTTTGTGACGGTACTTGTAAAGTTTCACGGGATGACGATGGGAGTACGAATGAATTAGTGGCAGGATTAGGCTGAAACACATTTTGTAAATGGGCTGCAAAGGTACTAGATCTTTCCTCGACACTGCGGGACCAACTGTCATTAGGACACCGTAATGGCATGACTGTTTCTATTGGAGCGCTTAGGTTTCAATAGGCTTGATTCGTGACAATTTATCTATGTAGCGGTGTTGGGCGTCTTCTTCTTCTCTTTTGAGAGCCTTGGTGAGATTGCGTGTAGCATCTTTAAGCAGTTGGTCTGTACGACTGCCACTCACGTCGCCATCGTCGCTTTTCCAGAACAAGTTGTTCAATTTCCAGATTAGTTCTGTTTTGGTTGGTTTCCACACTCATCCCTTGTGGTGTTGAGATTTGTTCTGCTGTAACGAGTACAGATTCCAGTGCAACAGCAGAGCAGTTGATGTCTTCTTCAGTTTTGATCTGCGGGGTTAGTTCAATGTGGGAACTTACAGATTTCTTGCATTTAAGCTAGTTGGTTCTATGCGTTGTGAGCCTATAAGGATGCGTCACGAACTCCGGGAATTGTAAAGACTTAGTACAATAGGCAAGTGATCGGATGATAGATCCGAAAGTGATTCGGCACTTATTAAATCGCGTGAGATGTTTTCATCCCTGCGAAGTCTATAAAATTTGGTATCTTTCTAAGATCTGTTGGCCACCCACGGAAAACATAGTCCAGTGTTTTGTTTACTCTGATGATTGCGGTGTATACCTGCTTTTGTTGAGCTACTGAGCTTTTTCATCAGCCTAGACTCGATTGATTTCAAATAAAATAATAACTAACGAATTGGTTAATATAGAAACTACACTAAATTTGTATTGTGTGCGGATTTAATAGCGATAGATTTGGTATTGATTCAAAGACGATGTCGATTGCAGACGTGGGGGTCGGTTCAAGACGGTGTCAGCTGGAAGAACTAGAATCCAAGACGATGTGCAATACCAAGTGAGTGCTAGGTGCAGGATAAAGGGAAGGCTGGCCGAATTGCCCGTGCCCTAATTCAAGCGAAGATTCGACAAGGGCGCGACCGATCGGGGAGAGCGAAAGCGAAAGAAAAAGAAAGGCGCGAGATGAAGACGCGAGAGGTTGCTGCCGTGTGCGAGAATATAAACATAAGTACATGTACGGATGACAATGTGGTAAAGTCGGCAAAGAAAATAACAAACAATAATAGGATTTTACTCTACTGGTGCACCACTGGCTATGCTATATGGATTGGCGAATATTGGGCTGCGTAACCCAATAGCTTTCTTTTTGGAGTCACAAGGTGTTATCCCCAGGGCGTGCGCTTGGCATGGCTCCTGATTGTAAAGCGTCGTACAGGAATTGGGTAAATTCAAGTTTCAAGTTGATTTTTCATTCGATTTTGCATAGTTGTTCTCATGAATGACATAAAGTCCATCATTCTTTGCTGCAGAGTAAGTATCCCTCTTTACGGTGTTTGCGGGGCCAAATTAAGAGCTGGCTGCTTTTGCGAAGAATTCTTCAGGTGTGATTTGGAAAGTTCTTTGGTAGCGTTATAAGAGCGTGTTGTAGCTGCACATCGGATACGGTTTTCAACTCCTTGTAAACACCTTGTAAACAGTTTCAGTTGTAAGCAATGCAAGAATCTGAGTCGTGGCAGTCTCCACAAGTTACGCAGAGTGATCGTAGCGTACATTAAGTCAGTTTGTGCACTGCACTGGACCATTACCCTTATGCCGTTCTTCTACAGTGATTCTGCGGTGCAACAGTTGCAGTTATTAGATTGGGTAAACGTCGTTTTTCTTTTAAGTTTCGATGTCTGGCTCGAGCTCGACCTTAAAGAGTGGTTGCGGCTTCTTGCATCTCTTAATAATATTTGTTATTATCTTGACTAGAAAACATTTTCATTTAGCGAGGGACGTCCGGTTATATGCCTTTAAGTACCACTTGCAGGCCCTTGCTGCATTTAAATTTGTACGTGTAGTAGTTCTTCTTGGTGTCATTTAGATATTTGGACACCACTCGCCATGCTCTTCTGTTTTTGGTTTTAAGTTTAGTTTCATGTATATTCTCTTTATTCTTGGACGTTGATGACTGCATCTTTCAAGTGGCGCTCCAATTACTGCACCATCAAGTGGCCCGTGTGACACTAGCGGAAGGCTGTTACGCGCGGATCCCAAACAAAACGCAGCCCTCTTCCCGCCCAACCGAGGGGCGCTGCCGCATGACGCGTGGCGCGTAGCCGAACCGAACGCGAACATGCAGGAAATATAGCTGTTAAACTAATATGCGACTAAAATTAGAACTAAACTTACTAAGAGAACTAAGCATGCATTCAAAATACAAATACCACTACAATTACTAATTACGAGAAAGGTATGTGAGTATTAGTTATTTAATAAGAGGAAGAGAATTAGTGGTGGATATAATCTGGTAGAGGGAATTATAATCAGAGCATAAGACCCTAAACGGTTTATGGAAGGAATAATTCGATCTACAAAGTGGAAGGGACAACGGTATATAGTTTCTAGTGAATCTAATAGGCATCGTGAAGTTTATGCGGCTCAACAGATCAGGGCTTTCTACGTCACCCTTGATCAAGTTGTGCATAACAATCACACCAAGCATTTTTCTACGGTTAACTAAGGATGGGAGGTTTACTAATAGCAGTCTACTAGAGTAAGCAGTCTCACACCCGCATTCCAGTTAAGGCCCCGCAGAGCAAAGAGTAAAAAGTTTTTCTGTACTGATTCTATACAGTCCTGGTGTACTTTGTACTGAGGGCTCCATACACAGGAGCCGTATTCTAAAATCGGACGAACTAGCGAAGTATAGAGAGTCTTTGTTATATAGGGGTCGTCAAATTCTTTTCACCACCTCTGTATAAACCCAAGCACGCCCATGGCCTTATTTACCATGGTAGAAATGTGTTCGGAAAACTTTAACTTTGCGTCTAATACAACATCAAGATCATTCTCTCAGGAGAACCACTAACATAGGGTGTAGGGAGGTGTAGCCAACAAGGGGCTAGAACGATTAAATGTCATAATTTTGCATTTCGCGGCATTAAGGTGTAACAAGTTTGCACAGCACCATGACTGAAAGTTATTGAAATCGGACTGCAAGCGAGAATGAAATGAAATGTCCTTATACTGGACACAGAGTTTAACATCATCCGCATACATGAGTACTCGAGAGTATGTTAATACCGAAGGCAAGTCATTAATAAAGAGTGTGAAGAGTAAGTGGCCTAGATGGCTGCCCTGTGGTACTCCCGAAGAAACCTTTACTGGTGAAGAGAGGGAGTTTTTGAAGAGGACTCTTTGAAACCTGGTACAAAGATAGCTAGAAATCCATCTCAGGAGGCTGGGCGGGAACCCTAAAAGGTTAAGTTTATGTGCTAGAAGGGAATGGTTTACAGAGTCGAATGCTTTACTTAAGTAGTAGATGTTGCAGAGATGTTGCAAGTGCGGAGTTAAAACCTTCTCAAACATTTTAGGAATAGCGGATAACTTTGCTATAGCTCTATAATTTTTGCGTCAGACTTGTTACCTTTTTTATGGAGAGGAATTATAAGCGATTCCTTCCAGATCGGGGGAAGCAAGAAGAATCAATGGACAAAGTGAATAGTTTAAGCAAGGGTCCACAAAGAGCCTCGGCGCAGTATCTGAGTATACAACCTAGAACACCATCTGGACCCGGTGAAAATACCGGCTTAACTAGTCGAAGATCATGAAGTAGAGAACATTCATTTAACAAGGGACTGAAAATACCGTTCGACCTCGGTAAACCGTATGGGTACAGATGACCAGAGTAGCTTTCCTCAGAAAAGGTGGTTCGGAAAAAATGGGCAAAAAGATCGGCAATTAACTGATCATTATTTGCCGACGTATTACGAAATGAAAGCGTGCTTGGGTGTGAGGACGTTCTACGCTTACTGTTTACGAAGCTGTAAAACTGTTTTGGGTCCTGTGAAAAACTTATCCTGTATCGAGATAGGTAGTTCTTATAGCACTGACCATTAAGAAGTGAAAAGTTTGACCGAGCTATTATATAGAGAGTGAGAAGTAGAAGAACCAACTTCTTGAAATTTTTTATAAAGTCTTGATATAAAGTTTTTTAGACTGGATAACTCTTTGGTAAACCAAGGGGGTCTTCCAGATCTAATCGGACAAGAAAGCGGGACACAAGAATCAAAAAATGTGCCAACAGCATTGTTTGTTTGTTTTTATTTTTGATTTATTGCCCTGTAAGTTTTGAAGGCTGCGTTTTCTCTTGATTTAAATGTAGCCATCCAATCCAGTCCATTCCAGCGCCCACGGGCGTTATGACACTAATTTTTGTGTCAAAAGGCTTTTAAAAGTGTCATAATGCCCGCGGGGTTTTATGTCACTTTTTTGTAGACGTTATAACACTTGTTGAGACAACGAGCTTTTTCGCTGACTATGATTGTTCAATAATTTCACAAATTAATAATTTCCGAAACGTTATAAATTTTATTATAGGTATTTTGTGTGTTGAGGGTGGCCGAAGATGCCAGAGCCTATTACAATAGTATTAGAAGAGTGATACACTTGGATGAGGCAAGCGAGCCGATCTCGAGCCAAAGTAATAGATTGGGGACAAAAAAGGTCTGTTCTCCAACTATATCAAGCGGTAACTGCCAGAGCAGGCGCAGCTGCTCACGGCTTAGCGACGGCATAGGAAAGAAAAGATAACAAGAGCGAGCATAGATAAAGAATAGATGATTAAATGAGAGCATGTTGCTGAGCGAGCATAGATAAAGCTACGCTTACGTTACGTTAGTTTAGTATAATGACCAAAATGGAAAAGAAAGTGAATTGATAGGCAATAGAACGATGGTACAAAATTTACACTCGGGCTTCGCCCGAACATACTCCCCGTGGAAGGATCCATGCCTTTCACCTCATCTCGTAGAGGCAATAGACATAATTTTGCAAGTGCTCTTCGGCTCTTCGGATGGCTGTAGCCATCCTGATCAAGGCGACTCGAGATACGCCATCAGCTCCTGGGATGAGCTCGAGGATTCTCGCTAGAGGCCACTTCAGAGGAGGGAAGTTCTCGTCCTTAACAAGAACGACATCATTGACGTGAAGCTCAGGATTCCGGGTGCGCCACTTCGTTCTTTCTTGAAGACTGGTTAAATACGATTGGCGCCAGCGAGACCAAAAGATTTGCTGAAGCTGTGTGACCTTCTGCCAACGGTCCAAGCGATCGACGTTTAAATGAACCAAGTCAGGCTCCAAGAAGGTTGTGATAGGGGCGCCAACCAGAAAATGGCTGGGCGTGAGTACATCGAGATCTGCAGGGTTCTCTGAAAGAAGAAACAATGGCCTTGAATTAATGATTGCACAAATATTGCACGCGAGAGTGCACAGCTCATCAAATCCAAATTGAGGATCCAGGGCACGTCGAAGATGATGTTTTGCAAGCTTGACTGACGCCTCCCACAATCCTCCAAAATGTGGCGATCTAGGGGGAATGAAACGACAATCGATGCAATCGTTGAGACAAGCTTGATGCACGGCTTCTTGATGACTGTCGCTTAGGAATAGCGACTTAAGTTCCGCCAGTTCGTTCCGCGCTCCAACAAAATTTGTGGCATTATCTGACCAAATACGAATCGGTCTTCCACGGGTGCATATAAAACGGCGAAGAGCAGAGAGGAACGCAGACGTTGTAAGATCCTTCACAAGCTCGATGTGAACCGCCTTGGTGGAGAAGCATATAAAAATGCTCATGTAGCACTTTAGTGGGGGCCGGTTTCGAACTTCTGATTTATACAGGAACGGACCGCAATAGTCCACGCCGGTAACTAAAAATGCACGAAATTCACTAACTCTGTCCACCGGAAGATCTGCCATTATTTGCTCGAGAGTTCGAGGCTTCACTCTAAAGCATCTGACACACTTTTGGATTACGTGTGCTACGGTCTTTCGGCCACCGATTGGCCAGTACGATTGACGAATGATGGCTAATAGCGACTGGGGTCCAGCGTGAAGGTGTTTTTCGTGTAAGTGCCGTATCAGAGCAGAAGTGATGGAATGATTCTTGGGCAATATTATGGGATGCCGTGCTTTTATAAGTCCAAAATATAGAGTTTTAAGACGCCCTCCAACTCGAAAAAACCGCAATCATCTAAAAATGGCGAAAGCGAGGCGATCGAGCTTGAAGCCTTGATGTCCTTTCGCGTTTCCAGGGCTCTTATTTCAGTAGATAGACGATATTGCTGAGTAAGACGAAGAAGCACATCGGTTCCCAAACGCAAGTCCTCCACAGTTATTCCAGACTTTCGTCGATGAATGAATTTGCATACATACGCAAAAATTCGTTGCATTTTGGGGAAGGAATTTACAAATTTTGATTCTTCCACCAAATATCTTGACGCGCAGTTTGTAATTAGTATGGTTTTTCGTGCCTCCAAAACCGGCTCTGGAAGAGCAGGCGTTCTTGGCCATTGATCCTTACTGGCTGTCAAGTATGTAGGTCCATACTTCCAAAGATGAGAATTGATGAGCTCAGCTGGCACGTGCAGCCAAGACATTCCAGATGTGAGTTCCTGAATAACAGAAAGTCTATTAGCGACAAATGCATTGAAGTTGGATGGTTGATTTGATCCATTGATCAAGCCAAAACGACTGTGGAGTCACACCAGCAATAATAAGAGCAATTGAAGTTCATCAAAGACACTTCATGCATAAGCTGAGCGAGTAGCGCTGCACCACATAATTCCTACTTGGGTATTGTGATTGTCTTCAGTGGCGCTACACGAGATCTGGAAGATAGAAGATTTGCCTTGACTCCATTGTCGCCTTGCGAAACAGCGTAGATGCAAGCTCCATAAGCACTCATGCTGGCATCACAAAATCCATGCATTTCAAGGTTGCTGCTTCGAAGGAACGATAGGCGCGGGAAAGAAATTTGTTGCATAGAGTCAAACTGCTGAATAAAGTGCTAAAAAAAATAAAGTGCTGCTAAATCCAAGTTGTGCGTAAGGAGACTGGCAGACTTTCATCCCAATGAAGCTTTTCTTTCCACAGCTGCTGTAGAAATATTTTTGCTTTAGTAATTACTGGCCCTATAAGTCCGAGTGGATCATAAAATCGTGCAATAGTTGACAATACAACTCGCTTAGTTGGTTTCGAAGGGACTTGATTGGGACAGAATGAAAATAATAGCTCATCCGAAGTGGGATTCCATGCTAAACCTAGCGTCTTGGTTACATCGCTGCCATCAGTAAGTTTAACAAATGTTTCCCTATCTTCATGGGGTGTTTGATCGAGTACAGATGTATCGTTGGAACACCATTTCCTGATCTTGAAATTTCCTTTGGCTAAGAGCCTTGACACCTGGTGAATTATTTCCAGCACCTCATTTGTAGTATCTCCCCCCGTTAGCAAATCATCCACGTAAAAGTCCCGCAGCACAAGTTCAGAGCCAATTGGATATGAAGAACTCTCGTCTGCCGCTAGTTGGTGCATAGAACGGACGGCCAGAAATACTGCTGGTTTCGTTCCATAGGTCACGGTATCCAGCTTAAATGTTCTTAGCTCCTCGAGGGGTGAGTCACGCCACAGTATGCACTGCAGAAAACTATCTTGGGGCGAGACACGGACGCATCTATACATTTTACAAATGTCACCAGTCAATGCTATACGAACGGTACGAAATCGAAGAAGAGTCGTAACTAACTTTGGCTGATTTGTTGGGCCTGACATCAATATATCGTTGAGGGAATATCCTGTAGATGTACAAGCGGATCCGTCGAAAACTACTCGGAGTTTTGTGGTGGTTTTGTCTTCTCTTAAGACGCAGTGATGAGGAAGAAAAAATTTGCATTGTTTAAGTGCGTCACCTTTGACAGGGGACATGTGATTCAAATCGACTTATTCCTTTATAAATGCGGCGTATTGGGCCTTGAGAAGTGGTTTGCGAACCAACTTGCGCTCTAGATTGAGGAATCTGCGATAGGCTTGTTGATATGAATCTCCAAGAAGACTGTCACTCAGCTTTAAAGGCAATTGAACGCAGTACTCGCCACTTGGAAGCCGACCGCAATGTTTTTTTAAATGTTCCTCGCAAGCAATTTCCTCCTTTGTTGCTTCTGTAGCGGGACCGTGGCAGTTTTCCACTTCCCAGAACCTTCGCACTAGCTCATCTAAACCAACGGTAGGCGTTTGACTCAATTCCGTTGAACTAGAGGCAGCTAGGAGCACTGAGCTGTGGGAGTAATGACCTCCACCTGTGACAACCCAGCCGAGACGGGTTTTTTTTTATTATAGGAAGTCCCCTCTCCAATTTGATCTGTCCAACGCATAAAATGTCGTAAAATAAGCTGGCTCCAATAAGTACTTCGATGCGCTGAGATTTGTTGAAGTGTGGCTCGTTTCAGCTGAAGCTTCTGAGCAAAGCGAGAGGTTATTAAATTAAGCCTGAATCCAGAAGAGCCCGGCAAGGAAGAAGATCACCAAATCGACTCTTTATCATAATGACTGTCGTGGCTAGAAGCACTACGTCTGATCTAAGATTCTGAGCAGAAGGCGAGCATGGTGACGAAGCGGCAACAAGAGTACTTGAAAGATTGGGGCCTGAGCCTGAGTCTGTCTGAATAGAAGACGTAGTAGCGTTCGCAGGTTCCGTGTTAACTGACGTAGGAAACGGATTGTTGATATGTAAAAGGGTATGATGTTTTTCACCGCATGTGCGACAAGAGCCTGAACTGCAGGAGGTATTCCGATGTCCCTTCTTCAAACAGTTGAAGCAAACTCTAAGCTTCCTTGCCTCTCTAAGACGCAAAGATGGCGAAAGGTTTCTAAGGCGAGTGCAGCCGTAAATGTTATGCCCTTTATTATCACAGAATACGCATTCCAATACGATTGTATTTGTAGCAACAAGACTGTGTTTTGAATGAGTGATTCGTTTATGTTTTCCAACCTGACTGCTATGGGTTTGAATCAACATAGCTTGATCCATGGTCTCCATGGCTTGACATCTCCTCTCCAAAAAAGCCGAAAAATGGTCCCATGTTGGTATGACGTTAGGGGGCGATAGCTCCTCCCATTTGGTCCTGGTATCAGAGTCGAGATACTTGTATGTGGAGTGAACGATGATGCATCCTGCTATTTCCTCCATGGTACCCATCGACCTAAGCGCTCTCATGTGAGAATGAAGCTTGTCCGATAAAGTACGTAGCTTTGTAGTTGACCCATCTTCAACCTTCTCATGCCTCAGAATCTCAGCGACGTGTGCCTGAAAGATTAAACGTTTATTATTGAAACGATTGTTTAAAATGTCCAATGCAATATCATAATTGCTCTCCGATACTTCCAAAGAGCGAACAGCCTCAGGGGCAGGTCCATCCAAACATGAGCGCAGGTGCTGGAACTTCTCAATCTTTGATAGAAAGGGCTCCTGATCTATTACTGTGCTAAACATCGAGTAAAAGTCTGCCCACTCAGTATAACCTCCACGGAAAGTGGGAAGTTTAATGTCAGGAATATGATATCGTGACCGTACATTTCCTGAGGCAGTAACGTTGAGCTCGGGTCGCATCGTTGAGTGATGCGGCATGTTCTGGGTAGTCCTGCGGAGTGCTGAGCGAATACGAACTTCGATTTCCATAGCCAAATCCTCAAAATTGTTGCTTAGGTCGCTGCCAATTTCGATCACATCAAGCTCTTCTAAATTAGAATGAGTAACATTAAAGGAGTCGAACATTTTTTCCAAGAATTTTAAATGAACACTTAGCGCATCTTCACTGATTGGGTTGTTTTCATCACTCAATATCGTCTCTCGAAGTGAAACGGCTTTGTTGTATATAGAGAGTGCCTTTAGTTTGTAAAAAGACACCCTGTTTTCCGGCAAGTCATTAGACTCATCCATTTTCGACAGGCAGCAGCGAGCAAAGCACAAAGAAGAATCGAAGAACCAACCGTTTAATTTTTTTGGTATGCAAGCGCAAGTGCAGCGAACCCGAAGCCGCTAATGCACGTAGCAGTATTAGTGCTTGTAAGCAAGCGCGCGACGAAATCGGAACTAACCGCCTCGCGTTCGAACAGTTATGTTTAGTGGATAATTTTCATTGTTTATAATTGTTTATTTCCAAATTGTTATTAACGATCATGTCGGGGTCACCAAATGTTGAGACAACGAGCTTTTTCGCTGACTATGATTGTTCAATAATTTCACAAATTAATAATTTCCGAAACGTTATAAATTTTATTATAGGTATTTTGTGTGTTGAGGGTGGCCGAAGATGCCAGAGCCTTTTACAATAGTATTAGAAGAGTGATACACTTGGATGAGGCAAGCGAGCCGATCTCGAGCCAAAGTAATAGATTGGGGACAAAAAAGGTCAGCTGCTCACGGCTTAGCGACGGCATAGGAAAGAAAAGATAACAAGAGCGAGCATAGATAAAGAATAGATGATTAAATGAGAGCATGTTGCTGAGCGAGCATAGTTTAGCGTTAGTTTAGTATAATGACCAAAATGGAAAAGAAAGTGAATTGATAGGCAATAGAACGATGGTACAAAATGTACACTCGGGCTTCGCCCGAACAACACTATAAGACCCTAAACAATTGACGTCTTTTTTTCGGATAAACAACTGAATATGCAGTTTCTGCTTTTCTTTTAAAGATATTTTTGCTCACACTGGACATTTACATTATTAATTAATTCTAGCTTTTTTATTAATTCTTGGGGAGAAGCATTGTTGTGGTTGCACTCGTGACTCATTTGAGTTAGTATTGGACAAGGCCACGGATACACTACTGTCTTTTATCACTAACCATACAGTATATAGATGTGCCAGTTCATACAAAGAACTTGTCGCACATCGAACTCAGAATATTGCGTCCCATGGGCTTCGGGTCAGACCCGGCACAACTGATAAAGAATGTATATATTTTACGGCCTAGGAATTGATTCCTTCTGGGTGTTACACATATCCACTTTCCACCCAATCTACGAGCTTCAATATCTACTGCACCGTAGAATAGCAGTTGAAGAACCGCACTAACGAAATGAACCCGTCGAATGCACGGGTTGCAAATTGCAAATTGCAAATTGGTCCAGGCAGCCGAAATTTTTGCATAAATTCGAAAAACTATGTTAGAGACTTGAAACTAAATAAAGTTGGTTGTTTTGATATGTATAAGGACTGGGATAAATTTCAGACCAACAGATTGTTGAGTAATACAGTATTATTGATGAGATTATTTGATGAGTATTTATATATTTCTTCTATTAATGCTTATTTAAGACAATAGCCATTAAAAATGCATCTCCTTAAATAACGCCCACGGGCGTTAAGACACTAAATTTTGTGTCATAAGGCCCTCGGGCCTTATGTGGTCCTATAAAAAGGTTCCTGGTTTTGCTTTAAAGTGCCGTATTTTTGTCGAAACTCGTTATCGTCAAACAGCAATGTAACGTCACTTGGCGATTTTGGATTTCTCATCGAGGCTTCATTTCGGATCCTAAATAATTGCCGTCTTATTTTCGGATAATTGACTGAATGTGGTGCAACTTCTCCACTTTTTTGGCATTCTTCGTAAAAGATTTCGCGAACTCCTTTTCTTTTCAATGTTTTCTGCTCACATTGGTGAGCTTGTCTTCTTAAGGTTTTCTGCTCACATTGGTCTTTCACATTATTGATCAATTTTAGCTGTTTTATTAGTTCTTGGGGAGAGGCATGGTTGTGGTTGCACTCGAGACTCATTTGAGTGCACACGCCAATATTGGACAAAGCCACTGAATCACTACAGTCTTTTATATAACAAATATAACGCGAATTTTTTTTTGACACACTCTTTATCTTAAATAATTGTTGCTGTGTTGTTAAGAAGCTTCCATTATGCGTGCACTTTGTTCGAAGATCAATGGCCAACTAATTAGAAGATCATTGTGCCGAAAACATGATAAATGCGATAACAAACGAGATAAGACAATAAACAGAACTTTTTTAACGGTACTATTATTGATTCTTGATGCACTTTGCAAGTTTTTAGAAATTTAGGGCGCTATAACACTAATTTTTGTGTCATAGCACCCGCGGGTTCCGGTTTTCACTTTCACAAAAATTTTCCGATTTACTTTTAAAAACCCATAAATTGGGGCTCCAGTTTTCACAAAACACATTTCTCCGTTTTCAAAACTGAAAACTTGTTTCTCGAGGAAATGAAAAATAAACGGCTTTTTATACAACAAAAGGAATCTTAATTGCAAAGGGGGAAAAAAGATGACTTATTCATGCATTAAGATAATTTTGACACCATTGCCAGGGCAATTTAACTTGTGCATTCTTTATAAATATTTTTTTTTACTCAACCTCATAGGTTAGGTTAGGTTAAGGCGGTAGCCGGGGAGGGGGGGATAAAACCCCCCCAAGCTCACTTGGACCTATAAGAGGTCCATTATGTTGCCGCACGGGCGCGTGCCCCCTTTCGTTGCCTGAACCGTGAGAATAAACTACTGCAGGTTAAAGGCAGTTCCATCCGGAGGCTTGGATGAATTTGGACAAGGTCCCCGGTTGATTTCGGACAGGTCCGAAATGTCCGTGAGGAAGACGAGAAGCGAAGACGAAGATTTCCAAGGGCCGGGCAATGGCAGAAGAAGTGGGGGACCGATTCCTCCTCTTCCTCGTCGCGTCTTCGTCTTCTCCTTTCGATCGCTTTTTCGATCGATACGGCCATATCAATCTCGAGACTTTACAGGAAACGGTTTTCTGCCATCTCCTATTTGCACTTTGCTCGAACAATTCGTGCGTGAGAAGCCTGCACGTAGCCAGAGTCATCGCTATTTGCTCCCCCTCCGATAAGAGAGGGATCGTAGTACCCTGCCTGGCTAGCTCGTCGGCGGCGTCGTTCCCCTCGTTGTCCCTGTGACCGGGGTCCCATAAAAGGAAGAGATCTAACTGCTCTGCGATCTCATGCAGACCTGCGGCAGTCATTTGCAGTCGCTGAGTTCGACGATATCGAGCCTAGAGCTTTTAAAGCTGCTTGGCTGTCCAAGAAGACGCACACTAAGTGCGTGTCCAGAAGTAGTTTGGAGACGATAGAATAGTTACGGGAACAGGCAAAAATGTTGTTGTTGTTTATCCGAAAATAAGACGGCAATTGTTTAGGGTCTTATAGTGTTCTAACGCCCAAAAAAAAAGACATAAAACCGCCCGGCGTTATGACATGCACCCGCTTCTAAAATATCGAGCTCACAACAGTGGAACATTTCTATTGATATACATTTAAATATTGAGCACCGTTTTTTAGACAAATTCAGCCTAACCTGAAAATGCCCGTAAAAGTATAACGGTCGCAAAAGGTTGTTGAATTATAAAAACTGTAATTTTTTTTGCAAATTGCCCCAAAATTAGTTGTTTCGCCAGCGCAAACTTATGTTGACATTGAAAGTATACACCCTTCAGTAAAATTGATATTTGTCCAATTTTTTAAGTTTTTAGAAAACCTTACTTATATGATTTTTATTTAATATTTACTAGAAATATTCTAAAAAATTCATTTTTGTATCAAGATACAGTTAACATCAAAAATTTCTTCGATGAAAGTTAATGTGTGTGCAAAAAAGAGTTGAGGAAAAAAATATTGTATATATTATTTTATTTACAAATACATTTTTTTTTGTTTTCTTAGTAGTTTTTTTTTCTTCTGTAGTTCTACCAATTTTAACCGTCGGGGCATAGCGTTCACAAAGTTTTGGAGATCGGGTTTAAAAACGTCCCTTCCTGGACAATATTTTTCTGTAAATCTATTAAAGACTCGAAGTGTCTTCCATTTTGTCTCAAAGATCCGGACTTATTGCAGGCCACTTCAACTTCGACTACAGAAACTCGTATACAGTGCAAAAGAGTATAGGGGTATGATGGATATGCGGTGAAATTGGATGTGTGTAACACCCAGAATTAAGCGTTTCCGACCCCATAAAGTAAAGTAGCATCACTAGCCGACTCAAAATAGCCATGTCTGTCTGTCCGTCCCGACGAGCGCCTAGATCTCAGAGACTATAAGAGCTAGAGCAACCAAATTTTGTATTCAGACTCCTGTGGTATCACACTGTTACAAGTGTATTTCCAAATTGCGACCCCACAAAGAACGAAAATCTGTGGCACCCACAATTTTGAAAATACGAGAAAATCTAAGACGCAGAAATAGAGCATGACCCTTTCTAGCAGATTGCCGATTCTGGATGAGACCTGATTATTATAGCCATAACAAACAAATCAATTTGCAGTGGCTACGAAACGCCGTCTATGCGCTTACTCATTCTCTCTCTCTCACAAACACTCTCTTCGTGCGCCCTGTGGCGGACGGGAGCCGTACTGACTGAGTGTATAAGTGCAGAGTCGCGGGCCTAGCTGCGACTAACAACGTTCCTGCTCGTTTTTTATCTCCGATCGGCCGACGAGCCGTAGGCCGCACGGAGCGGCAGGAACCTACGGGGCACGGAACGTAAGCCCGCGAGAAGTTAAGAGCCATATTATTATATTATATTATCAGGTTTCTGTACTTTATGTTTATGCTATGATTGGCAATGTATTCAATTGCAACTGCAATTCACTAGCCCTAAGCCTTAGTTATAAGAGTCGTTCGAAGCGAAATGTTAAGTTGCTGATGAAGGAGTTAGGAGAGCAGGAGATTTGTACAGCCGCGCGAGAGACGGCATGGCCGTTGATCGCTGCCCGAAAGGCGACCCTCGGGAGCCGATCCAGACCGTAGGAGGGGACAGTCAATGTGAGAGTAAGGAACGAGATAGACGCAAGACAATAAAACGAAAGGAAAGAAGTGAACAATAAAAGGGACCGTTTATTCGCCGACATGTTATCTTGGTGCCACGGCTATGATTGACCTACGCTGAGGGTCCATCTTTTAACGGATCCGCAGTTAAGAAACCCACTCCCTTGAACCTGTAAAAGTCGGCCCTTTTCTCGGCACTGACCCGTAACGGTAGTCGGCAGCCCTACTCTCATCCTAACATAGAGGTGGAGCTGCCGACCTAGGAGATGGGCATACATAACTGAGTGCAAAACGCGCGCCCAAGAAGCCCCTCCCCTTGTGAACGGGACCTTGGCGGACTGTGTCCGATTTCTCTGGCTAAGACCCTTTTACAAAGTGAAGATTGCTTGCACGTTATGTGACTGCATTGCCGCTCCGATCGCTGAGCGCAGCATAGCTCGGCTCATATAGATAAGCAAGCATAAAACATAGATAACGAAGAGCGAGATTCGAGAGAATGCTTAGCAGAGCAAGCACGTGCAAAGCTTCAATAAACATTAGAATAACATAGCAATTTGTAACTAAAATATGCGGCTGCAATCCAATAATTTTCTGCTATTTGGCAAGCAGCTAATCGGCGGGTTTCTGCTCCGAACACATCGTATCCTGGATCCAGTTGCACCTTTGCCTCATATTGGAGAAATTTGAAAATTGGCTGCACCAGCTGCCGAGTTATTGGCTTAAACTGTGCTTCAATTTTGGCGCAGCTCATTTTTTTTGCCGTTTGCCAAAGATCGAATTGCGACTTTAATTCGTTGCCGCTTTATTATTTTATCAATAACCCAGACTACGCCACAATCAGCCTGTTTTGATTTTTATCTGCTCATTCTTAGATACTAGCACAACGATATCACATTCAATACGTTTTTACTAAATTCGATTAACGATTCTATTAGTTCATTAGCGTGATCCACTCAAAATCAAAATTAATAACTTTGCACAATTATCAACTTTCTTTGGAACTCACGACTTGATATTCTTTTTAATGATTTCGTTACTAGAGATTAAAAGCTGATAATAAATAAATGCATGACAAAACCTAAGAGATATTCGTAACCCCAAGAAAAAGTATCAGTATAAGTAGATCTGATAGCAGGGATTTTTGTTCAGTTAAATTAGGTCTTTATTAAATGTCATGAATTTTAATAATAAACTTACAAACAAACAATCTAGAATACAGTATAAGTACACATTTTAAAATTAACTGTTTACAAAAATCATTTCCAAATTAATATTAGATTCAAATTTGGCCTTATTTAATAAAAGCCACAATTTATGATTACTTGGAAGCTTATTGTTAAAAACTATACAACGCATAACGCGCATTATAATTAACCGCAGTTATTGAGCATACCAGTCAAACTTCTCCAACTCGAACGACAATCAGTGCAAAATAATTTAATTTGTTTTCATTTTGTTGAAGCTAAAAACTAAAGCTGTCATACTTAAAACTCAACAAAGTTTATTAATATATTTACCCAGCTTAGTTAATAAAGATTTAAATTTGAAAATTTGAATAATGAAATGCACTGCCCAATATTTTAGTTTCAGTATTGCAAAAATCCATTTTTTCTCTAAAAGCAACGCCATTGACACTCAATATAGTTCGAGTTTCAAAAAATTCGTCTTAGGGAAGTTCTGGCTAGAATGTTCAAGAATATTTGTATTTGTTCGGTTCTGCATATTTATTATTTGCTATGCATATTTTGTTAACCAAAATTTGATAGCATTCAAGAGAATTATTTCTCCTGCATTCTTTATAAATTATTGCACCTATAAAAACTTGTTTGTTTTGTAAATATAAATCTAATCTTCCGTAATAAATGAAATCGAGACAGTTTGAGCATGACCAATGATATATAAAATATACACAAAATATACGCGATCAAAAGTAGCTCGTTAAAACTAAAAATATACTTCAAATTGGTATATTTGCGTGTAATGTATTTTACAAATATATTTTATATAAATACCGCGGGGAGTACTTTTAATTTTTTTTTTTTTTTTTTAGGAATATAAGTATTAAATGAAGAACGTACGTTTCCTCAATTTATTGCAAAATGAGATGTCGTTTTCTATAAATACGGTTAATTGCATGCGACTTAATATACAATAAACCTTTTAAACCTAAATTCAAGTATTAATATATTTTATACCTTTTACGTTTCCTGGTAGAAGACAGAAAAACTAACATTGATCTAAGACTATTATAAACTAACTTAATTGTTTTTTTTACTGCTTTCATCACATGCAGCAAAAATTAAAATTGGTACACTTTTTACTTATCAAAAATATTATCTACGGTTTTTATACAATAAATAAGTTTTCATCGACAGTGGAAGTTGAAGTTGTTGTATACGTTCTTCCAAGTTTGCGCGTCCAATTTTTTGTCGAATAGTTCTTCGGCAAAGATCCATTAGGGGCAAGGGTTCAGCTTAAATAAAAAAATTTCATTTTTATTATTTAGAAAACCGTTCTTACAACCAAGATCGATGTCATTCAGTTTCAATTTTCATATTTATGAAAGTAACTAGGGGACAATCCCCCTGCCAACCCCTGTCTCACTTGCTTAAGCAACTACAAAAATACCCTTGATGGCCCGCGATTTACCAAGAATTTATGTGCAGAAACTATGACTCAAATGTGTGCTGTAGTACTAACTACTTCTAATATTTACACGGATAACAGTATCAAAAGCAAGAAAAGCAAGAGCATTTATACCCGATACTCAGTTAGTATATACATATACATATATATGTGAGCTTTTTTTTACATCTGTCTTTTTTTCTCCATTCTCACCCCAACACCAGCCGTTTTATCTCCTTCCCCTCCGCCAGAGCGCGCTCACTACACGCGTGTCAGATAGAGAGAAGAGGGAGATTAGGCGCGTGGAAGGCGTAGCCTAACCACTGCAATTTCATTTGTTCCTGCTGGTTATAATAATTATCTAATTCTGGTTCGACAATCTAATAGAGATAGTCAATCTCTATGATTCTACGTTTTCGGATTTCTTGAATCTTCAAAATTATGGATGCCACAGATTTTCGCCCTTTGTGGGGGCGTCGAAAAATTTGTAATCAAGTTCAGTGTGATATCACAGGTTGCACACAAAATTTGTTTGCTCTAGCTTTAAGTCTCTGAGAATTGGGCGTCAAACAAGACAGATGGACAGACAGACATGGCTTTATCAACTCGGCTATTGATGCTGATCAAAAATATATATACTTTATGGGGTCGGAAACGCTGCCCTCTGGGTGTTACACACATTCACTCTAACCACAAATCTAATATACCCCTATAATTTTTAAGTATCGGGTATAAAAAATACTTCGATGGACCGCGATTTATCAGGAACATATGTGCAGAAACTGTTTGGCGGTCAGACATTTCACTTGTGCCCTAAACTTGTTTATATAAAAGCGAGAAAACGTCATTGTCTAAATTCCAGTAAAACAATTCAGCTATTCAGATTTTGGATGCACTATATATAAATTTCAAAATGTCGGAACTACATCTACGAAAATACCAGCATAGTTGCTCGTTTTTGTTTATCCTTTTTAAGACATGGGCAGTGTGCATAAAAACGAATTTCTGCCTGTGTACTGCTGTAGCTGCGGCGGCAATCATGCTTCCGGCAAACTCTTTACAATTTTGAGAATATTATGCACATTTCTGGCTTGGGTGATAAGGGATATACTCCACCATATATAATATTTACATACAGTCATAAAACAAATAATATAAACATATTTATTTTTTTTTTTTTTTTTTTCAAAATTTTCGTTAGTAATTAAATTATTTCTTTATAATTAAAATTGAAGGTTTATACAATACTGCATCAAAATATAGCAAGACAATAAGATTAAAAAATCTTGATGAACCAAAAATGAATTTTTTAATTTTTTAGGCCTGGAAAGAAATAAAAATGGCAGACTTAAAGATAGATTCCTAACTTCAAAGGCTAGTGGATTAAGAGTATACTTTAATATTAGGTTGTGGCACCGCGATATATAGTGACTTTTGCGCATCTACGACCTATTAATCCCCTGTTTGTCTCAAATGGATGGATCAATGGAGTATCATTCGGACTCAACTTTTTGCCACAAGTCATCTTTATTTTGGGACTTATAGCTACCAATCCCTTTCGTTAAGATCCGCCAAAGGTGATCATTATCTTTGTTGTCCAAAAACCATTTCTTAGTCAGCCTTTAGGACTGATTCGGGTCATTATTCTGCTAGAACTTCCACTTTAATGGCATTTCCTATTCAGCATTATACTGTCGAGTATACTTAAATAGTTAGAGGCACACATTTTTTTCTTTGTCCAATGTAATGGGCCAATACCCGAATGAGAGAATGAGAAATACCCCACAGCATAATGTTTCTGCCACCATGCTTAACCGTTTTAATAGAGTACCTTGGGTCGGGGGAAGTATTCTTAAAGTGTCCAATATGTGGTTTCCCATCATACCCAATCTAATTAATCTTAGTTTCGTCTAACTACAACACATTTTTCCATTTTTGACGTGAACAATGCGGCCTTATAGTTTCCATATTTTTTTCCAGGCCTAAACAATTATTTTTTGGTACATGAAGATTTTTTAGTCTTATTTTTTTTTATATTTTTATACATTCGTGTGTACACCAACCTTCAATAAAATCTATAAAACTTAAAAAAAAATATTCACTGAAGATTAAAAAAAAAAATGCCGTTTCTTTTCTTTGTCCCTTGACAAATTGACAATTGTACATCACAATTTTCCAGAGCACGCAAAAAATGGTCGACACTTTCGGGGTGTCCGAAAAAAAAAAATACTCACATTTACGGACACATAGAGAAAAGAGACAGAACAGACAAAGACCCACTTTTACACTTATCTTTTGTTACTGTTGTTCACTGAGCGAACGAAATTCTGCGTATTTATGCGTGTTTATGAGTGTGGTGCTTATAGCAACGATCACTTGCCCATGTGAATGAAAAACGTTGCTATTAACTATTGCTAACTATTTGTTAGGGGTTAAGCTCAACTCAAATAAATAAAATATATATATGTATGTATACATATGTACACAATAATGTGTATGTTTAGTGTTTGAAATCGATTTTTCTGATACTATTGTGGCGTAATGCAGTTGAATTTCATCATTATCATCACAAGTCTTTTTTATCATCTCTCATCAGTTTGCAGAAAATTTGCAAATCTATAAAAGTATATTACAGTACATATAACCCAAAATATGCAGAAAACTAAAAAGAGTTTACGCAGACACTTTTTCTGTGAGCGCTTGATCAAAAGTATCCCCTTAAGTTTTTTGAGACATGATCGTGTGTTGGTTCAACCGAAAACACGAAACAGATAACACAAGCGAAGAGACAAAAAGTGTTCTGCTCAGTAAGACAGCATGGGTGCGTGGTCTTTTCCTGTTTGGCAGTGACCAGATAGCAAAGAACTATGCAGTTTTTATAATTGAATAAATAAAATTGTGATTCAACACGTGAAGAGTAACGTTTCTCATAGTTTCTTCCAACGAGAAAACGCGTCCCACGTTGCGAGTTGGATTCGCTGGCGCACAATCATAGATTTCAACTATGAAAGTTATGTTGCATCTTTTTATGCTATGTTATAATTTATTAATTACTATATGCACAAATTAAAATTTAAAGGTTTATAAAGAAAAATAAAAATATCTACATTTTGGTATTTATAGCCGAAGAAAGTTGTGAAAGTGTGGTTATATTTTTTTGATTTTCGTGTCAATAAGCGTCACACGAAAACATTTGTTGCACCTTAAGAATATCACGGCAATACTTTCGTACTACTGAATGTGATGGAAGAGATGACAATACTGCCAATGTTGCGACTTTTTCTTGCATCTACTTAAACGATTTAGTGCTGGTATTTTTACCAAATAATTGTTATGTATGTTAGTGCATACAGAAGCACAATTTGACCGATAGATAGGGTAGTATTAATTTCATTCAAAAAAAAAAACAAGACTTTTTGTAATGCCGATTATTCCCATAGCATCTATATTATATAGTAATCAGATCATTCCGGAATCAGTTTTAGGCAAATTGTTTAACAACGGAGCGACTAGTTCGCACGGAAACACATATAATCTTACGATCGGACATGGCTATATGGCCGTTGTTACAGTTCAATAATAAATTAGTTTGTAAGTGTTTATAAATCAACCGAAAATCGAACCGAAATTAATGACATGCTACTATATATTTGAACTATACTTACGATCTAATCCGCCTATATAGCGCATAGTAATCTCGCAGTGTCCCCAAACCGCTGAAACAACTGGATACAGTTTTTTTCCTTTCAGCCCTCTAAACGCAATACCTAGATATTGCTGATCAACAATAAAACTTAAGGTTCCTTCATCCATATCTAAGGCTACTAAGAACTTGTCTGGAACCAAAAAAGCTTCGTCGTTTTTCAAAATGGCTGGATATGTGACACCAGCACAATTTTTTGAATCGTGGTACAATTTGTTTCTACCTAAGTCCCAGCCCCAGCTTTGTTCAGTAGATCCAACTAAACTTTGATATCCAACTGAGTGTAAGGGTGCGTCAGCAGTGGACACGCCAACAACTGCATGTGTTCCTCTTTGTCTTGTTGGCCAATAAATTTCCCAAATATGCAATCCCTTTGTGAGGCCGACTTTTCCACGGATGCAATCTGTACTCTGTGCGACTGGATGCCTGTGAAATGTCAACTTGTCGTCTTCTTTCACAAATATGTTTAACGACCTGTCTTCCGAGTTCCAAGAATGTTTCAGTTGAAGTTCTCGAATCGCTGGTGGCATATCAAGCAAAATATCAATGCGCGCTGGTTTTAAAAAATCAGCTTGTAGCTCCCTTGGTATAATTGGTTTAAAAGTAGCCTGTGAATCATTACGACTAACTGTTTTAACTCCACCACTAATTTTTTGACCCATGTTCATGCCACGGCAGCTTCTTGATCTTCTTTGGTCGATTGCAACTTTGTAGGATAGTCGAAGACGCTCAAAATCCCTAGGTTCCAATCTGGACAATACAACTCTCGGAGATAATGTGGATAATGATGAAATACTTTGAGGGCGTCGCCTTTCACTGGACCTTATTGAAGGTGTCCGACCACCCTTATACCTGAAATTAATCAAAATAGTTTTCATCTTACATTAATTTGTTGTTTGACTTTTAATTTAATGCGTACATCTATACAAAAATATATTTGTTAGCAATAACTAACTATGTATTTACATCTGTTTGTGAATAAATGATTGCATATGCTTATATGTACATACATATGTACATATCCATATGCCTATGAGCCTGAAAACAAACTTACACAAGCGATGCAAGTAAAAATATGTATAAGCCTAAATATTTTATCAATACACACCACAAGACGTAACAATTGTTTCTACAGATTAGGTATCATCTGTATGTACCAAACTTTTACCTTTTTTTTCCAAGTTCCATCTATAAATGAATGAATTTAAAGTCGAACAAAATGGCGTCGGCGACGATATACTAATTATTCAACACAATTAGTTGTTTATAGTACATATCCATTATTTGAAAATGAATCAAATCACATAAACATAAATTTTCAAAAATAAAACACAGTACATATCAATAATTCAAGTCTTCATGTGATTTTGTTTCTGAGAAAACGAAAAAAAACAGCGATTCCTCAACATAAGACCCTCGCCAACTACCACATGAGCTATCAAGGTTGAAAGAAAACAGGGTGTTCCCAGTAAAAGTCATAATATACTTCGAAAGGGTGGTTGCACGATACGATTGCCAGTACAGATATTATTTGGAACAAGGGAAGGAACATTTTACTTTGCAATGTAAAACAAAAAATCTATTCAAAGTGTAATTTTTCATATAATTTTTCAATGATATTGTCGCACACGAGGATTTTTAACAACATAAACTATCTATATTGAAGTATATAGATATACCTCCATATATGTATACCTTAATCATTCACTAATTTAATAATATTTTCGTTATCATGTATGTATTGTACTTGTCCGTTTTAAAATCAAATGCAGTTGAATTCATTAAACAAATTTGATTATTACTATTTATAATTTATACATAGTATATTACATTTAAGCTAAAAATACCGTCAACTCGAAACTGGGCAGATATTACCAGTTGAAACGTTTGGAAAAGAGGAACGTGTACCAAGTAAGAGTGAGTGTGCAGTACTCAGATACAAATGTACATAAATATGTAGTCATCTGATTTAGGTAACTTATGCAATGGTCGCGTTCTCCAGGACACCTTAATCCCTGATCATTGATGGATTTATTACGATAGTTATGTTGGGTTCTGTTCAATGGTTGAAAGTTTTTAAATCTATTTAGTATCAATGGCTTCAGGGCAATATATAGAAAAAAAGTGAAAATATTTCCAATGTGTAATTATAGTTTTTTTTACTTCGTATTCGCTTGAAACTCGTTACTCGGGGGCTTTTGCACATACACCTAATTCTGTTTTTACACGGTAGATTGGTTCCTAAAAATCCGTGTAAAAAAAGACATTGATCGAATGCAAAAATAAATGATTAATTCCTTATCTCTAAAACCTATTAAAATTAGGGAAAAAATTATGAAACTTTGGAAAAACAAATTTGCATATAAAAAATATCTTTACCAAACACGTCTGATTGCATTAATGCAAAATACTAACACATTTCTATTGCAAAATGTAATCCCCTTAAATTTCCACAAAAAGAGAATTCCCCTAAATTTTTGCCATCTACAATTGCTCTGACCAGTAAATTTGCTTGTATGTATGTACACCTAATTCTGTTTTTACACGGTAGATTGGTTCCTGAAAAAACCGTGTAAAAAAAACCGTGTAAAAAAAGACATTGATCAAATACGCAAAAAAACGAAAGAGAAACAAATATGTACATATTGTCTTTATGCTCTTTCTTGTTTTCGCTTGGTTTCTAGCTGTTTGTGAGCTGTGTATGGTTTTTATATATTTGTGTTGTTATTTTGAACCGTGTTAAATGGAATAAAACCGTATAAAAAAAATTTAAAATGTTTGATTTTCAAACCGTGTTATTTCAAAACCGTGTAAAAACAGAATTAGGTATACAAATTTGTTTATACAAAAAGTTTGAACCCAAATGTCCTTGTTTTCAAAGGATCCTTACACCTAAAAGTATTCACTTTTCATTCTAGGTTTTTGGTCAGGAAATAAAATGTTTCTGTTATTACGTTTAAATTTGCGAATATTGTAGAGTATATAATAAATTAGTTTAATATTTTTCTTAGTCTCTGTGTTTTAAAACTATCTTTCTACGCGAAAACTATAATGTTTATGTCGTTTCCATACTATTCCATTTATGTTTTTCAATACATATAAACTTTTCGGCCTCTGCTTTCATATAAAAACGTTCATGATGTGTGGTAAATATTATTTTAGCTAAAAAACTTCATCGTTGGAAAAATCGAACTTTTTGAATAAATCATTGCACAATAATACAATAACAAAGTTGAAAATAATATTTCTGATCAATATTGCACGGTGGCAAGGACTAGAATCGTCCTAGAAGATGAGGGCGTCAGTATGTGGAAAGTGCTCCTCATTAGTCGGTATAAGGTTTTTTTCTGAAATTTGTTTCTACGTGACCGCGTTTACTTATCCGCCAATTAGTGCCAGATACCTAACTCTATAATAAAAAAAAACATCCATCCTGCTGCCTCCTTGTCACATCGTTCGTTTTAGGCACTAATTTGTATATCGTTCATTAACTTTCTGGCGATTTATGTTTATCTTAGATTTATTCAAAACATTACGTTTCTTCAATCATTTACAGTCAAATTTTCGTTGAGTTTGGCCCATTGCCAAATTGGGACGAAATTTTTTCATAGATTAGAAAAATTAGGTTAGAGACTTGAAACTAATACAGTTCATTGTACTGATATATATAAGAGCTGGGATAAATGTCAGACCAATCCGACCACGCCCATCCCCACCGCATTTTGGCAAACTCCTTTCGATTTAAATTTCGGAGTTCATTATGTTTTTTTACCTTCTTCATTGTTATTCTCCGTGCTTGAGCTAAATGTACGTCTGCAGTTGCTAAAATATCGAGCTCACAACAGTGGAAGCATTTCTATTGATATACACCTAATTCTGTTTTTACACGTTCTTTTTTAACACGGTTTTGAAATAACACGGTTTGAAAATCAACAATTTTAAATTTTGTACACGGTTTTATTCCATTTAACACGGTTCAAAATAACAACACAAATATATAAAAACACACACAGCTAGAAACCAAAAGAAAACAAGAAAGAGCATAAAGAGAATATGTACATATTTGTTTCTCTTTCGTTTTTTTGGGTATACGATCAATATTTTTTTTTTACACGGTTTGTTTTGCACGGTTTTTCAGGAACCAATCTACTATGTAAAAACAGAATTAGGTGTACATACATCCAAATATTGAGCAACGTTTTTTAGACAAATTCAGCCTAACCTACAAAATAAAAATGCCGGTAAAAGTATAACGGTCGCAAAGGGTCGCAGTTAATTTAACATACATTAGTTAATATATAATTTTAACATTTATTTAACATAGTTAGTAAGTGGCACAAGATGGCACGAAAAATGTTGTGGACCTCAATAGACAGGCAATAAGTTCTCCAATCCTGCAAGGCCCAATCCTGCAAGGCCCAATCCATACGAAGAAAACATAAACTAACAAATATGAAGAAAATCTTTTTTCATATAGACGTTTTACGTACTCCGGCCTTTGTGATCCATTTTTATACCCGATACTCAAAATAAGTGTTGGGGTATATCAGATTTGTGGTGAAAATGGATGTCTGTAACGTCTAGAAGGAAGCGTTTCCGACCCCATAAAGTATATATATTCTTGATCAGCATCAATAACCGAGTCGATAAAGCCATGTCTGTCCGTCCGCTTGTCCGTCCCTATGAACGCCTAGTGCTCAGAGACTATAAGAGTTAGAGCAACGACATTTTGTATCCAGACTTCTGTGATATGTCACTGTTACAAATGTATTTCAAAACTTCGCCTCGACCCCTTCCGCCCGCACAAAGGACGAAAATCTGTGGCATCCACAATTTTGAAGATACGAGAAAATTAAAAACGCACAATCATAGAGTATGACCAGATCTGGATCAGATCGGATCATTATTATAAACAAAAGGAACAAATCAATTTGCAGTGGCTACGCAAAGTGGCAGTGGCTACAAGAAAAAGTTTCCCGCTTTGTTAGCACCAACTCGTAGCAGATCGAACATCTGACTTTGAGAGCTGCAAAACTTTCATTGCAGCATTAAAATCAAAAATATAAATGCAGTTTATAGCCAGGGTACGCATTAGGATAACATATCATTTAAAAAGATTTTGTTTTCACATCGGCCGTCTGGCTCAATGTGCATTTGCGCATTTGCTGTAGCATTTTTAGTGTTAAAAGTGGTATTTTTGCTGGCCGACGACCGTTAAGTCCTGTCTCCTGAAGACACCACCGTACAGTTTCGGTTCTAATATCGAAACTTACCAACTTAATAAACCCCATTCTAATATCTTATGCCACTATAAACCGCTTTTCGATGCTCAAGCGTTTAAGAATACGATCCTACTTTGATGGTACTTTGGGGTGGTCTTCCTCTTACTTCCTGAGGCGGGTTTTTCGAAATTCTTCATATAGTTGTTTAAAGAAGACTTAATAATCCTAAGTTTGGTGCTACTAATGTTAAACTAATGTTATCTTACTGCAAAGCCAATATGCCTGCCATATCGGCTTCAGTAAAAGAGAAAGAGAGGGTAATTAACAGCTAATGAATGCATCTATACCATAAAAATGTTTCCCGACTGAACATATATATACTGTACATATATATATATATATGGTATATACATTGTTACGTTTCGACAGTTCGTATTTTCCGGATTGAGAATATAAAAATAGGGAGTATTGTCTACACAGCATGAAGACTTGAATCTAAGTGTTGTTCTCAACAACTCTGATGGAAAAACCCTTTCGGCATATAAATACGAATTTTCATTAGACTTAGACTTAGTTTGCGGGCAGGTGTGTTAACATAACGCTGTTATTTTTTTTCTATGTATTTAACACGATTGCGCGATTTTAATTTTTAGGACCACCTAAAATTCTATATTACTTAACAAAAAAAATTATTCCGATATCTTTTACCTGGTCTAAAATTCTTTGTTACAATGCAGTTACAAATGGTGTGCCGTGGTCATCAGTTGGTGTGCCGCGGTAAAAAGTCAAGATTTTGTGAAGATAATTCACCTAAAAATAGCTAAGAGCTATAAGAGCGAGGCACTTTGCGTCAGCAGATACTATCTCTCGTCGCATTAATGATATTTCTAGCGACATTGAATCAACGTTAATTAAATAGTTAAGACTTCACTTGAGCCAAGAGTCGGCAAGTCTACTGATATCAGTGGGCATCTCATCTCATCTCAAATGTGAGGTACACTGACGGATATAAAATAAAAAAAAAGACTTTTTATTTTGTCTGCCACAGTCTGGTTATACCACAGGAGAAGAAATATTTAAAGCAACACACCAGTACTTCAGTAACCATAATTCGGAATGGCAAAACTGCATAAGCATTTTTACTGACGCAGCCGCAGCTGAGGGGAAAAATTGGGGGATTTGTAACGAGGGCTTCTTCAAAAAAAACTCGAAAATTAAAAATTTACATTGTTTTTTACACAGGGAAGCAACGATGATAAAGTCGCTGCGTAATAAATTGCTGTCGTTCCTACAAGTTGCCAACGACACCCGTCATCAGACGTATTTTTATGACGCTCCGCCGGGTGATACAAATATAGTGCAATTACCCGCAAATTAATTCGCGAAAAGACGGTCAGGGTATGCATGGGTACTTGTGCTCGTGTTGCCCATGCAGATTATCAAGTAGTGTTATAGATACTAATAAAAATCGATCATATATTAAATCTTCGGCAAACGAATGTCAACGTGTAAGAGCACAAGCTTTGTAAGCAATACAAAAAAAATTAGCCAAAATCACGCTCGGCAGCAACAACAATAACAACGCGAACGTCGACTGTCGTCCCTCAAAAACAACGCCTTCTTCTGTACAAGTGCACCCGAGATAACAGTAGCAACAAGAGCACGCTCTCTCTACCCTGCGATATTATGCTCAAGCAGCACATTGCAAAGTGAGTCGTGAAGGTCCCAGTGCCCGTCCCCCGACCTTAACTGTATTACCAGTACAATGCCCTCGCTTACAACTGTGTCTTCGACTTCAACAACGACAACAAAAATAACATCGACAGTTTCTCAGCGCTCGGTATTGTCAACTCATTGGAACAAGCTCCCCCTTTCCCAACCGAAAAGTACGCAAAACGCTAACGGAACGCTAATACAGACTGGGCTCGATCGCTATGTGCAAATAAAAACAAAATCGACCTCTCAAGCAACTAAGCAAAACATCTGAAAACACTGTGCCAAATAAGGCGCTAACAAACAATGGACTCGCGATTCTTAGTGGAAGAAGATGATGATAACGCTTAAACACCTAAGGCCAAGCAAGTAAAGCCTCCACCTATTTATGTGCGTAAAGCAAATTGAATTGGTTAAAAATTAGCTGATAAAATTGGCGAAAACCATCTATGTCACGTCCATAACATTAATAAAACATTAATGAAACAAAAATACAAGTCCATGACGAACATAACTATCGATCAGTGGCCAAATAACTCAACAATGAACCTACCAACTTCAAAGTAGCAAAGGATTACAAGTGGTTATCAAAGGAATCGAATCAACAGATCCAGTCAATGAGATAATAGCTGGACTTAAAGATAGGGGCTTTGAAGTCAAAATGGCAATGAACATAATAAATAGAAATACAATTTCCCAACCAATGTTCCAGGTAAAACTGACTCCTGATAGTATGCCTAAACGCGTTGCCTGAGGGATATATATTTCACTGAGCCTTACCCCGTAAATAAGGAGGACCCATCTGCCAAAAAATGTAGCAACTGTGGGGGATCCAACACTGCCAACTATAGAGGTTGGCCTGTCTAAAAGAGTTAATAAATAGCCTAACCCAACAAAAATCCGCAGCTCGAAACCCAGTCATCCGACAAAACTCTTCGTATATACCATCAACTACGACTCCACGAGTTTCTTTTGCTAAGGCGCTAAGTTACAACAACGGGTCGTACGTCTCAGTCTTTAAACCGAAATTTTAACAAACCACTGGCAAATACAATGCCAGCAATTTAACAAGCGTTGCAGGAACTTATGCGCAATAAAAATCTCCTCTTGGAGCTCCTAATAAAATAGAAATCTGCTTAAATAGTTTCTTATGGCATTATGGAATGCCATTTCACAAATGCGCGCTCTTGCAGTTTCTGATCAACATGACATTGAAGCCATGCTCATTTCCGAAACTCGCCTCACAAACAAAAATTATTTTCATCTCAATGGCTACAATTTCTATGCGACAAATCATCCCGATGGAGATCATGGAGGTACTGGAACTCTGATCAAGCGTCGCATCAGGTATTATCCGTTGCCATCATTTGCTACTTATTATCTACAGGCAACATCAATTCATATCGCAAACTTAAAGCGTTTTTTAAACCTACCCGCAATACGAGGGTGGGCTGGTAAATAGTCGGCCTACCACAGAAGATTTTTTTATTTTTCAACATAATCTCCTTTTAGACGGATGCACTTAGTCCCATGGTCCTCAGATTTTGGCATATCTTCCATAAAATAGGACTTGTCCAGATCCTCAAAATAAGCGTTCATTCCGCTAAGAGCAATCGCGGCAGCCACCTCGACGAAAGTTTAAATATTCGTGTAAAACGTTTCTAACACGTTCTCAAGAAATGTTTAGGGCCTTAGCAATCTCTCGCAGCTTGATTCAGCCATCATCCAATATCATTCCGTGGACTTTATCTACCATTTCTGGCGTTGTCGCCTCTCTGGGACGTCCCAGACGGTACTCGTCCTGCTTGTCCGCCCCGCCTAAATTAAGCAGTCCAATATTTAATTTTTGAAAACTCATTTTTAATTTCTTCGTTGGATTTCTTTTTTAAAAACAGAAATCTTATGACATCTCGATATTCGACTTTACTCATTTTGAGAAAATGCAAAAGTGACCATGCTAAAACTCCCGCCAAAGCTAGCAGTGTTGACAAAACCGGCTGGAACTTTTCAGCAATCAGCTTATTGAAAGCAATAATCGAATAAAATATTTATAGGTGGTTAGAAATGTGTTCTTTTGGTAAGACCGATTACTTATCAGCCCGCCCTCGTATACTGCACACCGCGCTTCTCTGTTTCCGAAGCAGAATTTGTAAAATTCTTCGACCTATTAGGTGGCAGCTGTGTAGCAGCTGGTGACAACACCCATTGCGGATCTCGACTCAGCAAACCCAAAAGGAAGATAACTATATAATTTTAAAATCTCACCACGAAACAAGCTTAACGGGTGGCATATGGCTTGGGGGCAGGCTTAGTCCAACTTGGTACTTTACGAGGGCTGCTATGATTGGGACATCCTTGGGCATTAGTATACCCTCCAACGAAAAGATTTTTAATGATCAAAAAGCTGAGTTCGTGTTGAAGCATACACTTTAAAAATTGTTGTAAGAAAATGAACAAAAAATACGATCGTGGTGCTTTAAAAGTTGTATATATCTACACAGGTTACGAATCATGGACGTATAAATTTGAGCCCGAAACAAAACAGTAATGGACTGTATTGGCGTTTTCAAGTGAGCCAAATGGCACACAAGTTTTTGCAACTGGTCGGAAACTGATCAACAACTGGTCATATTGAAACTGTTTCGATACAGAAAAGTAGGAAACTTATAAATTTTGAGTGATAAATAACCATCTTTTTGTTTCCAGCTATACAAAAAATATTTAGAGTGTATTCATCCTCTTGAAAATATTTTTAAATCGAAAAAAACCAAAGTACTTTTTTTAATAGTTAGACCAGAAACCTAAATAGCAGCTTACTTATATAGTCACGCAGAAAAAGATATGCCAATCAAAAACAAAGATTAGAAAGATTAACTGTAAGAAATTGATAGGTCTTAGAGAAAGCATATCGGATTAGCTTGCAAGCAAAGAAAAACTGACAGTGATAAAAATTCATGTTATTTCGGTAGCAGAAGGATTGACTCAAAACAAGGCATCTTTGAGATAAGTGTTAATTAAAATCTTCTATAATTACAAATCTTTTTTAACCTTACAGCACAACCTAATGCAGACACAACTTAAATAGCAGAAACGTAGTTCAGATATATATTGCGTCGAAATAAATTTTCATAAGAGGCGTTCTGATATTGATTTTAAAAAAAGTTGTGGGGAGGAGCATTTTAAAGAAAAATATGCTTCCCTATATAATTTTCGTTTATAATTAATATTAAATTTAGTCGAAGTTTAGAGCACCAATAATGTTTTCCATTGTACTCGTAGCTTCAGTCATGAGCCTGGACACAAAGATTTATTTGTGAGAAACTATTCTATTGCCCTCAGTGGTAATTCAGAAAAGCGTTCTGCACCAGTATCACTATCGGATACAACAGCCCGCGAGAGAACAGAAACAGAGAGGACCAGATGTTTGCAACGCACAGAAGGAAACTCGACCCTATAAAATTATATAATATATGTATATCCATATGTATATGCAATCTTATGATTTATGTAACTTATACAATCACCCCTGATCACTTACTTTTGCGGTTTCAACAAAAACGATCCGTTTTCATTGTTAGGTGCCCCAGTTTTCGCCACTTATTGTCATCGATATTTTTCATTTTCTCATGTTCGGTAAAGTGCATAATTTAGTGTGATAAGAGAAGAATGTAGTGTGTAACGCGAACAATTTGTTACGATACCAAAACGCAAAGTGTCAGAGCAAATAATTAAAATTAGTTATAAAAAATGCACAAGCTAATTGCTTTGGCAATGGTGTCAAATAAATGTTAATGCAGTATTTGTTTTCTTTTGAAATTAATATTCGTTTTGTTGTATAAAATGGCCTTTGCTTTTCATTTCAGTGAGAAAATTTGAGCAAATTTTAATATCATTAATACTGAACACAGGTTATTTATGAAGAGTGCAAGAAATTGGGGGTTCTAGATGGCTGCTGTAGTACTCTGGAAGTAACTTTGAGAGGTTTAGAAGACCCTTTGAGACCTGGAAAATAGGTAGCTTGAAATCCAGCTAACGGGATTGGACGGAAACTCCAAAAGGTAGGTTTTCGTGCTAGAAAGTTGTAAGTTTCCATAAAAGATTTTTATGATGAAAGAGGTATACTTTAATACATCCACATCCCTTGATAAATCCATGCTGAGATGGAGATACATATGTGGAAGTGATTTACAGAGATGTTGAAATGCATTGCAAAAAGGTTATCAATAATTTCTAAAAACAACATACTCTTTAATTCATTGCGTCAGACTGGCTTGCTTTTTTATGAAAAGGAATAATAAACGATTTCTTCCAGAAGGGAGAAAGCATCAAGTATACATAGATAGGGAGAATACTTTGTGCGGGTATTAACCCGGCGAAAAAACCCACTTAACTAGTCGAAGATCGTGAAGCGGTGATCTTTTTACTCAACAAGGAGATGGAAATGCCGTTCGCCCTTGGTAGACTGTATGGGTACGGGTGGCTAGAGTAGCTTTCCTTTAAAACACTGCACTAAAAAATTGACGCCTTTAAAAAGTTTAAAAGACTGAAACTATTTTTAATTAGTACAAGTCACAAAAAAGTCGGCTTTCTATGCGTCAAAGCGTAAACAACGCTTTGTGCAGTAAGCAATAATTTCAAATTGATTAAATTAATTATTGAATTAAAAATATTGCTATTGGCAAAGAAACAAGAAATTTTCAGTAGACCTGGACGTTAATGAACGGGATAAAAGATGTGCACAATTAGTAATAACTGACTTCCCAGCAATCGTGTACCTTATTCTAATTCTGTTCCTAGCTTTAGTTCCTGTTGAGTGATATGATATGATATTCTTCCCAAATTTTCTGAGAAAAATTCTCTTCACAATTCTGACGGAAACGTAACATTCCTAACTCTTCCGAAAAACACTAATGCTATTGACTTAGTTGACCTTGGTATCCTCATCGCAAAACTTCGTGATTCTTAAATTTATCTGACTCCGCACTACGGGTGTGGTGCCAAAGGGATCTTTACTGGGTGCGTTTTTGTTCCCGATTAATGTAAAGGATCTGCTGATAGTATGGTTCGACCATAATTTAACGGTAAAATGTGAATCTGGGAGGTTTTGTTAAACGGCTGCAGCTTAAACGACGATACCTAATTAACGTACCTATATTATACAAATTTAATATAAAAAAAATCGAATTTATTTTTCTTTTCTTTATTTCCTTTTCCCGAGTTTTTAAAGTAAAAATTTCGATTAAAAATACCACAAACGAGGGGAACGTTGTGAGTCGCTACTACGGCCGCGACTCTACATTCATACCCGATACTCAGTAAGTATGGCTCCCGTCCGCCAGAGGTCGCACAGACAGACATGGCTGATGCCATGATCAAGAATATATATACTTTATGGGGTCGGAAACGCTTCCTTCTGGGCGTTACACACATCCACTTTCCCCACATATTAAATATATACCCTTATATCGGGTATCGGGTATAAAAAGACAACAAAATTAACACAAATATACTGAGAATTTGCAATTACACCTAATTCTGTTTTTACACGGTTTTGAAATAACACGGTTTGAAAATCAACAATTTTAAATTTTTTACACGGTTTTATTCCATTTAACACGGTTTAAAATAACAACACCAATATGTAAAAACACACACAGCTCACAAACAGCTAGAAACCAAAAGAAAACAAGAAAGAGCATAAAGAGAATATGTACATATTTGTTTCTCTTTCGTTTTTTTGCGTATACGATCAATGTCTTTTCTTACACGTTTTTTTTTACACGGTTTTTTCAGGAACCAATCTACCGTGTAAAAACAGAATTAGGTGTACTCCCTACATAGAGAGTTGCCAACATACGTTTTATTTTAAACAATAGTTTAATATACTGTCTAATTTGAGGTATAATTTAATATTGTAATTAAAAGTATTTTGTCTAATTCAAGAGTATACAATCAAATGCAAGAGATAATGATGGGGTGGTCCTAATGTTTTCCGGGTTGTTCGTCACCATTTCTGGCCATTGTTTATGCATACAGTGGTTTTATATGCAGCAACATAATCATAATCATAATCTGAACTTTTGGCCGACGACCTTGTGTCTTTGGTGCCCACTCACCGAAGGAAGTCCACTACTTGTCCCCTTAATCCTGGTTCAATATATTGAAAACGGTTACTAAATTGCAAAAAAAAACTTATTTGGATTCCATATGATTATCGCCGAAAATTCTTTTGAAGTAGGCACACGGTTGCGCTTTTGTCCGATATATGTACATACATACATATGTACAGCGCGCGGACAGCTTTTTCATAGCCAAAAAATCATGTAAAATTGGTTGATATAAAAAAAAAAAAAAAGATCGGTTGATATCCCGCCTAAAGTCTTAGTCATCTCACGGTCTTTTTTCTCCGATTATCCATATCATTCCATGGAATTACTTTTTTTCACCGATCTTTTCTAAGACAGCTATTCTAGATAGAAGTCTATGTGCAACATTTTAGTAAGATATAAAAATCGACTAGTTTACATAGAAAAAGACGGACAGCTAGTATTGGGCTATATCGATTCAAGCTCGAAGATTCCCTTTTCTGGGTGTTACAATTAACTGACCAATTTTTTCAATTTTACATCATACGAATACATATCAATACAAGTGTACATATGTATTTTGAACAAGTTTCTCTTTTCACAATGTCGACTTAAATATGTACATACATACATATGTACATTTAATTTGCATATAAACAGACGGAAGGACCGCTAAAGGTTAATAATGCTTATTCATCTCCGTTTCAAACATTTTGTAAAACTGAATAACACCCTAAAAGGTTACTATGTATACGAAATTTTAAGTTTTACTTCTATAGTTGCTATGTTGTAGAAAATAGTCATATTAAAAAGATTCAAATAAAAAAAATATCAAATACGTACATACAGATGTATGTACATAAGCAAGTACTACTTATTAAGCCTTTTACAATTAGTAAGTTAATTTTTTTAAAATTATAAACAAAGTAAAATGCATGCACACATACTGCCCAAATATACAACTATATTTATATGCAGAACTTACATATGTATAGTATACATAACGTTACATACATATGTATGTACATATAAGAAGTACATTAAATGTAAGGAATAGAATCTATCGTGAATATTCATAAAAACATATTTTCTATATATGTATGTACATGTGTACATATGTTCATATGACTTTTAACATAGCATACAATTTTGACCATTGTATAATCTTTGTGATGTTTTTGTTTATGCACCTATGTACATGCATACAAAACACATACTCATTAGTTTTCATTAAAAAATAAATGGGGGTACACACATAATTGAGTTCATGATTTGGGCTTTATGTATTTTTAATAACAACTTAAGAATACACGATAAATTATGCACTCACATTACTTCCTTCTTTTTGATTTTCTTTGAACAAAAACAAAACAACACATAAAATAGTAAAAGAAAATATTACGTAGAAACGATGGGAACATGGAACTTAGAAGGGATGCACACATATGTGTATATTTATGTGATGTGGTACTCTTACTAAAGGGTCTTACACACTAACATACTTCTGAAAGTGAAGTGAATTCACTTTAATAAGTAAATGCATATCATATTTAAATAATTTTAATAATAAATAAACAAAAAATGTAATCAAAAATTAATGTATATAGAACGTAAATTTTTTTATTAAACCCGATACACAAACAATACAATTCCATATTAAATTTGTTTAAATGCATGTAACAACCAATGCATGCTCCGACACCATAAGGTTTATATTTTTTGTTCAGTTTCAATTTTATATTGCCATGTTCGTCTGACGTCTAGTTGTCAGAGAATATATAAATTTTGAAGAATCGGAAGCAAGCACCCTTGCTTAAGCAAAACAAAAAAAAGCACTCGATGGACCGCGATTTTTTAAGAATTTACACTACGTGCAAAAACTATTTTGCGGTCAGACATTTCCCTTTTCCCACATCTGATTTTGAATCAAATATCGGGAGAAAATAAAAGCCCGTCACACTTATGCCGTTTTTGCCCCGTTGTTGTACCGCTTAGGATCTTCCCTTTTCTGATGTCAGCAGTTATCCCATCCGGATGCTCTTATGAAGCTTGGTATCTTTCTTGGACACAGCTTTCTCCACAGCTACGGCAAAAATAATTATATGGGGAGCCCAGCCTGTTTGCATGGGTACCTATTAACCAATGTCTTGTGAGGGGACGTATGACTGCGTTGCACCTTTTTCATCTAAGTTGGCAGAGTTCAGAGGTGCGCTATCTATGGTCGGCCATTGACAGCCATAGATTGCCGAGCTATGCGACATCGTAGCACCAATTGCCACATATTGTCTGTTAGGCGCTTGTATTGCTCTTTCATGATAAGCCTAAAGGTGGCCATTGTCATACGAATATCATCCTTGCCCGGGACCCAGATAAGGCTGATGGCAAAGTGCTAAGCCATCTCGTGAAGAGATTTGCGGCAGTCTGCCAGGGTGGCCGAATTCGAGAATATCGCATTTAGTGATTTGATCGCAGCTTGACTTTAGCTATAGATGTTTATCCGAGTTGCCATGACGATAACTGCTTGATGGCGGTTCACAGCTTCCCTGATTGCTATGACTTCCGCTTGGAAGACGTTACAGTGATCCTGGAGCCTGACTGAGTGCCTTAAGTCCAGCTGTTCGGAGTAGATTCCTCCTTCGACCTTGTTGTCCAGCTTCGATTTATCTATAAAGATGTTAATGGCAACTGTTAAGTTCATCGTTAATTAGCAAGTAAGTAGTTCCCTTGGCGTCGTCTTAGCATCTTCCAGTGATGCCAGCACCGGGGCGCGCAGGGTTTCGATGGCCCCATGTTAATCCCATTTCCTACAGCTGTCTCAGTTGGTGATGCCTAGCTGCGCTGCATGCGCCGCAGTTGCATCGACGAATAGGTTAGCCGCATCGTGTGCTCGTTACTCTTGGACGTTGACATGCAATGACTGCATCTTTCAAGAGGCGATGCAATTACTGCACCATCAAGTGGCCCGTGTGGCCCGTTCTGTGAGCTAAGCAACTTCTTCTGCTTTCTTGATGGCGAAAACTGTGGCTTATATGACAGCCTTATCTCAGGGTCTGTACAGTATAGGCCCGCTCCCATTCCTCCGTCCGTCTTGGAGCCGTCTAAGTATATGTTGAGGTGCTCAGTTTGGTCCCTTCTCTTTTTCCATTCATCAGATCCCATAGATGAGGTTGGTTTAATATCGCAGTCAGACGAACATGGATGTCCAGGAAGTTGATTCCAAGTACGGTTTCGAGTGCTTTTGTTGGGGTTGACCTCAGCGCCGCTTTGATGCAAAGCAGAGCCTGTCTCTGGTTTTTTTTCATAAGCTTATGGGACGGTAACTTTTCGGTAGCTTGCCACCACACTAAGACTCCATACAGCAGAGTTGGTCGGATCACCGAGATGTAGATCCAATGCACTAAAGCAGGTGATAGGCCCCATGTGCAGCTGATCATCTTCTTGGATGCGTAAAGCACAATGGTGGCCTTCTTAACCCGTTCCATTACATTGGGATTCCATGCCAGTTTGCTGTCCAGGCTTAAGTCGCAGGCTATTTGGTCATTTGAAGGTATTTTCCGAGAAGATAATGGCCACCACTTTGCAGCCCCTCCGAAGAGACAGGACACCACCTTGCGGGGTGCCTCTGTTGACACACCTTGACTGAGTGGATAATCCCATTGATGATGTCATCGTCCTGCATATGAGCAACTTATCGATGAGCAGCACCAAGTGTTGGTCCAACCCCAGAGCAGTCAGGGCTTCCGTATTGGCTCCCGATACGACGTTGTTAAAGGCTCCCCCGATATGGAGAGAGCTATTAAGGAGTATTCTTAAAGATGCAGAGATTTCTCTACCATTGAAATTATCACATGAAATGCCATTTCCGTAGATTTTCTTTTTCGGTAGGCAAGCTGTGCGCCTGATATCATCTGAGGACTTAAGGTTGTCCTCTGTTCTAGCCCGACTAGTCTGTCAAAGGTTTTAAGAAAAAAGGATGATAGACTGATTGGTCTAAAGTCTTTTGCGGTTGAGGTTAAGAATTTGCGGTCTTTGGGGATGAAAATTTTTTTTTGCCTTAAGCCAGGCGTGTGGTATTTTCCCTACTACCAGTATCTTCCTGAAGATAAATTGCAGCCAGTTGATGCCCGTGTCTTCGGCCTTTTGAAGTGTGGCCGGAATTACCTGGTCCGGACCTGTTGACTTGAGCGGATTGAAGCTGTTTACTGCCCAGCTTATGTTCTGTTTTGTAAGGATGTGATTCATCGAATTTACCGATCCCTCTCTAGGGAGGTGTGCCTGCTCGTATGTTGTACACACGGGCAAATGAGTATCGAGTAAAATGTGTAGGGGCTCCTGCTTGGAGTTAGTCCACGTACCATCATTCCTTTTAAGGCACCAAACCGAGGGGGTAGTTTTTGAGAGGATCTTGCGAAGCCTTGCGACCTTTGACGATTCCTCGATTTCGGAGCAAAATTTTTGCCAGGAGGCCCTTTTTGCTTTCTTAGCTTCTTTTTTGTATAGTGCTAGACTGATTTTATAGTCCGCCTAGTGATTCTCTTCGTTAGAGATGTTGGCTCTGTTGAAGATAGTCCTGCATCTTTTACGTAGGATATCTATTTGTGTTCTGTTTCCCCCTGCTGCCATGAATGCTTTGTTGCATGCTTCCATGAACCTGTTCACAAGACGATTTAGGTCGTCCTTCGTGTCCGGGCATATTGGGGCTTTAGATGGGAGTCATTTTTCCATTTATGCACTGCATTTTTCCCAGTTAGCTTTCCTGCGGTTAATATCGTCTCGATATACCTGGGGTCAGAGAAGGAGTGGTCCTTTAAGACTTTTCAACTTTTGACTATGACTGACAGTTTTTATAATAAACGTAGGGTCGTTGCCCAGAATAAAAATCATTAGATTAGAGTTAAGGATAAAGCTAATATAAAGCTGTAATATTACATGTTATTAGCTTAAGGGGTAGTTCAGGGGATAAGGTATGACAAAAGGAGTTATAGTTGTGGCATATTTAGCGGATTGGCCGAAAAGTACGGGTAGGTCTAGATAGAACGGCAAAGTCAATCTAACGGTAGGATGATATATTGCGCTTATGTTTAAATGTAAATTTAGTCACTGTTCGGTCAAACTCCCTTAAGGAATAAATTACTCGAATGACCGTCGTAATATAGATAGCCTACGCTCACTTTGTGTACTTACTCTCACCATCATTGTAATAAATTCACCACAGTAGAGTCTCTTTTATGCCCAGTGGTCAAGCACTAAGAATTGTAATAATTAGTTATTGCCTAACGCTCAAACGCATCCATCGACTTTTCTTGCACGGCTAACTCACATATCGAATTTATTTCGTTTGCTGAATAAACATTAATGCGGAAAAGGCTCCGTGTTCAAACATTTTGGCGCCCAACGTGGAGCACGTTTTTAATTCTTCTGTGAACAATTAATCTAATCGCATTCAATTTACTAAGGCAACAATTAAAACATTCGTCGTCTCGCAGCTGCCATGGAAAGTCCCGAAAACCGTATCAGAATTTTTCATCTCGATCGCGGGTTCATTGTCCTCGCTTTGCTTTCGCCGTTTTCGCTTAATTTTATCATTCGCTTGTCACCCACAACGTATTCAACGGCGCTTGCATTCTCGGTTCGTTCGCTTTGCAGCTACCTGCTTTGGTCCACCGATCAACGCATTCTTTCTATTGGAATTCCACCGCATCATTTTCGTTTTGCTTTCGTTGCCGCTGCTAGTATTTTTGCTGACTTTTCGCTTTGAAACTGCGCTCATCTTTGCTGCCCTCGCTCTCACCGTTGGATTTGTGCTTTAGCTGCTGCTGCTTTGCTGCGTATTTTGTTGTTGTTTCCTGCGTTATTTTTGGAAGCTCTAGTTCTGTGTCAGCGTAATTACACTACACAACAAAATGACGACGCTCGAAGATTTAAAACGCCAACGGAGCAATATAAAACGCAATATATTTCGGATCAAATCTGTGGTAGATGCTGAGTCGGAAAACCTGATATGCAATGATGAGCTTCGCTATTGCTTGATCATCTTAGAAACGTATTTTACGAATGTTTTAAATGCCCAAGCTAACATTGAAGACCTTAATCCGAATGATGAAGGACGGGCGGATTTGGAGGATACATACATAGCAATCAAGCTATCCATAAAGGAAAAAATGGGAGGAGATCTGAACGCCAGCATTGTTTCGCCGGACTACCACACACCGCCAGTGAAGTCATCGTTAACAACCTGCACACTTTTGATGGAACTTATGCAAACTATAAGAATTTCATTCACTCGTTCGAGCAAATTGTTGTGCGTGAGTCTGGATTGTCCAATATAGAAAAGTTTAATTATTTGCTGACCTGCCTCAAGGGGCCGGCATTAAACACAATTCAGGCATTCCAGGTTACAAGCGAAAACTATCCGAAGGCCTTAGAAAAACTCAAAAGACGTTTTGATAATCCTATTCTTATATTTCTAGAAGGTATTGATGCATTGCTTGCACTACAACCTGTGGAAAAGGCAAACATCCGCTATCTTGAGTTCGTTGGATTCCATCGGCAAACCTGAGAATATTGTTCACGCTATGGGCTTATATATTGTAATGGAAAAGCGTGATCAGCAAACTCGGAACAAGTGGAAGCAATCGCACGACTACAAAACTCTGCCAACCTGGCTAACATGCACACAGCTTTTGGAACGCCACTGTCAGTTTCTCCATTCGTCTGGAAACTCGGCTTGTACTTCGTCACAACGAAAGGCTGAACCCAATAAGTGAAATCGTCAATCTAATCACCAAATAAACTCGTCGTTTGCATTCACTAATCCGTCTTGTACACTTTGTTCTAGTTTTGGCCATAAAATCACTAACTGCGCTCAGTTCAAGGCTATGAACAGCAACCAACGGTACGAAAATGCAAAATGCCTCGGTCTCTGCATCAATTGTCTTGGAAACGGTCATAGAGTGGCACAATGTTCATCGACTCATCGTTGCCGATCGTGTAATCGGACTCATCATTCATCTTTGCATCACTCTCAGCCGCAACAGCCACCCCAATCATCAGCAGGATAATCTTCAACAACAGAACCGGTACTCCAACCAGCGCAACCCTCCTGGCAAACGGCTGCTACTCAGTCTCATCAAGCTGCTTCACACTCTCACATGGAGATCGCAGCAGATGATCAAATTTTGTTTGGCAACAGCTATGGTTTTAGTAAAGGATGCCTCAGGTGAATACAAACTCGGTAGAGCGTTGCTTGATTCATGTTCTCAGGTTAATTTTGTAACCGAAACCTTTGCACAAAAACTTCGCCTTCGTCGTGAAAGACATCACATTGGAATTTTTAGTATAGGAGACTCCCTTACTAGTTTGAAGGCTCTTACGACTACCTCTATTAAGTCACGTACATCTATCAGCTCACTCTCCAGTTTGGAATTACATCCCATATTGCCTACCAGCCAGATAGTGAGATCGCCATATCGAATTGGAACCTACCTGCCAAACCCTCCATTGGCTGACAAATCATTATATAGGACTAAACGTATTGATCTGCTACTAGGAACCGAAGCCTTCTATGGAGCTCTAGCTGTTGGCCAGATTCGCATTGGTCCAAATCTTCCCACTTTGCAAAATACTCTTTTTGGCTGGGTTGTTGCTGGGAGGTACCAGCGCCAACATAACAGACAGCCACCGTTGTGCTTGGCGACTGTAGAAGAGTCGATCGACAAAAACTTCCAGCAATTATGGACTCAATTGTCGATCCAAGCGCTAGAAATCTCGCAAATCATCGTCGCTGTGAGGACCACAACACATAAGGATGCCAGTGGGCGATTTGTCGTTCGCTTGCCAACCTCATTATTATATACCCCACCATTTCGTTCTGAAACCAAGCAGTACCTCGACGAAGCTCAGAGTTGTCTTTGACGCGTCTTGCCGTACAACATCTCAAAGGTCACTTAACGATTTACTCTTAGTCGGCCCTACCATCCAGGATGAGTTTTACTTGCAATTGCTGCGGTTCCGCATGCATAGGTTCGGCATCACGGCTGACGTCACAAAAATGTACAGGCAGGTACTTGTGGGTGAGAATGGGACTGCGTCTGCCCCATTTTTCGCAACTCGTAGTTTGCATTACTTGGCTGAGGATTGTAAGGATGAATGGCCCTTAAGAGCTGCTGCTGTTGATGACCTTTTGTGTGGGGCTGATGATATAGATACACTCCTCAAACTAAAAACTAAAATCACATCAACTCTCGCTTATGGTCAGTTTTTATTATGCATGGATGGAAGATGAATCTAACAAGGAAATAAACATTTCAGAAAACAGAAAAAAAGTGAGGCATTTAGTTTTACATTCAATCAAAAGGAAGTCTATCCCACTACCACAAAACGAACAATTTTGTCTACTGCGTCGTCGCTATTCGATACAATCGGTCTGCTATCACCGTTAGTCATTGTCTCTAAAATCATTCTTCAGGAGTTGTGGCTTTTGAAACTCGACTGGCACGAGTCTGTCCCCCAGAACTTAAGCCACGTATTGAGCAATTGTTTGGAATCGTTGAACTCACTGTCGTCACTATCGGTACCTCGTTTTTGTTTGCAGCCCGACACTAGGATCATTCAAATACATTGAGTTTGAGACGCATCTATTTGGGCATACGGCTGCTGTGTTTATGTGCGCACGGAGAATTCGCTTGGACAGGTCACAGTGAAATTTTTCACTTCTAAGTCAAGAGTAGCACCAGTGAAGAAACAGTCTCTGCCTAAGCTTGAACTATGCGGTGCACATCTACTTTCTCAGTTGTATAACAAAATCAAGGCCATATTCAGTAAACACACTATCACATCTTATTTTTGGAGCGACTCACAGCTCGTATTGCATTGGCTGCAACAACACTCAGTCACCTTATCGACCTTTGTTGGAAATAGAATGTCCGATATTCAGGATTTGACTTCTGATGGAAAATGGCGCTATGTGCCAACACATCAAAACCCTGTTGATATTCTGTCACGAGGCTGTAACGTGAGCGAATTGATCAAGTCTCCATGGTTTTCCGGTCCTTCGTTTCTAGGATTTTCGAGGATTCGCTAAACTGCCCCGACACTGGTGGAAAACTTGATGTTGACATGGACGTGGTTAACTCGGAGAAGCGAAAAAGTTTGTTCGTACAGGAGACAAATAATATCCTCAACATCGTCGCTAATGTCAGCTCGTACTCTCAAAGTCTTCGTCTCATTGCGTGGATGGTTAGGTTCATAAGAAGATGTCGGAAGCAATCGACGTTTACTACAGATGAACTTCGTTTTGCTTCACATTGCCTTATTTGGAACATTCAACAAACTAATTTTGCAGAGGTCATCCGTTTACTTCAGAAACAATAACCATTAAAAAGCAGCTTCAAGTTTCTTACTCCCTTTTTAGAAGTCGTGAACGGATTTGAAGTTATCAAAGTTGGTGGACGATTGGAATACTCAGACCTACCAGACGGTCAAAAACATCCGTTGCTGCTGCCCAGTTAGTTCAAACTTGTATGGAACTATATTCGTCATTTGCATCTTCGGAACTATCACGTTGGACCTAAAGCCTTAGTCGCTCTCATTCGTTTGGAGTATTGGATCGTTAATGCCAGAGACTTGGCACGTCGAATTGTCCGCTCCTGTGTAGACTGCGTTTGCTACAGACCAAAGCTACTACAACAACTCATGGGCTCATTACCGCCTACGCGACTCGCTCCTGCTCGACCCTTTGAACGCTGTGGAGTTGACTTTTGTGGACCCATCAACACATATTCGAGGAAATAGACCTACTAAATCATACATAGCCGTGTTCGTTTGCCTTCTCACCAAGGCCGTTCACATCGAAGTAGTCTCTGACTTTTCAACAAATGCGTTATTAAATGCATTGAAACGGATCGGAGGAAACGGATCAAGTTACTGGCAGACATCTTCTGCGACAATGCCATTTGAATCAATTGCAGGAACTAAAAAAGTTTATGTTCATGAAGCAGACCCAAAATGAAATATATAAATTTTGTGCATCTGACTTTATTAATTTCCAGGGGGGTGTTTGTAATCGGTGCATTAGGTAGGGTTTTCATATACGGTTTCATTGTCCACCTTAGTGATCAACACAATTAATATTCAATATTAATGAGATTCGATGATATACCAAAACAAAATGACAATAATGTTGTTGTGATGATATTTAATCAAAGTATGGGTTCATTTAACAACAAAGAGTGCGTGCGAGAGAGACAGAAAATCAGTCAGAACGTGTCGACGGGCGCTGCGTAAACTGCAAATTGATTTGTTAAAATAATAATAATCCGATCTTATTCGGATTCGGCAGAATTCGGCAATCTGGTAGATATGGCGAATCTCTATGATTGTGCGAATTTTCTCCTATCTTCAAAATTGTGGTTGCCACATTTTCGTTGTTTATGGCTGCAGAAGGGGTGGGGCGAAATTTTGAGACACACTTGTAGCAGTGGTCTCTCTGAGCAAAATAAATACATTTGTAACAGTGAGTTCTGCAGTGAAAAATCACAAATAGTTTTGTAGGAGAGCTCGACAGTCAGGTCTAATAGTCTCAGATCTATGGATGCTCCAGATTTTCGCACTTTGCGGGGCGGAAGGGGTGGGGCGAAATTTTGAAATAAACTCGTCAAGGTCCGATATTATAGGAATCTGGATAAAAAAATTTGGTTGCTCTATCTCTTATAGTCTCTGAGATCTAGGCGCTAATGTTTTGCGCTATGCAAAGCCGGCTATGATACGTGTGTGTTAGAGAGACAGGGCGAGAAAAATGAAATTTTTTCTTCATTCAGGCTATAATAATGCTACGATCAATTCAGATTCAGTCTAGAAGATAGGGCTATTCTCTACAATTCTGCGTTTTAGGTTTTCTTGTATCCTTAAAATTGTGGATGCCACAGATTTTCGTCCTTTGTGGGGGCGGAAGTGGGCGTGGCGAAAAATACACGAACCGGCTGGATAAAAATGGAGCTAAGAGCGGACGGATTGTCTAGGACAAAAACCAGCGTCCCATCTCTGGCAATCTGCGCGACCGATAAGTTGAACACATGTCTGGAGCGCTTCGAAGCTGGCCCAGGGAACATCTTCTTGAGCCACTCACTTGTTGGGCTGGATATCTGGCTTGCATTTTACCAGCACTCCTCTTTTCGGCGTATGTGTAAGCTGTGGCTGGGCCACTAGTCGATGGCAACTCGTCCCCTGCATCTACCAAGGTTGAGATGTGGGTAGCTGACCTATCGAGGTAGGCTGTTCGCTATTCGCAACCTGCGATCCGTCCGGTGGCGTCAGCTAGGCCTCCTCTGAACCACCTCACCCGCTCATCAGACCAGATACTCTTATCTAATAGCCCATCAAAAATCGGAGCTGGTGGATTATTATTATCACCAGAATCAAGTATAAAATTTTCCTGGATATATCTACAAATACCCCTATTGTATACTCAATGGTTGCTACTAGGGAGTGTAGATCGTCTCCACCAATTTCTCATGGCTTTAGACATGCTGATAGGTCGTCAACGGCATTCCCAGATCGTTCCTGGTGTATACAACCAGAAGCTTATCCATTTATTTGAGTAGATAGGACTTAGAGCTTATCGGCTTATAATATTTTACAGATACTACTTATTGGTTAGTAATTAAAGTATGATCTCTTGCGATGAAAATAAGAGGTTAAATAACAAAATCTGTTTGAAAATATAGAAGTTATAGGTATTTAGTAAAAATTCAGAAATTCGATTTTTACAGGACGTGGCAACATTTTTAAACAAACTTGATTCAGTCTGATATCACAGGAGTCTGGGTATAAAATTTCGTTGCTGGAGCTCTTATAGTCTCTTATAGAGAACTAGGCATCTCTTACGATGAAAATAAGATACATAAATGTAAGATATTATTTAGAAATAGTTTATTGATATTATTAATCGCGGTAGTCTGCTATGTGTGAGAAAAACAATTTTGTAATGTTACTGCTTAATCTCGGCTGATTTCTGCTGCTGCGGCTTTAGTTACGTTTGGCTGCTGCGATTCTCTCTTTACGACTCCTTCTTCTTCTCTGTCCGCTGTTGATCTACTGCTGTTACTACTGCTGTTGCTGCTCATCAGCTGTTCCTCTGCTGCTGTTATTACTGCTGTTGCTTATCCCCGCTGCCCCCTCAATAGGCCAGCTGGCCCACTCCTTCTTACACTCGGTCATCCTGATTAGTCATCAGTCCCTGATGACCATGCGTCCTCGTTTTGTACAGAAAAGCTCCATAGTTTCATGTTATCGTTGCTTGTGGTCGTATTGCTTGGTCCTTCGACGTCTGCTGCTTTCCGAACATTATAGCGTCCGCCTCGTTTCACGTTGGTTATTTCGTATGGTCCTAAGAATTCGCTGGCCATCTTTCTTCCGGTTACAAATTGTGTTCCACGTATGGCTACGAGATCTCCGACCTTGTATCCGTACTCGCATTTCCGCTTTTTATCGAATTGTTCCTTGTATCTGTCCTGGGCCTGCTGAATATTTTCTTTTGCCTCTTGTCGCATCTTCTGTCTCGTCTTCAAAATTATCAACCATCTCCTTTTCTATCAGCTGAAGTATGTCGCTATCCGGTCCACAACGCATTTTTACCCCGATCATCAGCTCAAATGGACAACGCTTTGTAGACACATGAACAGTGCTGTTAATAGCCCTCTGAACTCGCGGTACGAACTTATACCATCTTCCAGGTTCCTCCGACGACAATTTGGAAATGATGCTCAGAATAGATCGGTTTACGCGTTCAATTTGTCCGTTTCCTCTTGGTACCCCTGTGGTGCTCCATACGTGTTCGATGTTCTTTTCCTTGACAAACTCCTCAAAGCAGCATAAATGCTGCTCCACAATCGCTTACTATGCGTGCCGGATTCCCAAGTACATCAGACCCCTCTTTAACTTCTTGAGAACTTCGTCTGCTCCTGTTGTTTTTGTGGGATACATCCATACGAACTTACTAAAGCTATCAACCATTGCGAAGATGTACTTGTACTGCTTTGAAGTAGCATCCATAGGCCCAAGGTGATCCACATGTATAGTATACAGCGGCTGTGATCCTTTGTCGACTTGATGCAGAAATCCCTCTTTTTTGCCAAGCTTTTTGTTGTAGATTATACATTTCATACAGTTTCCTATGATCTGCATTACTTTTCCTTCCAGATGTGGAATCCAATAGCTCTGCTGTACGGCATTGTTTTTTGTGCGGCAAACTGTCCTGCGTTGTGAGCGTCGGTTATTATTTATTTTTCTAATGACTTTGGTATGGCCAGCAAGTCCGTGCCTTGCACCGCTTTATATACGAGACCAGCTTTCAACTGAAAGTTGTCATAGGGTTTACTTTTCAAAATTTCGGAAACTGCTTTGATCATCGTATCCTCCTGCTGGTCTTTCTTAATTCTTGCTGTGACTTCCGAAGATACCATCATGACATCAATTGGGTACCTACTCAGGCAATCCACATGCTTCAGCCGTTCTCCTGGTCTGGACTACCTCATTGGACTACCTCCCGCGGAACGTCCTTCTTGCTTAACGTTTGCTTGAAAGCAGCGCAATCCGTTACGATCTTGCTGACGGCTTAGGTTTTCTCCAATCCAGGCTTGATTTCACCTCCTCCAACTTGATGACCCAAAAATGTAATGGTCGACTGCAGAAATTGGCACTTCTTCCACTTCATCTTCAGCCCGTATTCAGCTGCTGCATCAAAAACCTTTGTTCAGCTTTCCCAGGCATTCGTCGACGGTTTCAGCGTGTATAACGATATCGTCCATGTACAGGTCAAGAATGTTTTCATTTATAAGGTTTTGAAATACAAAGCTTATAAAACGGATGAAAACTGCTGGCGTATTGCAAAGACCGAAAGGCACACGGTTAAACTCAAAGAGGCCTTCCTTCGTTATGAACGCCGTATATTTTTTGCTGTTTTTCTCCACAGGAACGTGGAAGAACCTATTTTCTAAGTCCATGATGGTGAACACCTTAGCATTTTCCAGTTTTTCCAGCACCTCTTCAACGATTGGAACGGAAAAGCAATCTTTCAAGACCATCTTGTTCAACTGACGATAGTCCAAGCAGACCCGGCTGCTGCCATCCTTTTTCTTGTCAATTACAGTACGACTGGCGAAATTTGATGATGAGCGTCGTATTATCCCAGCGTTGGCCCATTCATCGATCTGCTGCTTGACAACGTCGGCTTCGCTGATGGCCACTCGACTTGGCGAATGTCGAAACGGCGCTATTTTCTCGTCCGGCACGATCTTCAGCATGATCGGGCACACTGCAGTCTGCTTCTTTTCAGAAAAGTCTTGAATCATTGATTGGACGGAATCTCTGAACTGCGATGGAACGTGTATATCAGTATTTGCTTCGACCACATTGTAAATACTTATCTGTTTGGTGTCCACAGTTTTCTCCCCCGGCAGGGGAAAAACTTATATCCTCCTGGCGTTGATGTCATTGTGAACTTGGATATAAAGTCGTGTCCAAGCAACAATTCGCATCCGACGGCATGATCGACCACCACAAGGAATTTGTGTGCCAAACGCATTCCGTCGATCTCCACTTCTGCCGTAAACTGCCCAGCGGAGCGTGTGATGTTGTTTCCAAGTCCCCTCAAAGTTAACGATTTGGCTTGCAGATGGACACCACTCATTTTCCCGAACACTGACATCTTTAATAGGGAAACATCTGCACCGGTGTCTATGAGCCCCTTGCCTTGCATGTCGTTAATTTTTAGAGACTTCAGGCGTTGTTCCTCGTATGCAACGTTTACGGCAGCAGCACTGGGGCAATTCTTAGACATATGTCCAGTCTGATTGCACCGGAAGCACTCTAATGCAGCTCGGCAATCTTTGCGTAGATGCTCCTGGGATCCACAATTGTAGCAGTGTTGCTTCCTTTCATATTTGGTGAAATTGGACTTCTTTCCGAACGGCTGTGAGTCTTTTTGTTTCTGGGCTAAACCCCTATCAGGCGCAAGCGTTCTTTCGTACTTCTCTCTCAGCTGCTTGTATGAGCTGCATCCATACAAGGTGTACTTGTAATCCGTTTTTAAATTTAGTCCGTCGACAATGTATCGAATCACCGACTCCGTGTCTGTTGTCCCACGTGCAGCAATGCGTTTCATCTGCAGTATATATTCGTGAAAACTTTCGCCGGCAATCTTCACTCGCAGAGACAATTGATTGTGAATTTGCGCACTGCATAAACGCTCACACTCGAACTCCTGTAAAAGTTTGTGACGCAACTGGCCGTACTCATACACTGCTGTGGACTCATTTAGTGTAGTCGTTTAGTCCGTATGTTTCAGCGTTTAGCTCGAATAAACCACTGCTGTACCGACATATTTTCTCCGTTGAATTCTGGAATATTTTGGCAAAATTTTCCACTACCAGCTTTGCATAATTTTTCTTGTCTATTTCATCAGCATTTATTTTCATCGAGAGCAGTTGAACCAGCTGTTGGAGCGTCTGTGTGTTTTCTTCTAGGACTGTTGACCTCATCGCTTCCTCGTTCGCGTTTTTCTGGCGATTGATCCTGTTTGCTCTTGATCCACTTGGGCCTTCGTTTTGCTACATATTCCCGGCTGGTGGTCCACTTCTATTTTCCATTATAATTCTACTGCGCAATACTTTTGCGGGCAGCCGGCTTGAAACAACCCTTTTTTCTCGGTTCTTCTTTTCACCCACTCGCTGTCGCGCTTCCTCTGCTGGCGGCTTCTGAGAATCTAATGCGCAGTTTTTTTGCACCGAATTTTTCGTTTCATTTTTCCGTCTCGCTTCGTCTGCTGCCGGCTTCTGAGACATGAGACACACAATTTTTGATTTTTTTTTCACTTTACACAGGCAGTACGCGACTGGTTGAGCCCCCAAATGTAAGATATTATTTAGAAATAGTTTATTGATATTATTAATCGCGGTAGTCTGCTATGTGTCAGAAAAACAATTTTGTAATGTTACTGCTTAATCTCGGCTGATTTCTGCTGCTGCGGCTTTAGTTACGTCTGGCTGCTGCGATTCTCTCTTTACGACTCCTTCTTCTTCTCTGTCCGCTGTTGATCTACTGCTGTTACTACTGCTGTTGCTGCTCATCAGCTGTTCCTCTGCTGCTGTTATTACTGCTGTTGCTTATCCCCGCTGCCCCCTCAATAGGCCAGCTGGCCCACTCCTTCTTACATAAATAATAATAACAAGATAATAAAATAAAATAAATAATTGGGTTAAATAACAAAATCTGTTGGGAAATATAGAAGGTATAAGCATTTTAGTAAAAATGTCGTGGGATGATATGGATAACAAAACTTTAAATACACAAAAACAAAAAAAAAAAAATAAAATTCAATACATTCATCCCTCACAAAGACGATTGGCTCAAGGGATTCCTAGACCCAGAAGGGGACAATAAAGTCGGAGGAGGACGTCACTCCGAACAGCTAGACATACCGCACTCCTTCAGGCTCCCTGATCACTGTAGTGTCTTCCAAGCAGAGAGCATATCAATCAAGGAAGCTCTGAACTGCCTCTATGTAGCTGCTGTTACGACAACTCGAATAAAAATGTATAGCGACAGCCAAGCGGCGATCAAATCGCTAAATGCGATTTCCTCGAGCTCCGTCACCGTGGCAGACTACCGCAGATCTCTTCATGAGATGGCTCAGCATTTTGCTATCAGCCTTTATGGGTCCCGGGCCACCGGGACATTGAGGGAAACTGTGTAGCAGACGAGTTGGCCAGATTCGGTACTACAATCTCCCTTCTCCAAGGCAAGGAGGATATTCGTATGACAATGGCCACTTGTAAGCTTATCATTATAGAGCAATACAAGCGACTAATAGTCGAAACTAGTGGCAACTAGTGCCACATTGTTTGCTGAGCTCAGCAAACTAGGCAGGAAGAGATGCAGCTTGTTCATACGTTAACACACAGGACATTGGCTAAAACAGGATGGGTGCCCCATTTAATGAGTTTTGCCGTAGCTTTAGAGACGAAGAAGAGGAAAAGACGGTGGATCACCTTTCGGCTCCTGTCCGGCTCTCAGCAGAAGAAGGCTGCAATGTCTGGGCACGCCCTTCCTAAACGAATTTTCAGAGATGTCTACTTTGTCCCATGGAAGATCGCAAACTTTGTAAGAGCACCTGGATGAGATAACTGTTGACACAAAATTCCACATTGCAGGAAAAGGGAAGATCGCCAGCGGTACCACAACGGTCCGAAACCGGCCCAAGTGTGATGACGTCCTAGCGAGCCAGCCAGCCGCCTTCACCTAACCTAACCTAATAAATGTAGAAATTCGATTCCGAAATTCGGGCGCTTTACTAGGTTCTTCTAGCTGAGCCAGGGCCATGGCTAGAGGTGTCTGGCGGTCAGGCATAAAACGCTAGGGGGTGGTCCCCCGAAAATATTAGCCTGTATGGACCCTCGGGCCAAATATGGAGGCAGAGAAGGATCAAACACGGGTCGGGATGTCAACGCGAACGTCGGGGAGAGGGTGATCGCTACCACCGGCGGGCACGTGGAGGAGTAATCCTCTCTGCGTGTCGCCAGCGGTCTCACCTCGGACTTGGCGGGAGCAGGCCAGGTCAGTTGCAAAGCTACTGCCACAACTACAACTCATGGAAAAAGACCCCGCTGCCCCTATGCCCACCTTCGATGGTGCTGGGGGGCTCAATGGGGTAAAAATACTGAAGTGCAATGACGACCCAACCCTAAGGTGGCTGACGCGCACGGTCTGCCAACTGGAAGCGATTTGGGAGTGGGCCTAGCTGGAGGTCGTAGACAGGGAGCTTATTCCGTCCAAGCCTAAGGCGAAGGTACTCTTCTCCATCACAATCCAAGGGCACCGAGCGCTGAAGCTCCTTCAGCGGCAAAACGCGGACGTCCCAACGGCGGATTGGAGGATCCTACCTTTGGTAGCCCACTACCTAACGAGGGGGCCAGTGGAAAAGGACTTAGGTCTTGAGTCCATCGTGGAGGCCGCCCAGGGTCTTGCGCTCGAAGACGCAGAGGAAGAAGAGGAGGACGGTGACCTGACGCTAGTAGTCAACCCGTCAGGTGCAACTGAGCCAGCCACCCATGATGCTGAGTGTGCTGCAGCTCAACTTGCATAAAAGCAAGGTAGCGTCGGCGGAGCTCCTCATTGCCATGGAGCAAGGGCTCGCCGACATAGCTCTAGTCCAGGGGCCCTGGATTGCGACAGGCAACTCAGTGGCCGGACTAAAGTCCTCAAATCACAACTTGTTCTATTCACCATCGGTAAACAGGAACAGAACCGTCGTACTCGTAGGAAAGGGAATCCATGCTTACCTTATGTCTCATTACAGCACGGATGACCTGACGGTAGTGATGCTGGAAAGTGAGGAAAAGCGCCTTCTGGTAGCTTCCTGCTATATGGCTCATGACAGACCCGCACCACCTGACGAACTTAGGAGACTAGTGACAGAAGCCGGCATCAAAAACCATCAATTCGTCATCGGGACGGACGCCAATGCCCACCACAATGTGTGGGAAAGCCCCGACATCAATGACAGACGTGAGTCACTCTTAGACTTTATAATAGCAACTAATCTATACATAGCAAACGTTGGGGAGGAGCACTAACACTTGTAACGAGAAAGAGTACTTTAATATCTGGCTAGAGAGTCCTTGAAAGGCCATCCTTCTCAGATTATAAGTACATTCAGTTTAAGTGTGAATTCAAACACTCTTCGAAGATAGCAGTCTATAGAAACCCCCGGAATACAAAATGGGAAAAGTTTAAAAAGACAGTTACTTCGAAGCTCGCGAATCCGCGCTCTGTGAAATCCGCGGAGGATATAGAGAAGTCCCTAGAGACCCTATCCAACGAGTTATTGGACGCTTACCACGCATCGTGCAAACCTTCGAGAACGAAGAAGAGGTCAAGCGACTCTGGTGGAACCGGGATCTGTCTCTCCAAAGAAACAACCTCAAGGAATTCTTCAAGATCGCCAAACAAGCGAACGAAGAGATCGTCAATGAGGAATACAAAATCCTACTTAGGAATTACAAGAAGAAAATACGTAAGGTACAAAGAAACTCGTGGAGGACCTTCTGCTCCAACATCGAGAAAGTACCAGAAACCGCACGGCTTCGGAAGCTGCTCTCTAAGCAGCCCTCCATACAAAGTCAATTAAGGCTAGATAGTGGACAGTGGACAGAGGGCAATGATGAAGCCCTAACAGCACTAATGGAGGAGCATTTCCCGGGTTGCACCGAGGTCGCTGATGCCAAAGAGCACCAGGACATAGCAACCGAGGAACAACACCCCCCAACAGATCTGTTGACCACTGAGCGAGTCCACTGGGCAATAAACTCTTTTGCGGGCACAAAAGCACCAGGACTGGACGGGGTATTCCCAGCCATGATGCAGGTGACCAAAGAGGTTAGTACCCCATGGCTTTCCGCAATATACTCAGCATGCCTAAGTGCGGGCTATATCCCTATCCAATGGATAATCTCGAGAGTTGTCTTCCTCCCAAAGGCAGGAAAGTGCAGCCATGTGAGTCCCAAGGATTACAGACCGATAAGCCTTACCTTCTTTCTACTAAAAACACTGAAAAAGCTGTTGGATTAACACATCAGGAATGAGGTAGGGGGACTGATGTCAACCAACCAACATGCCTATACTAAAGGGAAGTCGGTGGAGACAGCACTACACAGTGCTACCCTGCACAGTAAAAAGTATGCACTAAGAGTATTTGTTGACATCTCCGGAGCATTTAATAACGTGGCTACGAACGCAATAAAAAATTGCCTGGAAGCGACTAACACACACCTAGCAATCAACCTGTGGATAAAGACCTCCTAGGTTGTAGAAGAATTCAATCGGAGTGGGGCACCGCTTCCATGGTAAAAGGGGCACACAGAGGCACACCTCAGGGTGGAGTCCTGTCGCCCCTCCTGTGGAATCTGATGGTCGACGACCTCATCAAGAGATATGAAAGGAAGGCCCCAATAATAACAGCTTATGCAGACGACATAAGCACACTTATTACGGGTGTGTGTCCATCGAAGAAGTAGGACTCAGTATCTACGCAGACAAGACGGACCTCATCCTCTTTACCAAGAGGACCAAACTAGGCTGACCCCAAAAACGCAAGTCAAATAACTGTGCACAGTACTGGTCAGCAAACTGACATGGAAACCCAATGTAGTGGAAAGGGTGAAGAAGGCCACCATTGCGCTTTACGCATCCAAGAAGATGCTCAACAGCACATGGGGCCTGACACCTGCTCTAATGCACTGGATCTACCTCTCGGTGGTGCGACCAACTCTGGTCTTAGTGTGGTGGCACGTTACCGAAAAGAAGACGTATCATAAGCTTATGGAAAAAACTCAGCGACAGGCTATGCTCTGTATTACAGGGGCGCTGAGGTTAGAAGAGACCAAACAGAGCACCTCAACATATACACACACGGCTCCAAGATGGACGGAGGAGTAGAAACGGGCCTATACTGTACAGACGCTGAGATAAGGCTGTCATAGGTCGCTCTGCGTGCAGAACAAGCACACGATGCGGTCAACCTAAGGAAGGCGTCGGGCTGGCGAATGAGAGAACCGAGAATGTGCCTGTCTCCCTTAAAACGCTACAAAGCGACTTAAAGATGCAGGTCAGACTACAGACCGAAAGCAGGCAGAGGAGTACTACCACCTGCAGGACCACGAAAACCATGTGAAAAGAATGCACTAGAAAACTCAGTCATTACTGCAGATTGTTAGTGGGAACACTTACAGGTCACTGTTTAGGTGCGGCGCACGCTGCAAAGCTAGTCATCACCAACCGAGACAGCTGTAGGAAAGGTGATGAACCTGGGGTAATCAAAACACTGGAACATCTCATCTGTAACTGTCCGGCTCTCTTAAGGGCAAGGAGAAAATAACTGGGTACACCAGTGCTGGCATCACTGGAAGATGCCTCCAATGCCTCAAATTGCATAAAAACTATCGCGAACGTTCATTAACCTAATTCCTATTTAAAATTAAATATACAATTACTATGTATCCAAAAAAATCGAAATGGGCCAGGGCAACAACACTATGCGTTTTCGTGCTAACAGCTGACGCAGCCTGAATTGGTTATCGGAACGTTAGCAAGAAAGACATTTTTGTACATAACAGTACATATGTGCAATTTAAAGACAGCTTTTCAATATACATTCAAAATGTAAGTGCAATTTAGTTTTCAATATACATACTGTTACTCACAGTTCGTCAGACATGTTAAATAAACAGGTGATGCATTTCAGATGTCTTGATCTTCTTAAATCGCGCATTTACTGACGTCTTTGTTTTTCGAAACAAGCAATTAAAAAACAAAAGGCTTATATATATATATATGGATATATATAGGCATGTATATTTACGAAACAACCAGGTCAGCTGATTTTGTTTGCCAGAAGCGATAATAAAACGTTGCTACGACCGCGATTCTACATTTATACCCGATACTCAGTCAGTATGGCTTCCCTCCGCCAGAGGGTGCACAGTGTGTGAGCAAGAGACAAAAAATGAGTAAGCAGCGTGAAATTTTATTTGTTCCTTCTGGCTATAAAATTGATACAATCTGATTCAGATTCAGCAATCTGGAAGATATGGGCATTTTTCTATGACTCTGCGTTTTTGGGTTTCTCGTATCTTCGAAATTGTGGATGCCACAGGTTTTCTTCTTTGTGAGGGCGGAACAGGGCGTGGAAAAATTTTGAAACAAACTTGATTCAGTCTGATATCACAGGAGTCTGGGTATAAAATTTCGTTGCTGTAGCTGTAACAAGACAGACAGACGGACAAACAGACATGGCACAATCGACTCGGCTAATGATGCTGGTTGAGAATGTATATACTTTATGGGGTCGTAAACGCTTCCTTCTGGGCGTTACGTACATCCACATCCATATACACTTTTTGAGTATCGGGCAAAAAAAATGGAACATAGCCCTCGGCTATGTTGAAGCTTAAGCTGCCTGGTCCGCAATTCGATTTTTCTAAGTATTCAATTACAAATTCGAAATTTTCCATTTTTAATATCCTATGCTACAACAATTACTTGGCTAAATGCAAGCTAAACTTTAAACGAGATCCTAAAAAATTCTTTAAGTTTGTTAGCTCTTAACGTAATTCTTCACAATATCCCTCTTCTTTACAATTAATTGGTAGTTATGCTGATAATGATTGTGATATTGCTAACCTATTCGCTTCATTTTTTCAACTTTGCTACTCTGTTGCTTCTAATAACCTGCCCTCTATTCTGGCTACACCTAACGACTTTCGTGCCGCGCACTTATATCCTATTCCTTTAAATAGTTCAAGTTGTATCCATCCGCCTTTTATTGATTATGATGGCCTATTAAATAATTTAAAATCGTGTAAATTTTCTTTTTCTACTAAACAAGGGTTTGGGTTACAAAGCCGTTCTCAAACATTGTGATAATTCTCTTTGCGTGCCCCTGTTAAAACTGTTTAACCTCTCTCTTGAGCTCGACGATTTTCCCCCCGTCTCGAAAGAATCTTACATAATTCCCATTCATAAAAAGTGGTCTTAATCAGATGTTTCAAACTACCGAAGATGTTCAACATTACCGATATTCGAAGAGTTTTGGAATGGCAATCAGAGAAGCAGTATCTCCTAAACTGTTCGAAAAATTATTACTTCTCAGCTCCAACACTTTTGTAGTTCCCTGTTTTCAAAATCCGAGCACGGAATTATAAAACGTCGCTCAGTCTCGTCTAACTTCCTGGACTTTTCCACCTATGTAACTGCCGGACTTGCAAAACAATGTCAAACTGATGTAGTTCATACTGATTTCAGTAAACTTTCGACTCAGTTAATCATAATCTTCTTATCTACAAACTATCTCTACTTGGACTTCAGACTAAACTTCTAGCTTTGCAATCGTTCTCAGCGTGTCTGCTTCAACTCTTCTCTTTCTAAACCTGTTTTTGTCTCATCGGGTGTGCATCAAGGTAGCCATCTTGGTCTCTTATTAATTAACCTGTTTATCAATGATCTTCCCCAAGTTTTAACTCATTCTTGAGTCCTAATGTATGCTGGGGCCCGAACGATAAATAACAAACCAGAGGGAGGAGAGGTATAGACGCAAGGATGGGACAATGGATCCACAGGTTGAGCAAGGAGGAGCTAGTCCAGTGTGGCCATGCCTTTGGCGTGCGGCTGGAAGGCACGTTGGACGCGATGAGGAGAACGTTCAAAGAGTGGATGAAGGTGCACGAGGACGAGCCCGAGTGGGCTGACCTGCTTGAGGTGTGGGAGTGTCGGGCGGACAGAGCCTCGCCGACGCCCCGGGTGGACGACAAACAGGCTGCATACGAACACCTGGCACTGCCGCCCAGCGCAGCCGCGGCGGCGCTATGGAGGTCCCCAGCCGAATTACAACAGGAGTTGATCGCGAGTCTGTCGGTGCCGGTACCGGATCGCTCGCACACGGTGACGCCCAGCAGGCCCCGCCAATCGTGCAGGTATCGAAGCCGAGAGGCCGAAAGGGGGAGGGCCGAGCCAGCAACCGTACGTCTGGCACGCCTGCACTATGCCAGAGTGGCTAAGCAGGTGAGAGATTGGTCGTTCCGTTTCGACGGGACGACGAAGCCTCTCGAGTTCTTGGAGCAGGTCGAGTGGTCCGCCGAGACATACGGTCTGGACCCTGATCTGATCCCAAGGGCGATGCCAGAGCTGCTGAAGGGACGGGGGCTGATGTGGTTTGTGGCAAACAACCGGCAGTGGAGAACGTGGAAGGAGTTCTCAACCAGCTTCCAGGCATATTTCCAGCCGCGGGGATATTTTGAGAAGTTGCTGCAGGAAGTAAGGACGAGAAAGCAGAAATGGGGAGCGCCATTCAAAGTGAAAGTGAAAAGTCAAAGCCATGGTGGAGATGCAGACGCTCATGCGGCCCCTAAAATATCCCCAGATAGAGCAAACGGAGTTGATCCGGGAGAACAGCATGCCAGACTTGAGTGCATAGATGCGGCCACACAGGTGAAGGGATCTAGACGCCATGATGGAGTTGGCAGACGAGTCCGAGGGGAGTCCGCTTGAAGGGGACCGCGTCGAGTTCCAAAGGGAGAACCCGACCATCAAAACCCGGGCAGGGAATACTTTCAAGATGCGGAAAAGTGGGCATCTCAACGTGGCAGTGCTACCGGAAGACGGGAAACGCCCTGCGACCCACGCCGCGGAGGGCCGTGCCAGGGTCGCAAGAGACTGTGCATCAAGCGTAGTCGGGAGGCTAACAAGTGAAGAGGTGCAGCTGTCCGCAGTAGTGGCAATCGCGGCCATGGAACTGCAAGCCACAGTAGACACGGGCTAATGGGGAGAAGGCGGCATCGAAGAAACGGGTGAGATTAGCGGATGAGCATAGCTAGGAGGTCACAAGCCAAATCGAGGTAAAGATAGCCTTTGGGAACAAGGAGGTCCCAATGGCGCTACTCGTGCTACCGGGCGTGATTGATGAGTTGGTTTGGGGTAGGATTTCCTTAGCGCGGTTGAGGCAGTGGTGACCTGTGCAGGGCCAAGGTGATGCCAAAGATCGGGAATGTGGAAGTCAGGAGGAGAGACTGTCTATGGCGAAAGCAGAGGTCGGGGACACGGCTCCAGAACCCAACACAAAGACGGAAATAACCCAGGCAGCGACCACGATCGAGATTCCCGCGGACATAAGGCAGGGAGAGGGAGCAAGGGAAGAGCCAGTGGAGGAGTTCTTAGCCCGAGACTTGGAGGCGTTCTCCAAGATCAAAGGAGTGTCGAATGTGGCGGTGCACACAATCCCCATAAGTGATCCGCAGCCGATTAAGCAAAGATACTACTCGAAAAACCCCTGGCCCGTCCCTAAGGCCGCACCACAGACCGCACCACAAACGTGAAAGAAAGGCAGTGTCGGCGGCGGCATAAGCGTCGACGGCAGAAGCGTCGACGGCAGACTCCGAGACGGCGGCGGCGGAGTCGACATAGGCAGAGACGGCGGTGACAGAGACGATGACGGAGACGGGGGCGGCCTCGTCGTAGCCTCAGGAGACCGAGTCCCGAGCCCCGAGCAGGACCGAAGCGTCCTGCCCTGCAGCGGCAGAGCTCGGCACCGGTGGGCATGCGCGGGAGGAGTGGCCCGAGGTGGTGGCCCGCGTACAGACCCAAATCCGGCTCGTCGGACGGCGCTTCAAGAAGCTGGTCAGCGAGCGGGGGACCCGATACCACGTCGCGATGACGGCCCCGCGCACCAAGGTTCTCCGTGAGGAGCGGTGAGAAGGGAAGAGCATAAAATAAAGCGCCAGGAGAGGGGCGAAACATATAAAGTATCGAGTACTCACCTGGAAGAGGGTTGCGTGGAGGATCGCCGTGGAGCCGAGTGGCCAGCGGCCCGGAGAGCCAGGCCGACAGCGGAGTGAAGGGGGTGGGAGTGGGAGTGTAGGGGCCGCAAGGGCTGCCAGGGAATCTGCAAATCAGAAGGGTTAAAGAAGAGAAACGAAAACACACGTACAAAAAGATACTCACCAGCGGCCATTCATGAAAACACGATGCGGAAGTGAGTACGCACATGACGGCCCAGACTATCGAGTGGATCGCGCAGACACCCCTACACAATATCGATAGGGAGGGATCAACCCTGGAAGCAGCGCTAGGTGCAAGTCGGAAGGTCTGGCAACACCGACTTGGGTAAAGACACCAGAGGGCACCAGGGTGTGCCTGATCGTGGGGAAAAAGAAGCACGCGCAGATCGGGGGGTGAATGGCGAAAGAGGCAGATGAGATGGTGGGATCGGGCCGGCAGTGCATGACCAAATAAGGTCATGGATCACGCCACTGGCCCGGTGCCGTTACGAAGGTCGTGGAAACCGCGGCACCAGCCGATGGAAAGCTACCGACGCCGAGTGGAGGTCCCGTTAAGGCGGGGCTATAAAAGAAGGCTGGCGACGGCGGCGCGGGATCGTTCGCGTGTGAGTCGCCGTGCTGTGCAGAGTAAATCCCACCTATCCTAGGTGATTGACGCACAGTGGCGATTTCGACGAAAAGAGGTGGCAAAAGTCGGAGATTTTTTTTAGCGCTTTGGATAAAATAAATACACGCATCTAATAGAGAATTTTCCGGAGCTTTTAAAAATCAAACCTTCAATTCTGACTTTTAGTCTAGAAGATACGAGCACTCAAAGTTGAAAATTGTTTCAGTGGGCACATTTTTTTTTAACTTTTATTCAAATACTGCATCTTTCAGGTGGAAAAAAAAGTAAACTATGTAACGTATGAATCTGTTTTTGGTATCTTTTATTAGTTGCATTAATTCTTAAGAAAACTTTTTAAAAATATGGTCAGTTACGTAGGCAGTTGTTTAGAAAAACTTGTTTTGCAAACCATGTAAAATTTTGGCTATTTTTCAACTTTGACTGGACTTTTAAAAAATATATCCTTAAATTTTCCCGAGAATTTTTTTTTATATGTTCCTTGAACTATTTATTACCTAAGTTTAAAAGCTCTTTCTGGGCTTCGGAGCCGTTTGGCCTCTATACCGATTTACCTGCCACAACCTCGCACGAAAAACGGTCAAAAACGGCTATCACAGCTCTTAAATCCCATACAAAATCATATATTTTTATATTTAAATTTTTTAATATTAGGTTAAGTTGAAAATTAAATAAAAAATAATATTTTATAGCAAAAAACACTATTAAAAGTACTTTATCAATAAAAAAAAAAAAATTGAGCATTTTACATATGAAAATATGCACTGGCAACAAAGTTCAACTTTAACCCATTATTGTAAAGCTTTTAGACACATTTACTTAAGCAGATTAAATTTTGAAAGATTTTTCTTTCAAATGCAGTTTGTTTCATGAAGATATCTTTATTTGTTCAGAAGTTATTAATTTAGCAAGCTGAAACGGCGGAATTCCCCGCTGCGCGACGTGGTACCGTGGAAAAAGTGAAGTGAAGAGTCTAAACGGAGAGCAGCAAGCAATCGGGAAGGGCGAGCCGTGGCGGGCCAAAGCAGACGCTGAGGTCAATTTGCAACTTTTCAGCAGCACCAACGCTGCCACACCCAGCGAGAGCCCAGAGTGTGGTGGACGCCACTAGTTAAGAAATATTGTCACACCTAAGCCTTAGCATAACTTATAATAAAGAAAATACGCATATATATACCGAAGAAAGAGTTGTTGTTATTTGTCGTTGGGGCAACAATAAAAATTCATTGCATTGAGCCCGCCAACCACTGAGCGAGCCCAGCTAACTCAAGCGGCCAAGAAGAAGGTTCCAGTATATCTAAGTTATCCGCTATTCCTAAAATGTTTGAGAATATTTGAATGGATTTATATGGCGGCGATCAACCACCACGAATTTGTTAGAGTTTACCTCTTTCATCACTAAGGAAACGTACAGACGGATGTTAGCACACCCTTTTAGCACAAAAACTTGACCTTTTAGGGTTTCTGCCCCACCCCCTGAGATGAAATGTAAAGTAACACACTATGCGGTGGCTCTTTTGAGAGAATTACCCTGGTTGATGATCTTAGTGTTATATTAGACGCCAATTTTATTAGGCTTCATGTATTTTCCTGGATTCATATGGTTTATATACAGTGTTCCACGTTCCACGGCCCATAGTTGTTGTTGGTTCATTTGGTTCACATGAAAATGTTTAAGGTCATTGACCCACTGTCGGGTCGAGAACCAAATGCAAAGGGAGGGGTATTCGGCTGGATCGGATAACTAATCCCCCCCTTGAGAAGTTGCCGTCCCCGCCGCACTTAGTCTTGCCATTAATCTATCGATTTGTCGGGCGTCGCGTTTCTTCGTCAAATATAGTTTGAGCATGGCCATACCACATACCATGGCACAAATACCTAGTCCTAGGCAGAATGCAAAAATTGGTCTGGAACTTGAGGACACCTCTTCCTTTAACTCCTTGATGAAATTGAGGTTCTCCTCGCTCAACTGGTGGAGGAATGGCAGGCTGAGCACCCTTTTATGCTCGGTAACATTTAAAAAAGGTGAAGATGCATCTCCTGGATATCGGCTTTGAACGTTTTTGCGATTCTGATACCGTGAACCATTTATGACGGCATAATCGTTGAACGTGATTAGATGCGTC
>CM017779.1:1661000-1807207 GCA_008121275.1 Drosophila lowei
ACCAGTTCCCAGATTCCAGATTCCAGTACAGCACATGTGCAGCCTTTTATATATAATCATACGATATGATACATTTTAGCTTAGATTACATAGATTGAGAGGTCCTGAGTCCTCATTCTCTTCTCGAATGGTGACATCGATGACAGCATTGTTGCAAAGCGACAAGCTGTTGGCCGTAGCGTTTCCTCCAGTGCGAAAACTAGGCGGTCCAGGCACAGCCCGTGGATTTCGGCATATGCTTTCTTTAACTTTTGCAGCGGCTTTGATTTGAAGTAGTGAAAATCGGTTAGAGATTTGCCCGGACACTGCATTTTGATATGAATTCGACTCATCGTATATTGGAAGCTATAAGTTATACGATATACGTTATATAAGTTATACTTGAGACACACAACTGAGCGATAGGTAGCGTCTGGCATACTACGAGAATATTGATGTATTCAATATACAATACCTGAGGACAGGGCATTGGTGGGATTTCTTTCAGTCTTTCGGATGACAACATTCTGTTTCTAGCCAGTAAGGTCTCGTACAGGTGAGCCGAGTCAATTTGCTTTCCCTTTGCTGTCTCTAGCAATTTATTGACTGTGTCTGTTAAGCGGTTGATTTGCTCCTGAGATTTAGAATTTATGCTTATCTGCCTGTTATTTGATTCAATAAGTTGGGCCTCGTTTATTCGTATCTTTTCTAGGTCGTCCGCGTCCGGAGTTCCGGCTACCACCTTTAAGACCGAGCCCAGGATGTTTAGGCTCCTAGCAACTCTGTGGTGCACGCTAATCGTGGCTAACATATTTCGGATATGGTCGGTGTCCACCACTAGTAGTTTTCGCATGTGCAACTGTGGAAACATCTCGGTAAAATTTGCAGTCTCGTCTGCCATTCGTTTGTAATCTGTTAAGTTTGTCGAATGCCTAAGGTAATTTATTTCGTCCCATACGAGTATGTCGCCGTCCAGTATCGGTACGTAGTCAGAATGTGAGTAGTCTGTTATGCGAGCGGTTACCGGCCACCAGTAGCGAGTATCAGCGCGAACAACCAAGGAACGAAAGAAAGCGATGCCGGTGCGTAATCTGTAATCCAGTCTTCGGGTATAAATGTAAATGGAACGTAAATAATCTGTTGAAAGCCTTTGCCTTCCAACGGGGGTAAATGTTCGGGCAGAAACACCGCAGTTTCGCCAAACATGCCAACATGGCCTTCAGCCAGCTTATTCCGTTTGCCACTAATTTGCATGTCTCTCGTATGTTTTTGCTTTGTGCCATGCTAAGCGTTCTCTCGAAGCTCGCTCTTCGTTATCTCCGCTTTTCAGGTCTGCCTTTACCTATACCAGCCGAGCGTTGCGCTTAGCGATCGAGCGGCAATGTAAAGGGCAGGCAAGTTACACTTGCAATTTGATGTCGCGCAATAAAGTACATATCGTAAATTTACATCTGCGTCGGGTTGTATTTTATCGAATAACTAGTCGGCCGGATCGGGGATAAAAAACCAGTATTTTTCACACCGTTTAAATCAAAACCAGTATCCTTCACAAGGAATAGCCAAGATTCCCACTTTGACTTACCCTAAAGTCTGTGGGGAAACACTAGCTTTTAGCAACAATGCTGTAAGGAAGCGATTCTGGCTGGGGTACATCTCAGTCTACTCCAGGGTCGAAAATTACAGCAATATTTATAATTTCCGGGACTCCTAGTTCTGGGCCGTCGATGGGGACAGGGAGACAACCAGACGGGAGCGACCGAGATGAAAGGGAACAGTGTGGGGCGTGGCGGTCAATCCCGCTGAGAGCGTTTAGGCAATCGGCGGATAGCGTTTACGGGCCCCGTCGGACTGGGAATTACTACGAGGGGTCGAGATATCGACGGACACCGCCGAGAGGGCTTAGGCATAGCGCTCGGGATCCCGTCGAACTAAGAACTACTACGGAGGTCTGTGCCATGCGGGGATACTCAACAAGTATCACTGAGAGTGTCTAGGCTATCGCCGGATAACACTTTACGGACCTTGTCGACCAGAAATTACTACGAAGGCCTTTGCGGATACCGACAAGCATCACTGGGTGAGTGTTCAGGCTATCGCCGGATAACACTGACGGACCTTGTCGGACTCAAAAATTACTACGAAGGTCTTTGCCATGGGATACCGACGAAATGCCACCGCGAGTACCGCAGCTATCGCCGGACAGCACTCACGGGGGGCCTGTCGGACTAAGAATTACTACGAGGTCGGAGATATCGGCAAGCACGCCGAGGGCTTAGGCAATCGCCGGATAGCGCCCCGGATAATTGCCAGAACTAAGAATTACTACGGGGAGTCCGGGATTCGATGAGTAACGCCGGAACGCTCAGGCAATCGCCGGATAGCACTCACGGATACTGTCGAACAAAGAATTGCTAATGGGAAGTCGGACATCGACAAGCATCGCCGAGGGGTGCCTAGGCTAATCGCCGGATAGCACTTTACGGACGCTGTCGAACCAGGGACGTACCACGGGGTCGGAGATATCGACAAGCATCGCCGGAATGCCTAGCAATCGCCGATAGCACTCACGGGATACCGTCGAAACCAAGAATTACTACGGGGGTCAGAGATATCGACAAGCATCGCGGAATGCCTAGGCAATCGCCGGATAGCACTTTACGGGACGCCGTCGAACTAAGAATTGCTACGAGGTTCAGGGATATTGATGGCACGCCGAGAGTGCCTAGGCAATCGCCGGATAGCACTTACGGGATACCGTCGAACCAAGAACTACTACGAGTCAGATACCGACAAGCATCGCCGAGAGTGCTCAGGCACCGCCGGATAGCACCCTACGGATATTGCTGAAACCAAGAATTACCACGAATACGTGGGGAACACCGACGCATGTCGCCGAGAGTGCTTTTCCAGGCAATCGCCGGATAGCACTCACGGGACACTATCGGGCTAAACATTACTGCGAAAGTTTTTATCATGCAGGGGCAGGGACCGCCGAGAGGGCTTAGGCAATCGCCGGACAGCACCCTCGGGACCCTGGGAACTACTGGGATCAGACAAATACCAACAGGCGTCACGGGGGGCGCTTTAGACGATCGCCGGACAGCGGCCTCAGGATCCCGTTGGACTACGAACTACTGGAGGAACCACGCGGGCCCCGACGGGCATCCGGGTTGAATACGGATCACCACGTGGGTGCAGACAAAGAGGAGACTCGGGCAAGAGGCGTGAGGAAGGGCAGAGAAGATGAAGCCCCGCATCCTGGTTCCCTAGTGTATGGATGGATTGGTGGTCGGGCTATGTTTTGCTATATTCGTTATATTTCATTTTATTCTTCTTGGTTCCTTGACCATCGCACCGCTCAGCAGCCCGTATGCATCGCCTTGAGACTCGCTTACCCCTGAACTCCCACGCTTGTGCTTGTTGAAAGCCTCCTCTTTCCCGGGATTGCAGCGCCGGCAGGATCCCTCTCCGTAAGCGTAGTACCGATGCCGGATCCTTCGCGCACCGCTGATCGCGTTAATCTCGAAGTAGTCCGCCACGTGTGCTTTTTTCTTTTCGCGAGCCACTGGATTTTACCCGTCAACGTCCGATTCCTACGACTGCCTCTAGTCTAACTGATCTCCTTCCACGTTTTCCCAGCTCAGAGCCGGCAAATTTGCTGGCTCTGCCGATCCAGCGTCGGCGTGGGCGGCGTAGCGTCGTTATTTGGCGTCTGTAGCCGCGCCGGTGACTTTCGCCTCTTTTCCACCGCTGGGGCGTCGTTGTTGGATTTGATTGCTGTTCTCAGCGGTCCTTTTCTGCCGCTGCTGCGTTGATTCTGTCGGCTTATCTTGTCAGCGTTTCTACCTCGGCCAAGGCGTCGATGCTGTTGGCTTATCTCGTCAGCGCTTTCCTCTGCCGTGGCCGCGTCGACGCCGGCGGCTCGCTGATCCCGTTGTTTTCCTCGTCTCTTCGGCCGCTGCTGCGTCGTTGTTGTTGGGTTATCTTTGGTCGCGCTTCCTCTGCCTGTTTGCTGCGTCGACGCCGGCGGCTCGCTGGATCCCGTTGTTTTCCTCGTCCTCTCGGCCGCTGCTGCGTCGCCGTTGTTGGGTCTGGTTCTCGGTGTTTTCCGTTCCCTGGCCGCTGCTGCGTTTGTTGTTGGGCTTGGTTCTTGAAAGCCAGTGGCGTCCGCCGTGATCGCGACTTGCCCCCTTTTAAGAAAATAGTAGTTACGTGGGGCTTAGAGACCCCTCGGGCCGTAATATAAAAATTAATAAAAGCGGCCTTCAAAATTTTCCTCCCTTAACCAAAACCGAAAAGTCAAATGCTAAACTTAGAAAATAAAAAGTCAAAAATCTTAACCTAATAGCCCGGGTCCCTCCACTGGAAAAATGCCGGCGAGATGATGGGCGAAAATGTGGGTGGAGCGTACGCCCCACACCCCCTCCATACTCGTTAAAGAGTGACTGTGACAGCCCGGTTGCGGGTAATCTTCACGCGAAAGCAGGTGCCGTCATGGACCAGTCGCCGGACTCCCAGTCGGTATGCACGATCGCGTAAGAAACGGGTGATGTTAGATATTAGGTCCTGGGGCAACTGTCGCCTTGGCGTTGGTCCGCTATTCGGGGAGCTCTGCCCATTCCGGGTCGTCCTGCACCGCGGCTACCGGTCGATCCACCTTGGATGGCTGCCGCGCGCTGGCCCCATGGCATCCAGTCCCTGTTGTCTAAGGCGCCCTCCGACCTTTCGCCCAACTGGGCTTGACGGGAGGTGGATGGCCCATCGGGTCGACGATCCAGCCGCGAGTCCGGTTTGCAGTTGGTTCGTCGGCAGGCGCCGGACTTCAGGCCGCTGGTCTCCGCCAGGGTGTCCCGTCGTATCACCATTTGCCCCTAGGGGCCGAGCTCGCCTTCCATCTTAGACGCTTCATGTCTTCAGTCGGTTCTAGGGGAGAAAAGCCCGTCGGTTAGAACCCGCCTGTCTTAATCTAGGAAGTATTAATACCCTTCCCTATCCCCTTGAGCGGTGCGAGTAAGAAGATGTTTACATTGGGTGTAGTACTTATCCCCCATAAGGGGATGTATACGTAGCTTACGGTTTCGTGGGTCGCGCCCCTTCCGGACGAGGACGCTACGGTAGCGCTACCGCGCGGCCTTTGCGAAGTCGGCAGGTCATTCAGGTCTCTCCAGCGTCGTCGGGTTCTCCCCGGGGTGTTCCACCCGTGGAAAGCCTTTAAGTCGGCTAAACTCGCTGTTTCCCTTTGTTTGCTTTGTTGAATCTGTAGTCGAACCATGTTGGGAGATAAGAACAGTTTACCTTTGTACGGCCTGTCGTACTTAGGGGCCAACTTTGCTGTGGAAACCGTCGGGATGCACGTTGCGTCCTCCTGTACGACCTTGAGTAACTTGTAGTCGTGTCGCCTCTCGTGAGCAGGCTCTGGCCCATTTCCCAATCCTGGGGTCATTCCGTCGTACAAGGTTCCTGGTAGTCTTGGTTCTGTTGTGGCAGGTCTACTACCCGTCGATAGCTTTGTACTGGCAGAGCTACTGATTCTGGGTCCGCAGTCCACTGGGATCGGTCCGAGAGTTGCATGCCCCTGCACGGTAAGTTCACGAAGTTGGCGGGGCCAATGCGAGGTATGTAAACGCCCGCGTCACGGAGGTTCGCCTGCTCACACGGCCACGAGGGTGGCGAGAATTTTTCGAGCAGGGCATTACGTCCGAAGTGAGGTTCACGAGACAGGGTTAGTCGAGTCTGACCTTCGAAAGGGTTGGTTGTCGACCGGCCGCGGCATCGGCTAAAGGGCGAGTTGATAATCCGTTGGGGGCTAGATGCGAGGTGGTCTACCTCGACCCGTCCATGTCCCCCAGGGCCGTCGTCTTCCGGGCGTAGCGGGTCGTGGTGTAGAGCGATGCTGGTTTCCTGCGGGTCGTTTGCAATGGCTGCGCTGTAATGGCGCGGGCATGTCTGATTTATTCGCGTCGATCGTGTTATATTTCTAGCGCCGCCGGGTCCGTCTCGAAGTCGGGCTTTGATGCCTATCCAGTATCGCTGGGTCTGGCGTGGTCGAGGCCAGAAGCGTTGTCCTTGTATTGCGGCTGGGTCTGGCGTGGTCGAAATCCTGGAAGCGTTGTCCTGATGTCACCTGCTGGCCCAGGCGTGGTCGAGGCTTGAAGCGTTGTCCTGTTAGGATAATTGGGTGGTTTTCGAGGCAGACGGACTGGCCCTCCGTGCGTCCAGCGGTGTCGCAGTCGTCTCCGGCGCGTGGTTTCGTTACTCTGGGTGTTCTTCGGGCGGAACGACCGCCCTGGTAACCCAACGGTGTCGCAGCCGCCCTGTCGTAGCTTCGTTGATGATTCTGGCGTGGTCGTATCGAATCGTGGGGCCCAAAGTGGCGTTGCTGGTCTGGCGTGTTCGCGGTCCTGGTGCGTGGTCATGGTTACGTTGCTGGGTCTGGTGTGTTCGAGATTCTGGTGCGTTGTCACTCGGTACATTGGTGGGTCTGGCGGGTTCGAGAGACTGCTGGTGCGGTTACGTTGCTGGGTCTGGCGTGGTTGGGATTCTGTGCGTTGTCACGGTTACGTTGCTGGGTCTGGCGTGTGGTTGGGATTCTGGTGCGTTGTCACTGGTACATTGCTGGCCTGGCGTGGTTGGGATTCTGGTGCGTTGTCACCGGTACATGGCTGGTCTGGCGGGTCGAGATTCTGGTGCGTTGGTTTCTGTCCGGCGGGTCGCTGTTGGATTGGTCGAGGGGTAGGAGCAGCGGATGCAGTCGCTGGACGTTCGTCACTAAAAAAGCAAACGTGCGGGGCCGAGTCGAGGATGATGTGGGATCGGGTTGGTTTCCCGGATCGCCCGCTGGGTCAACTGCAAGTACGCTCGGCCGCATTGTATGATGAATTCCGACGCCGCAAAGGAAATCGAGCCCCAGTATGATGTCGTCCACTACCATGGGTAGGACGTACCCGACCGAAACTGCTTGGTACCCTTTTGCAATTGTCCGCCAGGCGGATTTGTAGTCCTTTATGCGTTCCCTCCGGTACTTACTTCATGAGCGATGCGTTGATCGACGAACGACCGCGTTGTTCTGTGTCGAGGGTAGCTGTGAGCGGTACTCCTTCGATGGTTACTAGCGCGGGCGATCCTGCCGCCTTCCAAACTTAAGGGATGAGTTACTCCTGGGGCCCTGGAGGTATGGTTCCGATCGGTTCCCGACGAGCGGAGACTCGGTCCGTTTCCCGACTCGGACAGCCTAAGGCAGTCGCCCCCGGATGCCGCGGCGACCACACCCTGCAACAGAATAACACCGCCGATTCCTGCATGAACTGCTGAAATGACCTTCCTCTCCGCAATTCCGGCAGGCCTGGTGTGTGTTCACCGGCCGGTTCCCCATCCTGGGTCACACCTTGCTAGGCCGGTCGATGGTCCTTTAATCGTTGTCCTTGGAATTGTCCTGACTGTTGATCCTTGCTAGGCCTGTCAATAGTCTTTGCTATCGTTGTCCTTTGGAATTGTCCTTGTGGTCCTGGTCGTGCTGGGTTCCGTTGACTTAAGCGCTGGATCTCGTCCCGTGTTGATGGCTGAACGCTGACCGATCACTTTAAGGCCGGGCATTGACTGTCCCTCTTCTGGGTCTGGGTCCGGAAATATATAGCTGGGCTGGTTGGCCTTCGGCGGATTCCGACGCTCGCTCGGCCTCTACCGCTCACGACTCGCTGCTCGCCGCGTACGTGTGTCCGCTCTCTCCAGCGATTTCCGCCCACCGCTTCTGGCTCTCCTCTTTCTGCCGCCCGCCGCGGCGCTCTCCTCCTCAGGGGGCGGCGGCCTGACGCTATGGCTAGGGAGGTTAGGAAGCCAGCCCGGCTGTACGTGAATAATGGGCGACCTCACGTGCGGTTTTATAGAGATATACAGCTATTCTTGGCCTAATGATTCCGACTGGCCGCGCTTGCGTGGTACAGTCCCGACGCCTTCTGCTACTTGTTTTCTGATCAACTGTTCTACTTAGCGCCCCAAAACATAACGGAATCCCGGAGTCGTTGCTCGGGCGCCTTGTCTTATCGGGAAGCGATTCTGGGCTCGTTGTACATATCTCAGTCTACTCCCGGGTCGAAATTACTTCGGCAATATTTATAATTTGCCGGGACCTGATGCCCTGGGCCGTCACGGGGACAGGGAGGTACAGACGGGGAGCGACCGAGATGAAAGGGAACAGTAGGTACGGGTAATCAATCCCGCTGGAGAGCGTTTAGGGCAACGCCGGACAGCACTTGATGGGCCCTGGCGAATTACTACGAGGGTCGGAGATAATGATAGACACCGCCGAGAGTGGGCTTTAGGGCAATCGCCGGATAGCGCGCTCTCGGATCCCGTCGAACTAAGAACCACTACGGAGGTCTGTGCTATGTGGGATACCAACAAGTATCACCGAAGGTCTAGGCTATCGCCGGATAACACTTTACGGGATCTTGTCAGTTAAAATTACTACGAAGGTCTTTGCTATGCGGGGATACCGACAAATACCACCGCGAGTACCTAGGCTATCGCCGGACAGTACTCACGGGGCCCCGTCGAACTAAGAATTACTACGTGGTCCGGAGATATCGGCAAGCATCGCCGGGAGAGCTTAGGCAATCGCCGGATAGCGCTCCCGGGATCCTGTCGAACTAAGATCTTACTACGAAGGTCTTTGCTATGCGGGATACCGACCAACCACCACCATGAGCGCCTAGGCGCTATCGCCGGACAGCACTTACGGGCCCTGTCGGACTAAGAATACTACGAGGGTCTGAGATATCGACAGACGCACCGCCGAGAGGGCTTAGGCAATCGCCGGATAGCGCTTCCGGGATCCTGTCGAACAAGAACTACTACGATGGTCTTTGCTATGCGGGAATACCGACCAGTACCACCGTGAGCACCTAGGCTATCGCCGGACAGCACTTACGGGGCCCGGTCGGACTAAGAATTACTACGAGGGTCGGAGGTATCGGCAGGCATCGCCGGGAGGGCAGGCAATCGCCGGATAGCGTTCCCGGATGATCGACGGATAGCCGGGATCCTGTCGAACTAAGAACTACTACGGGAACGGAGATATCGACGAGGCATCGCCGAGGACCCAAAGGCGGAGAATCGCCGGATAGTACTCACGGGACACTGTCGAACTAAGAATTACTACGGGGTCGGAGATATCGACAAGCATCGCCGAGGGCACCTAGGCAATCGCCGGATAGCACTCACGGACACTGTCGAACTAAGAATTGCTACGGGGTCGGAGATATCGACAAGCATAGAATGCCTAGGCAATCGCCGGATAGCACCTACGGACACTATCGAACTAAGAATTGCTACGGGGGTTCGGAGATATCGACAAGCATCGTCGAGGGTGCCTGGTAGGCAATCGCCGGATAGCACTTTACGGACACTATCGAACTAAGAATACTACGGGGTCGGAGACATCGACAAGCATCGCCGAGGGTGCCTAGGCAATCGCCGGATAGCACCTTACGGGACGCTGTCGAACTAAGAATTGCTATATGGGGGTGTCGCCGAGAGTGCCTAGCAATCGCTTGAAGCACTCACGGGCTCGAACAAAGAATTGCCTGGGGTTGGAGATTATCGACAAGCATCGCCGGGGTGCCTAGGCTATCGCCGGATAGCACTTACGGGACGCTGTCGAACCAGGGAATTACTACGGGGTCGGAGATATCGCATCGCCGGAATGCCTAGGCAATCGCCGGATAGCACTCACGGATACCGTCGAACTAAGAATTCATTACTACGGGTCAGCAATCGCCGGATAGCAATCGCCGGATAGCACCTCACGGGACGCTCATCGAACTAAGAATTTACGGGAGTCGGAGATATCGCCAAGCATCGCCGGGTCGGCAATCGCCGGATAGCACTCACGGACACCGTCGAACTAAGAAGGTTACGGGGGTTCGAGATATCGGCGCATCGCCGAGGGTGCCTAGGCAATCGCCGGATAGCACTTACGGGACGCTGTCGAACTAAGAATTACTACGAATACGGGAATACCGACGCATATCGCCGAGAGTACCCAGGGCAATCGCCGGATAGCACTCACGGGACACACTATCGGGCTAAACATTACTGCGAAAGTCTTTATCATACAGGGCAGGCATCGCCGAGAGGGCTTAGGCAATCGCCGGACAGCGCCTTCGGGACCCTGGGAACTACTGGGGTACTGTGGGGTCACAAACTACCGGAGGGAATCCGCGGGAGGAACGCCAACAGATGTCACCGAGAACGCTCTAGGTAATCGCCGGACAGCGGCCTCAGGATCCCGTTGGACTACGAACTACTGGAGGGAACCACTGGTCCCCGACGGGCATCCGGGTTGAATACGGATCACCACGTGGGTGCAGACAAAGAGGGAGACTCGGGCAAGAGGCGTGAGGAAGGGCAGAGAAGATGAAGCCCCGGGCATCCTGGTTCCCTAGTGTATGGATTGGGGTGGTCAGGCTATGCGTTTGGCTATATCTGTTATATTTCATTTTATTCTTCTTTGGTTCCCTACCCATCGCACCGCTCAGCAGCCCGTATGCACGTCTTGAGACTCGCTTACCCCCTGAACTCCCACGCTTGTGCTTGTTGAAAGCCTCCTCTTCCCGGGATTGCAGCGCCGGTGCAGGATCCCTCCGTGCGTAGTATCGATGCCGGATCCTTCGCGCACTGCTGACGCGTTAACTTGAAGTAGTCCGCCACGTGTGTTCTTTTTCTTTCGCGAGCCACTCCGGATTTTTACCCGTCAACGCGTCCGATTCCTACGACTGCCTCTAGTCTAACTCGACTTCCCTTTCCACGTTTTCCCAGCTTCAGAGCCGGCGTTCTGCTGGCTCTGCCGATCCAGCGTCGGCGTGGGCGGCTAGCGTCGTTATTTCCCCTTTGGCGTCTGTAGCTGCGCCGGTGACTTTCGCCTTCTTTTCCACTGCTGGGGCGTCGTTGCTGGATTTGATTGATGTTCTCAGCGGTCCTCTCTGCCGCTGCTGCGTTGATTCTGTCGGCTTATCTTGTCAGCGCTTCTACTCTGCCGCTGCGCGTCGATGCTGCTGGCTTATCTTGTCAGCGCTTCCTCTCAAGCCGTGGCTGCGTCGACGCCGGCGGCTCGCTGATCCCGTTGTTTTCCCGTCTCTTTGGCCGCCGCTGCGTCGTTGTTGTTGCCATCTTGTCCGCGCTTCCCTCCCTCTGCCTGTTGCTGCGTCGACGCCGGCGGCCCGCTTGATCCCGTTGTTTTCCTCGTCTCTCTTTGGCCGCTGCTGCGTCGTTGTTGTTGGGTCTGGTTCTCGGTGTTTTCCTCGTCTCTCTTTTGGCCGCTGCTGCGTCGTTGTTGTTGGGTCTTGGTTCTGAAAGCCAGTGGCGTCCGCCGTGATCGCGACTTGCCCCTTTAAGAAAAAATAGTAAGCTACGTGGGGCTTAGAGACCCTCGGGCCTCGTGGCCTCCCCCTTAACCTAAAACTGAAAAGTCAATGCTTAAACCTAGAAAAAATAAAAAGTCAAAAATCTTAATTCTAATAAAGTACGTTCGGGTCCTTCCACTGGAAAAAATGCCGGCGAGATGATGGGCGGAAAATGTGGGTGGAGCGTACGCTCCCTCACAATGCCAAGTATTTTGTCCTGAACCTTGTCCGAAAGCTCGATTGGAAACTGAGCATAGAGGATTGGGTAAAGAAGGCCACAGTGCCCCTCTATACCTGTACAGGAACCATCGGACTAAAAGTGGACTGACCCCGTATATAGTTCGGTGGATCTACACGCTATCATTCGACCAATCATGCTCTATGCAGTGGTATGGTGGTCAGCCCTAGACAAAAAGTGTCTTAAAACTCACCAGAGTTTTACGCATGGCAGAGCTATGCATAACTGGCGGGTTACGCAACACCAGGTGAAGCCCTAGATACCGTGCTGGACCTCCTTCCCGTAGATCTCATAGGAAAGAAGGTGGCAACACTTTCCGCTCTCAGAATGAGAGTACCAAGACTATGGAACACATCTGCGTTTGACACTCGGGAATCTTGGCGAGACTTCCGCAATTACCAGAGAGAACAGATTACTGTATATGAATCTCTGTGAATTTCCCACAATGCCTTTTGCAGAGCTGTCAGAACGAGGAAGAGGAGAAGTCCGTTACCCACTTCTTCTGCCACTGTCCGGCCCTGGAAACCGTAGACTTCGGCTTTTTGGGGCGACTTTGCTCTTATTAAGTGCTTATTTAGAGCGATGCTTTAAACGTAAACGCCAGACTGACAGCCTTCATGAACGTTATTCTCTGCATCAGAACCGTCTATAAAACCATTGATCTTTTATCTCTGCAGAAAATCAGCTGGCGCATCATTAAAGCCAGGTGTGAGAGCTACTCTGTGTCTGTCGCTAACTCTTGAAGAGATTTTGTCTAACATTGTAGCCTTCGCCCTTCAGCTCCAAGGGCACGCTTAACAGCCTTGTTTTTGGTTGACCTTTAACAAGAAAGATGCCAGGTGTCACATTGAAGGATTTTGACCAGCATGCAGTTCCAAGGCGGTTGCGGTCTTCCTTAAGAAGACTGGCGAATTGAAGGTGGCCGACCAGGATGGACATCATCAAGACGGCCAAATTCAAGGAGCTGGCCTCCTACGATCCCGACTGGTTCTATGTGTTGCGCCTCGATCCTGCGTCATCTGTATCACCGCAGTCCCGCTGGTGTTGGCTCCATCACCAAGATCTATAGTAGTCGCATATGAACATATTATCGTCAATACCATGCCACTTTTCGGCCCCTTGCAGAATGTTTAAACATAAATATATTATTGTACACATTCACTCATGTAACAAAACCGATCTCTAAAGAAATCACATAAAGTAGACAAGTTATGACTGCACGGGTGTAAACAGAGATCCATTAATACGACAACAAAACACAAGTGGAGAAAACACTTTAACAAATGCGGTCCTAAAATAAAACTAATGTAAGCATGTACTCAAATAGACACCCTCAGTAAAGTGTATCCTCTGCGTAGGTCTAACGATAATTATAGACTACCAAATTGTACCTCCCACCCCATTGTCGAATCACATATAAGGCTCTGATTTTAAGAATAAAAAATTTAGTTTGAATTTACAACTCAACTCGCAAATGTTCAGACTTTTCTTTTTAAGGTCTTAACACTCGCATTTCTGCCGTGCCGCTGATGGTGCCGCCCGTAAGGCTCTCCAGGCCCCTCGCACGCCCGCCTTGTCGAAAAGCACCCAGAGGGTGGCCGCAAGCTCAGCTCCATCGGACAGCGGGATTTGGATCGCATCGCCAACCAGACTGTGGCTAAGACAGCGCGATGCTGCCAAGAAGACGGGTCCCCTTGTCATTTCCAAGCAAACGTGGATCGCACATCCCATCGAAGTCTACAACATTTTAAGCTTATTATTTATTTGACGTTGGCAGTCAACGTGAGACACCAGCAGAAGGCTGTTGCGCGCGGATCCCAGGAAAACGCAGCCCTCCCTCCCGCCCAACCGACCGAGGGTTGCCGCATGACGGCGCGTGGCCGACCCGAACGCGAACATGCAGGAAAGATAGCTGCTAGACTAATATGCGAGGAAAATTAGAACAAAACTTACTAAGGGAACTAAGCATGCATTCAAAAAATATTAAATACCACTCAAAATTACTAACTACGAGAAAAGTATGTGAGTATTAGTAATTTAATAAGAGGAAGTTGATTTCCGCCATCCCGAATATTGGGATGATGAATATTGAGGACTGTACACGCTCAAAGTGCAGAATCTGCAGAAAGCCGGGTGTGAGATTGTTTATCAGAAGCCGGTGTGAGCAAAGATTGTTTATGCATTTAGGCGAGTGTCAAAGATTGGGATTGTGGCAGGAGCCCAAGATTGAGATTGTATATCTTAAAAATCAATTAGGTGGAAGCCAAAGATTGAGCTTGTGGTGGAGCCAAAGATTGAGATTGTTTATACCTTGAAAAAACAATTAGGCGGAAGCCCAAGATTGAAATTGTTTTCGTCTTAGAAAGCCAAAGATTGTTTACAACTCGTATAAGAGCTCAATAGAATTGGGTACGTTAACTCCCCCCATTCTTAAATATTTCGTCCCGATACATTTTGAAGTTCTGATAGAACTCGAATTTCTTCTGATAGTTGTTGAATGTTGTTTTCCACTATTTCTTCTATTGGTGGCATTATTGATTTGGTGAGGACAAATTTGGTTAATTTATAGCCGAAGTAAAATAAAATTACTGTTAATGTGTGTGTGTGTGTAGGAAGCTGGGCTGCATACGGTACATAAACCGTCTACAGTTTGGTCGTCGCAACTAGAACTTGAACCAGTTGGACTGCGGAGTGGGTATCCTATGGTGCGCAAGGGAGGGTCTGAAGACAAGGCGACAGCCTCTGATAATGGCGATGGAAGATGAGTGACAGGCAGTTATGGTACTGTTTCTGATACTGACTTTATTGATAAAATTGATTCTTATTTATAGGTAAACAAAAGGTACAAAAAGTGCTGAGTCTGTAAAAATATATGTTTGTGTATTATGGATAATTTTAGTGTCTGGTGGGCAATTGCGACATTTTAATGGTCAGCAATTGCACCGCTTGTTCGCCCTCTGCGGAGGAGAGTGCATTGTCAGCAGAACTCACTGCAGTGGCTAGTGTGTTGTCGTGAGGTATTATATTACATGTTAAATAGAAAACTGTGTCACGGTGTTGCTGTGTTATGCCAACGGATATTATAAACTATTGATTTAGCATATTTCTGCAACTGAACTATTACCAATATCAATATGATTAAAGGCTGGCGAAAATCCTCTATCTGAACCCTCCACGAGGGTGCCGGTGGCTGGCAATGGACACTGCATTACCCCGGACAAGGGTAATGCACTGTCGCTTGCTCTGTCCGGGGTAATGCAGTGTCTAGCTAAGGCTATGGTCCGGCGTCTTCCCGATTCAAAGCCGGGGGAACCGAACCAGGGCCATGGCTAGAGGTGCCTGGCGGTCAGGCCTAAAACGCTAGGGGGTGGTCCCCCCGAAAAATATTAACCGGTATGGACCCTCGGGCCAACTATGGAGGCGAAGAAGGATCAAGCACGGGTTGGGATGTCAAACCAAACGTCGGAGGGAAGCGTGACTGCTACCACCGGCGGGCACGGGGAGGAGCAATCCTCTCTGCGTGTCGCCAGCGGTCACACCTCAGACTTGGCGGGAGCAGGCCAGGTCAGCTGTAAAGCTACTGCCACAACAACAACAACAAAAACAACTCTCTCCGCAGCATGCAAGTTGAGCCGCACAGATGCCGTAGTCGACACAGACACGGATCTGGAGAGCGTGCTCTCTCTAAGCAGAGCCTTTTCCGCTCGCCGGAACCAGGCACCAGCTCCCTGCGTAGGGAAGGGCCGAAGCGTTCCAAAGAGGGGATGAAGGCCAAAGCACAATACAAAGCGGCCCTCAACATCAAAAAGCCGGCTGCAAGGTAAAGCAGACATCTCCCAGGAGGAGAAGGTCAAGCTAGCCTGGGCCGAGCAGCGAGTAGAGGAGGGCCGGCTACACTACGCTCAGATGCCACAGATGAGGGCGTCGAATGGCGAACATGCCAATAAGGTGGAGGAGATGATGGCCACCAAGAGGCAACGCGTGACTGAGAGTGCCATTAAAGAAACTCCTGCGAGCAAGCGGCAACGCGGGCCCAAGAGTGCAGCCCCTCCACCGAAAGCGGCCAAGAAGCCAACAAAACCAAAAAGCGAAGGTCAGCGATGTGACCAAACGACATCTGATCGTGGCACTCATCGACCGTAGCGAGGAGAACGGCAAGATGTCAGCGGCACAGTGGAAGTTCGTGCACACGCGTCTCGTCGACGCACTGTTTGCACATATGGAGGAAGACCTCGCGGCCCCAATGCCCACGTTCAATGGTGCTGGGTGGCTAAATGGGGTTAAAATCCTAAAGTGCAACGACGATCCAACCCTAAGGTGGCTGACGCGCATGGTCTGCCAACTGGAGGCGATAATGGGAGGGGGCAAGCTGGAGGTTGTGGACCGGGAGCTTATCCCGTCCAAGCCTAAGGCGAAGGTACTCTTCCCCATCACAATCCAGGGGGACCGAGCGCTGAAGCTCCTTCAGCGGCAAAACGCGGACGTGCCAACGACCGATTGGAGGATCCGCCACATTGGTAGCCCACTACCCAACGAGGGGGCCAATGTGTGATCCTCCAAATAAACAAGGAAGCAGAGGATCTGCTGTATCCCAAATTCAGGAAGATGGCGTGGGGCATGGGTAGCGTCTACCTGCGCCTCAAAAAGCGTCACCCCGAGGACAAGAACCCTACAGGCAGGCGAGGTGGAAAAGGACTTAGGTCTCGAGTCCATCGTGGAGGCCGCCCAGGGTCTTGCGCTTGAAGACAAAGAAGAGGAAGACGGTGACCTGACGCTAGTAGTCAACCCGTCAGGTGCAATTGAGCCAGCCACCCATGATGCTGAGTGTGCTGTAGCTCAACTTGCATAAAAGCAAGGTAGCGTCGGCGGAGCTCCTCATCGCCATGGAGCAAGGGCTCGCCGACATAGCTCTAGTCCAGGAGCCCTGGATTGCGACAGGCAATTCAGTGGCCGGACTAAAGTCCTCAAATCACAACTTGTTCTACTCAACATCGGTAAGCAGGAACAGAACCGTCGTACTCGTAGGAAAGGGAATCCATGCTTACCTTTTATGTCTCATTACAGCACGGATAACCTGACGGTTGTGATGCTGGAAAGTGAGGAAAAGCGCCTTCTGGTGGCTTCCTGCTACATGGCTCACGACAGACCCGCACCACCCGACGAACTCAGGAGTCTGGTGACAGAAGCCGGCACCAAAAACCATCAACTCGTCATCGGGACGGACGCCAATGCCAACCACAATGTGTGGGGAAGCACCGACATCAATGACAGAGGTGAGTCACTCTTAGACTTTATACTAGCAACTAATCTATATAAAGCAAACGTTGGGGAGGAGCACACCTTCGTAGGTCTGACCTCATCCAACGTGCTAGACCTAACACTTGCAACGGAAAGAGTACTATGGTATCTAGCTGGAGGGTCCTTGAAAGACCCTCCTTCTCAGATCATAAGTACATTCAGTTTAAGTGCGACTTCAAACATTCTTCGAAGGTAACAGTCTATAGAAACCCCCGGAATACAAACTGGGAAAAGTTTAAAAAGACAGTTACTTCGAAGCTCGCGAGTCCGGGCTCAGTGAAATCCGCGGAGGACATAGAGAAGTCTCTAGAGCCCCTTTCCAACGCGTTACTGGACGCCTACCACACATCGTGCAAACCCTCGAGGACGAAGAAGAGGTCCAAGCCACTTTGGTGGAACCGGGATCTCTCTTCAAAGGACAACCTCAAGGAATTCTTTAAGATCGCCAAACAAGCGAACGAAGTGATCGTCTATGAGGAATACAGACTCCTACTCAGGAGCTACAAGAAGGAAATACGCAAAGCACAACGGAACTCGTGGAGGACCTTCTGCTCCAACATCGAGAAAGTACCAGAAACCGCACGGCTTCAGAAGCTGCTCTCTAAGCAGCCTACCATACAAAGCCAATTAAAGCTAGATGACGGACAGTGGACAGAGGGCAGTGATGAAGCCCTAACAGCACTAATGGAGGAGCATTTCCCTGGTTGCACCGAGGTCGCTGATGCCAAAGAGCACCAGTAACACCAGGAACAACACCCCCCCAACAGATCTTGACCACTTGACCACTGAGCGAGTGCCTTTGCGGGCACAAAAGCACCAGGACTTGACGGGGTATTCCCAGCCATGATGCAGGTGACCAAAGAGGCAATTACCCCATGGCTCTCCGCAATATTCACAGCTTGTCTAAGTACAGGCTATATCCCTATCCAATGGAGAACCTCGAGAGTTGTCTTTCTCCCAAAGGCAGGAAAGTGCAGCCATGCGGTAGTAGCTACCATTGAGAAAGCCCTTCACAATAAAAAGCATGCACTGGGAGTATTCGTGGACATCTCCGAGCATTTAACAACGTGGCTACGAAAGCAATAACAAATCGCCTGGTAGCGACTAATACACACCCAGCAATCAACCTGTAGATAAGGAACCTCCTAGGTTGCAGACGGGTGCAATCAGAGTGGAGCACCGCTTCCATGGTAAAAGGCACACAGAGGCACACCTCAGGGGAGTTCTCCTGTGGATTCCGGTGGTCGACGACCTCATCAAGAGATACGAAAGGAAGGCCCCAATAATAACAGCTTATGCGGACGACATAAACATACTTATTACGGGTGTGTGCCCATCGACCCTCAGCTCATTAATGGAACGTACATTCAGGGAGATACGCGAGTGGGCGTGGAAGTAGGACTCAGTATCAACGCGGACAAGACGGACCTCATCCTCTTTACCAAGAGGTACAAGGTATCAATCAATCAAACTAGGCTAACCCCAAAACACAGTGGGCACAGTACTGGATACTAAACTGGCATGGAAACCCAATGTATTGGAAGGGTGAAGAAGGCCACCATTGCGCTTTACGCATCCAAGAAGATGCTCTGTCTTCGGTCAACCCATTCGTCGACAGCCAAGCGGCGATAAGATCCATGCAGTCATCCGCGGTCAGTTCCAGAAGTGTTTTGGCGAGCAGGGAGGCACTAGATACCCTAAGCACGACAAAGTCAGTGCGGATCTACTGGGTCTACTAAGGAAGGCGTCGGGCTGGCGAATACGAGAGCCGAGAACGTGCCTGTCTCCCTTAGAACGCTACAAAGCGATCTAGAAAAGCAGGCCGGATCACAAACCGAAAGTAGGTGGAGGAGTACCACCGCCTGTAGAACCTCGAAAATCATGTGCAAGGACCGCAATGAGAAACTCAGCCACTACCTGCTGCACCTACCACGGAAGGACTGCAGATTATTAGTGGGAATATTAACGGGCCATTGTCTGGCTGCGGCGCATGCAACAAAGCTAGGCATCACAAACAGAGACAGTTGTAGAAAATGTGACGAGCCTGGGAACATCTCATCTGCAACTGTCCTGCTCTCTTAAGGGCAAGGAGGAAGTACCTGGGCGCGCCAGTGCTGGCATCACTGGAAGATGGCTCCAAGAGGACGCCACAGCAACTACTGGCCTATGCGAAAAATACCTCGATTTTCGAGGACTTTAAAATCCCTAAACACTGCCGCGACGGTTCATACCACCCCCCCCCTAACCTAACCTAATATGATTAAAAATAAGGTTGTTAATGGTAAGGCCGTATTACCTAATGTTATTAATGGATTTAAAATATTAACATTGTCAAAGGCAAGTATTTTATCATTTGATGGTACATAATCAACTAAATCAAAGTCGCTATATTTATGTTGCGATATGTATTTCAGAATCGTATTCTTCTCGTTTAAATGTTTTTGTTATTTATTATAATTGTGTTTTTGAATTTTAGGAGATATGATCCAATCAAGGTAGTATTGTCAACGTTATTGTTGCCTGAAACTAATGTGGCACCATCCTGTATGATATCTCTTCATTTGTTTTTACCCTTATTTTAGTGCAGTTGGCTTTTTAAGACATTAAGTAAATTACTAAAACAGGTCTTATTTAAACTTATTTTTTCGTAATTGTTGAATGTCTCACTTTTGAAGATATTCATAAGATAAAATTGTCCCTTACATTCACAAATTTGGTTACTTATAACTAACTTTCCATCGTGTTGTGAGATGGGTCTTGCATGGTAAAGCTTGCAAATATAGTTAATTTCAGGATATTTAATAAAAATGATTATTAAATCTGCATTTCGAATTATTTTAACCGTTGGAATATCTAGTAATAACTAAGTAAATAACTAGGTTTGAAGGTCAAAAGTAATTAATTTTAGACGATGCTCTCTCAGTATCGTTTCATCATTAAAACTAACATTTTTTTATTTTTTTGATAACAATTCAATTTCTTTGTAAATTTTAAATTTATTTAAAATTGTTTATTATTATTTTCGTTAATTAATTTACTTTATTTTTTATTGTGATAAAGTCATCATGATCAGGGATGCCTGCTATCCTTTTCCAAATGGTACCTAACTCATTAATTCCCCTTTTATTTCGTGTTGGAACTAATTCTGAAATCATTAATTTTAATAAACTTAAATCCATTGATTTGGTAACATGCTTGGATTCTATCTCAACTATCTTTCTATAAAAGCTTAAATTAGTAATATGAAAAAGGTCAGCGTATGATTCGTAAGTTTAAACATCCCTGTCCTCTTTAGCAATAGATAACACAGCCCCAAAAAAAAGTGTCGTGCGCGGCTGACCAGAGTATCATATCCCTATGTATTTTGGGGCCCTGAACACGAATCCAAGGTCAGATTTGCTCCATCACGTCAGGTTTTTTTTCTAACCTCAAAAAACCAATATGATCGAAACATGGTGGAAATTCATTTGAAAAATTCATCGGATTTGCTTGAAATTCGTCACTCGATGGCTTTTGGGGTCGCTAATTATACTCTAAGTATATCGTCCATTGCCCTTTAAAAATTCTGGGAGCGTTAGTCAATCCCATAGGTATTTTCAAAAATTCATATTTACCATTATTTATGGAAAAATATGATTTTGCTATATCTGATTCTCTCATTAAAATCTGATAGAATCCTGATTCTAAATCAAAAGCCGAAAAATACCTCGCCTTACCAAAATTGGCAAGAATTACTGATGGATCTTGCATGGATATCTATCCGGTATGGTGTTTTCATTAGTCTATTACTAATCTATGTTTAGGAGTTCCATCTTCTTTACTTCCTTCTTTGGTACTACTATTACTGGTGAATTATATGGGCTCCTACTAGGTCTGATTATTCCTTCATCTAACATTTTATTTATTTCGTTATTAACGAAATCGTTAAATAAGCATGTGGATATTGTGTGGATTACCATATACCGGTCTATCATGTTCAGTGTTTATTTCTCCTTTTATATCTGTTCTGAATGGTAACTGTAAATCTATATTTGCATGGTCTTCTTCGATTATGGCTATCATTTTCTCTCTGAGGTTTTCTAAATTATCTTCTTTGTATGTTATTGTGTTGTTCAATTTCATTTTTTTCGATCTAGAATTTGTATATTTTTGTATGTCGGATATTTCTACGACGGCGTTTTTTTTTTTTTTTAATCTCAAACTATTAAAACTTTTGTTGTCGGATAAGTCAACGACGGCATGCTCAGAATATTTGAATCCCAAACTATTTAAACTTTTATTGTCGGATAAAACAACGACGGCGTGTTCAGGATATTTGAATCCCAAACTATTTATTTCCTTATTGACGGATAATTCTTCGTCGGCGTGCTCAGCATTTATTCGTCCCAAGCTGTATAAACTACCTTCTACCTTTACTGAATCAGTTATAATTTCTTTTTCTTTTTCAAAATATTTTTTTATTATAAATTCCCTCAATGGGAGGATGGTTTGGACTTCATCGTAAATTAGTTGCTCTTCATTATCTCTTGGACGTTGACATGCAATGACTGCATCTTTTAAGCCCGTGTGACACCAGCAGAAGGCTGTTACGCGCGGATCCCAGGAAAACGCAGCCCTCCTCCCGCCCAACTGACCGATGGGCGCTGCCGCATGACGCGCGGCGCGTAGCCGAACCGAACCGAGCATGCAGGAAAGATAGCTGTTAGACTAATATTCGAGGAAAATTAGCACTAAACTTACTAAGAAACTAAGCATGCATTCAAAATACAAATACCTCTACAATTACTAATTACTAGAAAGGTGTGTGAGGATTAGTAATTTAATAAGAGGAAGAGAATTAGTGGTATATATAATATGGTAGAGGGAATTATAATCCAAGCATAAGACCCTAAAAGGTTCATGCAAGGAATAATTCGATCTACAAATGGAAGGAACAACGGTATAAAATTTCTAGTCAGTCTAATAGGAATCGTAAAGTTTATGCGGCCCAACAGATCAGGGCTGTCTATGTCACCCCTGATCAAGTTGTGCATAAAAATCACACCAAGCATTATTCCACGATTAACTAAGGATGGTAGGTTTACTAATAGCAGTCTACTAGAGTAAGATGGGAGTCTCACACCCGCATCCCATATAAGGCCCCGCAGAGCAAAGAGTAAAAAGTTTTTCTGTACTGATTCTATACGGTCCTGGTGTACTTTGTACTGAGGGCACCATACACAGGAGCCGTATTCTAAAAATCGGACGAACTAGCGAAGTATAGAGAGTCTTTGTTATATAGGGGTCGTCAAATTCTTTTGACCACCTCTTTATAAACCCAAGCACGCCCATGGCCTTATTTACCATGGTAGAAATGTGTTCGGAAAACTTTAACTTGGCGTCTAATACAACACCAAGATCATTCTCTCAAGAGAACCACTAACATAGGGTGTAGGGAGGTGTAGCCAACAAAGGGGCTAGAACGATGAAATGTCATAATTTTGCATTTCGAGGCATTAAGGTGTAACAAGTTTGCACAGCACCATGACTGAAAGTTATTGAAATCAGATTGCAAGCGAGAATCAAATGAAATGTCCTTATACTGGACACAGAGTTTAACATCATCCTCATACATAAGTACTCGAGAGTATGGTAATACCGAAGGCAAGTCATTAATAAAGAGTGTGAAGAGTAAGGGGTCTAGATGGCTGCCCTGTGGTACTCCCGAAGAAACCTTAACTGGTGAAGAGAGGGAGTTTTTGGAGAGGACTCTTAGAGACCTGGAACAAAGATAGCTAGAAATCCATCTCAGGAGGTTGGGCGGAAACCCTAAAAGTTCAAGTTTATGTGCTAGAAGGGAATGGTTTACAGAGTCGAATGCTTTACTGAAGTCGGTGTAAATTACATCCGTCAGTAAGTTACCTTGAAAGCCTTTAATAATGAAAGAGGTAAACTCTAACAAGTTCGTGGTGGTTCATCGCCGCCTTATAAATCCATGCTGAGTTGGAGATATAAGTGACTTGCAGAGATGTTGCAAGTGCGGAGTTAAAACCTTCTCAAACATTTTAGGAATAGCGGATAACTTTGCAATACCTCTATAATTTTTTGCATCAGACTTGCTTCCTTTTTTACGGAGAGGAATTATAAACGATTCCTTCCAGATCGGGGGGAAGCAAGAGGAATCAATGGACAGGGTGAATATTTTAAGAAAGGGTCCACACAGTGCCTCGGCGCAGTACCTGAGTACACACCTGGAACCCCCCCGTCTGGACCCGGTGAAAACACCGGCTTAACTAGTCGAAGATCATGAAGTAAGGAACATTCATTTAACAAGGGACTGAAAATGCCGTTCGACTTCGGTAAACCGTATGGGTACGGGTGACCAGAGTAGCTTTCCTCAGAATAGGTCGTTTGGAAAAATTGGGCAAAAAGATCGGCAATTGCCTGATCATTATTTGCCGACGTATTACGAAATGATAGCGAGGATGGGTGTGCGGACGTTCTACGCTTACTGTTTACGAAGCAGTAAAACTGTTTAGGGTCCTGAGAAAAACGTATCCTGCATCGAGATAGGTAGTTCTTATAGCATTGAGCATTAAGAACTGAAAAGTTTGACCGAACTATTACATAGCGAGAGTGAGAAGTAGGAGAACCCACTTCTTGAAATTTTTTATAAAGTCTTGATTTTAAGTTTTTTAGACTGGATAATTTTTTGGTAAACCAAGAGGGTTTTCCAGATATAATCGGACAAGAAAGTGGGACACAAGAATCAGAAAATGTGCCAAGAGCATTGTAGAAAATGTTTGTGCCTTTTATGACATCAGTGCACAAGTACAAAGCGGACCAATCAAAATCCCTAATGAGGTTATTAAGCTTTGCAAACTCGGCTTTACGAAAGCAGCGAACACGTTCAGGTAGCCTACTCGACCGATCCAATACAGTTGGTCCTATATCTAGCGACACTTCGAAAGTAGGATGGTAGGCGTCTTCAGGTATAGTGAGCGGAAGGGCTGGGGTTAACAACACTATGGTCGGATCCGATACATTCATTATCTTTATATCTTAAAGTCCCTTTCCTGAATCAATAACAGCTCCTATTTTCTTTAGTAGGTTAAATCCTATTAGTAAATCCGCCTCCATTCCATCTATTTCGTAAAACACTTGTTTCGTATTAAAAATAGTTATATTATGCAAATATTTAATTATCGAAAACCCATTTATTGTAGCAACTCTCTTATAAATTGATAATTCTTTTTTATTTTGGTAAATTCTTTTTTTTATATAACAGGATGTTGCTCCCGTATCTATCAAAACTTTAAATTCTTTATTTAATTTTCTATCCAATCTTTTAAATAGGGATCAGACCTACTTTGGGGCTGATCTAAAAAATGGTCCTCTTCAATATTATTTATCCGCATGGCTTTATTAGCCGGTTGTTCTGATGTTTCGATTGGTTTTCGTTTTTGAAGTGGATTTGCGTTAGATTGATTGTTCTGTCCTACGTTTGCTCTAAATTGCTGAGCTTGGTTATAATTTTTATTATTTCTCTGATAATAACCATTATTATTTTCCTGATAATATCTATTATTATTATTACCCCTATATTGACTGCTGTGCTGTGTAGTCTAAAACTATTCCAAAATCAAAAGAAAAATGAAAGCATCGAACAAGTTAGGTACCCTTTCTAGAGGAATACTTGTCATACTGCCCTCGCTAGCATAGCTCGAAGAAATTGGTGGAATGCAGGAGATCAAGAAGATCATCCGATTGATTACCCAGTTATGTTAAAGCTCAGCTTAGGAATGCAATGGGTACAGGCGAATAGACTTTTTCATGTGAAATCATTCCCCTGCATAGTTTCAATTACGGCACACGAATATATATATTTTCGTGGTAGCAATCGCTGAGTGAATGGTGAAGACACGTGGAATTACAAAATTTTCAATTTTTCACTATTATCCAATCATTCACTATTTATTTGGATTAATAAATCCGAATAGTGGCGATAACTGAAGTAAACGAGGGAAAATTGAAAATAAAGTGAAGTTCTTGAGAGAAGCAAATGTACGTTATTCCACCGTGGAAAAAGAAGGGTTTGACACCGTTTTTTTTAGGGATAGGAGTACTGGAAAATCTTAATACAGCCAAGCCGGCCAACCAATCTACGGTATCAACTACAAAAACAACAAAACTGACCGTTTGGGAGTTAGTGCAGTGCACATTCACGACGGCAAAGTGAATGCAGAACCGTTGACGTTGGGCTAGCTCAATATCGGAAATCATTTACAGCTTGTGGAAGACCAACAATACACCATACACCTTTGCTGGATATCTGAACTTCTGTTTGAACCAGTCAATCTCAAAAGCCGGAGGACATAATCGTCACCAACATACAAAAATTTACAAGGTATTAAGTAATTAGGCTAGCCGAAACCACATTGCCTCAGAACCGCTATTGCTATCGGCAAATTTTTGTTTTATTTTTGATTTCGGTGTTTCTCAAGTCAAATTTCAAGTTCAAGTTCCCGTTCGCCTTTATCATTATCACATAAAAAGCTATACGCTGCTGCTGTTAGAACCAGCTGTTTAGATTAACATATTCATATCTCGTTTACCATTGTCTTGATTAATGTATTAACTATATAGCTTCTTCTAATGAGTAAATTTGTAAAGTAAGTGAAGATTTTGAAATTTGAGTAATATGAGTTTGGGATAATGTGTTTCTCTTTATATATATATACATTTAAACTGACCAACCTCTAAATTACACAGCGTATACAACTGAATCCATCAAAGTCATCTTGGGCCTAACGATACACCGATGAGTTTAATCAACTACTGTGAGTACCACTAGTGGCTGAAACCACAATACATATACACCAATGCAGGCGTAAGTCTTTTGTACAGTAGAAATATATATATACTGATTTGAAAGGAATATTTCCCCTCAAATGCTCAAATAATTAAGTTTTTTGTTGCGGATATAAGAAGAAGGAAGTCTGTATATTTTTGTTTATTTGTAAATTTAAGGAATCGGATGATATCTGTAATTTATGTAAAAATATCAATACAATCTCTTATGGTTAGGGACATTAAGTGAAAAATGAGAAGAGTTTTTCTAAATGAAAATAACCGAAAACTTTGGGTGGCTGTAATATAATTATTTATTTGGCGGGGCGAAAATGAATACGCTCGATATCCTTCAATATTCGCGAACAACTATATTTTCTTTACAATTCAAATCTCTTACTCTAGCTAACCTACGGTGGCAAAGCGGGGCGAATTCGCCAAGAGCGAGAGAGCGAGCTTTTATTGCGCTCCCGCTTTGCCCTAGGCTAACTTACACTAGACTTCATAATTACGATCAAATAAACAAATCATCGCCGCCATAGATGGAAGGTCACGCAACACCGGCCCCGTTGAAGGCCTGCACGGCTTCAACACATTGGGAGCGGCGCCAACTTGTGTATGGCCCGCCGAAAAAACGCTCCAGTGCTAGTTCTTATTTCGACGACCCTGACCATGCAGTCCTCTCCTTCGTGCGTGGCGATGACCCTCCCCACGAGCCACTCCTGAGGCGGCAGATTGTCCTCGGCCACAATGACGAGGTCTCCTTCCTCGAGGTTCGGTCGCCGCTGGTGCCATTTGCCCCGAATTTGCAACCCCAGGATATACTCGCGAGACCATCGCTGCCAAAACGCTTGCTTGACTGACGAGACAAGTCGCCATCGCCGCAAGCAACTGAGACTCTCCTGGTCCGGAGTCCGCAGTGCTGGGGGGGCGATGAGCGACCCGCCTGTCAGCAGTTAGGGCCTCGCCGTCGCTTGGACCTTGGCTGATGACTCCCAGCGGCCTTAAGTTCATTATGGCCTCGATGCCGACGAGGACTGTGGCGAGCTCTTCGGCGGTTAGGAGCGCGCTGCCTACCGCCCATAGGAGTAGGCTCTTGGCAGTTTTTACTCCTGCCTCCTATAGCCCTCCCATGTGAGGAGCTCGCGGCGGTATAAACGCAAATTCGCATCCGTTCTTTGACGCGAAGTCGCGAATCGCGTGTCCTTGCTCCTTGAGCCTGATCCGCAGAGCGCTGAGGTGGCCGCTCGCTCCGACGAAGTTCGTCCCGTTGTCGTAATGGACGACTTGAGGAAATCCTCGGCGCCCGACGAACCTTTGGAAAGCCAACAAAAAACAGTCAGTGGTTAGATCGGAAACTATTTTTAGGTGAACCGCCTTGGACGCAAAACAAACAAAAAGCGCAATGTATGACTTGTATGTGGGCCTTCCGCGAATTTTTTCAATGTCGTGTGCACTGGTCCACAAAAATCAACGCCGCAAATTGAAAATGGGCGGAGAGCACGGAGTCGATCTGCGGGTAAATTCCCCATGAGTTGCGTCAGCAATCGAGGCTTGCATTTAAAACAGCGCATACACGATCGAACTGTCTGACGGCAGACCTCCTGAGCGTTCACTATCCAAACGCTCTGTCGAAGGATGCTCACAAGTGCTCGTGGGCCGACATGAAAATTCGAATGGTGCAGATGACGAATATAGCTTCGCACGAATTGCAAGCGCTTAGTCAAAAGCAGAGGAAACTTGGCATCGTAAGATATATCAGCTTTGGCTAGTCGCCCCCCCACTCGCACCAAGTCCCTGTGTCTTCATGGATGAATGGGTTCAACCGCTGAAGACTAGGACCAATTGTAGATCCTTTCCTAACCTTTTCGATTTCTCCATGATACTCGTTATGCTGGACGATTTCGACAATTTTATAAAAGGCTTCATTGTATTCGGTCGGTGAGACAGTTGTTTCGAAATTTAGGCTTGGGTCTTTACATTTTCTTATAAAGCGGAACACATACACGAACACTGTAAGCAGTTTGAGGTGTGACGAGAATCTCTCGATGACATCTAACAGCTCGAACTTCGCACAGCAGCGGTCAGCCCGACCGCAGTCTTCCTCTTTTCCAGCTGAAGATCATCGGAGTGTTCGAAATTAGCGTTCTTGGCCCAGTTTTCTTCTTCCTCTTTCAGAAATGATGGTCCTTCGAACCAAATTGACTGGACGATTTCGTTGACGTCACAACCTCTTGAGACAATATCTGCTGGGTTCTGTTTCGTGGGTACATGCCGCCTCATAGCATCATCTGACCACTCTTGAATCTCAGCCACTCTATTCGAAACGAAAGTCGACAACGACGATGGATGAGACCGGATCCAATGAAGAGTTACCTCTGATTCCGACCAATAAACGACTCGTTCAATGGGCACGTTTAATAGGGGCTTGATTCTGTGACAGAGATCTGCGAGAATGTGAGCGGCACATAACTCAAGCCTTGGGAGCGTTTTGGTCTTGAGCGGCGCTACTTTGGATTTCGAAGTCAACAATGATATTTTTATACCTTCTGCAGTTCTGCTACCTATATAGACGCACGCTCCATATGCTCTCATGGAGGCGTCCGCAAAGGCATGTATTTGAACCGGTGACATCGGATCGGAATTCACAAACCGAGATATGGATATGTCTTCCAATTGAGATAGTGTATTTTTCAACCTATTCCACGCTGTTTCCAAATGCAGCGGGATCGACTCATCCCTATCTAGTTTGTTTAGCCAAAGCTCCTGCAATAGGATCTTGCCTTTTATGACGATAGGACTTAACAAACCAAGGGGGTCAAACAACTTTGATGTCACCGATAGTATGTTCCGTTTTGTCGCTCGGAGACCCATAACTGAATTGTCAATTTTGAACTTGAAGGCATCGTCAGTAGGTAACCATAAGATTCCTAACGCCTTTGTCGACTCTGAATCCGAGATTGTTATCGGTTTGGCTGTGCTCTCAGATGCGGTGAGTCAACTCAAACCCTGCGGTATGAAGAACCCGAGACACTTCGGACTTAATTGCATTTAGCTCCTCTCCGCATGCAGCACCAGTCAACAAGTCATCGACGTAAAAGTCGGACCCAATAACGTTAGCAGCTCTAGGGAATGAGAGCTTCGCAGACTCACTCAACCTTTTCAAACACCGGATAGCTAAGAATGGGGCTGGTCCAGTCCCATAGGTTACAGTGTTGAGCTTGTATAATCTCAAGGATTCAGAAGGGTCTCTTCTCCACACTATGAGCTGAAACTGCCGATCCGCTTCGTTCACTATCACTTGGCGATACATCTTTTTAACATCAGCAGTCAGGGCAAACCTGTGCAGACGGAAACGGAGCAGTGTCGAGTGTAATTCCTCTTGAATTGTAGGTCCCACCACCAGAATATCAATCAAGGCCACCTGTGAGGACGTCTTGGACGAAGCATCGAACACGACTCGGAGCTTGGTAGACGTACTTTGGGGCCTCAGAACACATTGATGAGGGATTACGTAGTGTGGAGTAGAAGGAATCGTATTGTCAGTAGGAGACATATGACCTAAGGAGAGGTACTCTTCCATGAATTCCAAGTACATTTTCTTCAACTCAGGGTCACGATGCAATCGTCTTTCAAGCGACAAAAACCGCCGTTTAGCAACCTCAAAGGAGTTGCCTAAACAATTTGGATCTGATTTAAACGGGAGCCTTACTTCGAACCAACCTGATGATAGTACCTGAGTCGTCTTACGATAGTGTTCTTCACATAGCTTGTGCTCAGGTGTGGCAATTTACTTGGTAGATGGCATTTCTTCCAGTGACCAAAACTTTTTCAAGGTCCTATCGATGGATACTAGCAACTCTTCACTGCAACTCAAACTGTTTGTAATTTGAGGAGCAGAACTCCTGGAAACATATTTTCCCGACACAACCCAACCAAGAAGGGTTTTCTGAAGAGTTTGAAAGTCAGGACCTTGTTTAATTTGACCAACAGCTAATAATTCAAAGAACGATTCTGCTCCAATTAGCATATCTATTCTTTGTGGCTTGTAGAAATAAGGGTCTGCCAGTGGTAGGTTCTCTGGGATTCGCCAGTCAGTCACATTCACTGACTGGTCAGGGTGATAACCTGAAATTGATTTCAGGATCCAAAAATCAAAGGAGAACTCACTACCATTTATTCGCGACTTCACCACTGTGTGTATTTTATCCTTTACTTGAGAATTAGATTCACCAATTCCAAGCAAGTTAATACAGGACTCCTCTCTACGGATCTGTAAGCAATGAGCGAGGTCCTCGGTAATGAAATTTGTTTGTGATCCAGAGTCGAGCAGAGCTCTTGCCAAAATGTGTTCACCGCTCTTAGTTCGGACGCTTACGATCGAAGTAGCCAGAATTACCCTGTCATACGTTGTCGCATGCAGAACATCCCGATCCTGATCCTGATTTGATGGAGGAGAAGTACTCTCTTGGGGTGGTGGCAACGCGAGACTATTAGCCGACACTGTGTATCGATGCAATAATGTATGATGTGAGCGGTTGCACACTCGACATTTATTGGCTTTGCATTTTACAACAGCGTGGCCTTTTCGCAGACAATTAATGCACAAGGATGCCGACTTGGCAAACTCAAACCTTTGCAACACCGAGAGACGCGAAAATGGAGGGCAATTTGACACTACATGGTCTCCTGAATTGCAGTAGCTACAAGTTTGCTGAGTTCTACTGTTGGTGGAAGTGGAAGAACAAGCAAATGAACTGCGATTATGTTGCTTGCTTGGCATGACTTTGTCTTGCCTTGGCTTGGTCGATTCTTCAGCAGACAGATGCTGGTATCGACGATTCAAGACTTTCTCAAAGTCGGACCATAGCGGCAACTTCTCATAAGTAAGCTGTTCATCCCACTTTTGTTTCGTCACTGGGTCGACTCTGTTTAAAACGAGATGAATGAGCATTGCATTCGAAATTTTTGTATCATCTCCGATCGACAGTAACGATCCGTAAATCGACGAAACAGTATCGATTAGATTTCTTAGATATGATGCAGATTGATGCGATATTCTCGGCAGATTGAACAATGTGGAAATATTATTCGTGAAAATCAAATAATCGTTGTCATATACTCGTTTTAGGCCAGTCATGGCCTTTTCATAATTTGCCTCGGTGACTTGGAACGCCTTTATTGTTCCTAATGCTTCATCAGAGAGGCACGAAATCAAATGATTAAATTTTCGATCACCGGTATGCTATTGTCGCTATGGACTAGTCTCTCGAAAAGGCTATTGAAATTTTTGAACTCCGAGTGTTTACCACTAAATTTGGGTAATGCCAATTTCGGAAGTCTAGCATGAGTTGAGGCTGAAGAAGACACTGGCTTCGTCTCGCTTGCTACATCAAAGGCGGCGATAAGCGACATTATCTTTCCCTTGGTTACAATCGTCAGCTCTTCCAACTCGGCTGCATATGCATCATCACCTGTTATGTCCTCGATTTGCTCTTGCAAATGGTTCGCCTTTTTAATTGAATCATTCAAACAATCTAATCTACATTGAAATTCCGGTAATTGCAAAGGAATCGACCCTTGATCTAATCGATCCTCTAAGCGGCGAATGCTTTTTACTCGACTTTTTGAGCTTAATCTTTAAGTCTTCAAGAGTGGATTTACTGTTTTCTGCCATAATACTTGTGTATGTAGATTTTACGCAACAAACCACTATATTATTTCTATTTATTTATTTATTATTATTATTTTTTTATTTATTTTTTTTAAATGTTTGAACGAGAACGATAATTGAAAACGAATTTTAATTGAATATCCAGGCACGAAGTATCAAGGGAAAGAGTAGTTGCAAGTAACGTTCGAAAACAATATACCCTTAGAATGTAGGGTATCGCGTCACTTGGCAAGTAACAGCCGATGTGTGGTTACTTTCTATGCGCCGTGGCTTGGGTGAACGAAGTGTTCCTTCCTGAACAAACTTTCTTGTGAGGTTCTAACGACGAGAAAGGTAGAACAAAATAAAGGGGGGGAAGGGCGACAGTGATTGCAGTAAACGATGTATGTACATATAACTGTTGCGTCCAAATAGCGGTTCACATATGTCGGTATGTGTCGATATGTATGTATTTATGTGTGTTTAGTTATATTAATATGCAATTACTAATAAAATGCATGCAATCAAGCTCTACTATATGTATATCATACGTCTGTGCCTAGAATTAAAGGCGATGTGCAATTTTTTCAGCACAAGACACTTCACAGAGATCTGAATGTCTTTTGCTCAGTCTTAAATTTTCTGCACAAATACCTCTGATTCCTCTTTTGGATCTTTGCACCCAACTGCTACTTTCCTGACTTTATCGCAGGGCATCCCTCGGCGGTAGCAGAAATTTGCACAAAAATTATTATTGGCGCGACCGACTCGATGATATTATACAAATTGATTGATTGGACACACACACCATGACGCGGGCAACGATTATGTTTGCATATACTGCAATTTCTTGTGTCACTGTCACTTATTGTTGTTGCCTATTCTTTTTTTCGTTCGATCTCTTTGTAGTGACCAGACGTGTTTTTTGTTTTGCGCTCCGCTTCTTTTCCTTTTATTTTGCAAATACAGCCGGTGTTTTTTCAAAATAAACCTCGATTAAAATCCTCATTTAACCTACAGTAGAAAATCTGTCCTATAACGCGAGTGCATGTCTATTGTTATTATTAAAAATTTGATTTTGAAATTAATTCTGTGCGTTGGTTAATCGTGTGTTTGTGTGTTGCTTTATGTAAGTACGCTCACGCTGAGTTTAGCCCGCTCTTTATCTCGTAGCCTTTGCTTTAGCTATCACTCTCTCCCTATTATCAAAACAAATGTTCTTTCTCTCTCGCTCTTTTAACTTTCTGAGCTCTCTGTTTAGTCGCTCTCGATATAACCGCTCTCCTCCCCGCTCTCTTTTTACTAATTCCGCTCTGAGCGTTTGTCTGGCACATTGGTCTGATACCAATTTGTTTTGGAATTTTAAATAGTTGATTTTTTTATAATTAAAATGGAATTCGCTGTGGTCTGCGCCAAAAAATCATGCAATAAGCAGATCACCCACGATCAGCCGATTATCCCCTGCTGGCTCTGCGACAGCGTAGTGCACGCAAAATGCGCTGGATTTTCTGGCCTTGTGGGTGATGCCATATCAAAGCGTAATGGTTTGCACTACAGTTGCGAGGCATCCCGTGCGGTGGAGAAACACATGGTAGCTTTTATGAGGCAGACGCGGAGTGGCTTTAAGGATCTGACCGTTGGTTTTAAAAACCAATACGATCGGCTCCTAGCCATGGAGGATCAGTTTAGCGGTTTAAAACTGCTGAATGAGTCTCCGAGGCGCAAAAGGGTCACTCCGCGGGATCTGCAAGTGCCAATAGTCGCTCAGCCGCTCGTTGCCGAAAATCGGACTCCGACCACTCAAAGTGTACAGCAGCTGATTTCGTTTGCCACCCCAAGGGCAACGACAGCTTCTGGCGATGCAGATTCGGTTGCCGAATTCATCGCTTCGGAGAATGTGCAGCCAAGTACGTCTGCAGCGTCCGTGTCCGTAGTGTCCGCAAGCTCACTAGCTTGTCCCGTCTATTCCGATCCCACCAGTGAATAGAAGTTTCGGACCTCCGCATATTGCCACCACAGGTACTAGGCCTGTGGTGCCCAAACCACTGGTGGGAGTCCCACCAAAACGACAAGTTTTTGTCTCACGGCTGGCCCCTGACCTCACATCGAATGATGTAATTGCTTTTATTCAAAGCAGAATAAAAGCCGTGGGTTTAAAGGTGGAGAAGTTTAATTTCTCTTATGCCAGGGAGATATCTTCGTTCAAGATAAGTGTCTCCCCAACTCACTTTGACACCATTTGCTCTGCCAAATTTTGGCCGGAGCATTTGGTGGTGAAGGAGTTCAAGGCTAAGAAGAAGAAAAATAGGCCGCCCATAACACTTACAAATCATCCCAGTGCGCCATCCTCATCTTCCCGTCCTGCTTCCACCCTTCCAAAAAACTAACTTCTCTTAGTAACCTCTTAGTAACCTATCAGAATGTAAGAGGCTTGCGTAGTAAGCTCAGCATTCTTTTCCGGGATAGTGTTGCATTTGCTTCCCACGTTATTGTGTTTACTGAAACCTGGTTAAAGCCGGACATTCTTAGTTCCGAGGTTTTGGCAGGTCGGTACACAACTTTTAGAAAGGACCGTTCGTCTCGACGTGCAGGGGGGGTTCTAATTGCACTTCACAGTCCAAGTTCAACAGGAACTGGAATTCCTGTGTGTAAAACTGATTCTTCCCGCTTTCGCTATATTCATTACTTGCTCGTATATCCCACCTTCTTCGGATATTTCAATTTATGAGCAGCACTTGTCCGCTTGAACCGCTGTTTCTTCCTCGCTATCTGATAAAGATCGTATGATAGTTCTTGGTGACTTCAACTTGCCAGGAACTGTTTGGTCTTCGGTAAACGAGTCTAGTATCCTAGTGCCCATGTCACGACATGACTTTGTTGACGGCTTGCTTGACCTGTCCCTGTCTCAAGTCAATCATGTGAAAAATTCCTTGGGTCGATTGCTTGATCTGTGTTTTGTATCGGATCCGACCATAGTGTTGTTAACCCGAGCCCTTCCGCTCACTATACCTGAAGACGCCTACCATCCTACTTTCGAGGTGTCGCTAGATATAGGACCAACTGTATTGGATCGGTCGAGTAGACTACCTGAACGTGTCCGCTGCTTTCGTAAAGCCGAGTTTGCGAAGCTTAATAACCTCATTAGGGATTTTTATTGGTCCGCTTTGTACTTGTGCACTGATGTCATAAAAGGCACAAACATCTTTTACAATGCTCTTGGCACATTTTTGATTCTTGTGTCCCGCTTTCTTGTCCGATTAGATCTGGAAAACCCCTGGTTTACCAAAGAGTTATCCAGTCTAAAAACTTTAAATCAAGACTTTATAAAAAATTTCAAGAAGTGGGTTCTCCTACTTCTCACTCTCGCTATGTAATAGCTCGGTCAAACTTTTCAGTCCTTAATGCTCAATGCTATAAGAACTACCTATCTCGATGCAGGATACGTTTTTCTCAGGACCCTAAACAGTTGTACTGCTTCGTAAACAGTAAGCGTAGAACGTCCGCACACCCATCCTCGCTATCATTTTGTAATACGTCGGCAAATAATGCCGCTACTCTGGTCATCCGTACCCATACGGTTTACCGAGGTCGAACGGCATTTTCAGTCCCTTGTTAAATGAATGTTCTCTACTTCATGATCTTCGACTAGTTAAGCCGGTGTTTTCACCGGGTCCAGTCGGGGTTCCAGGTTGTGTACTCAGGTACTGCGCCGAGGCTCTGTGTGGACCTTTGCTTAAACTATTCACCCTGTCCATTGATTCTTGATTCATGCAAAAAATTATAGAGGTATAGCAAAGTTATCCGCTATTCCTAAAATGTTTGAGAAGGTTTTAACTCCACACTTGCAACATCTCTGCAAGTCACTTATATCTCCAACTCAGCATGGATTTATAAGGCGGCGATCAACCACCACGAACTTGTTAGAGTTTACCTCTTTCATTATTAAAGGCTTTCAAGGTAACTTACAGACGGATGTAATTTACACCGACTTCAGTAAAGCAAACTTGACATTTTAGGGTTTCCGCCCAACCTCCTGAGATGGATTTCTAGCTCTTTGTTCCAGATCTCAAAGAGTCCTCTTCAAAAACTCCCTCTCTTCACCAGTAATGGTTTCTTCGGGAGTACCAAAGAACAGCCATCTAGGCCCCTTACTCTTCACACTCTTTATTAATGACTTGCCTTCGGTATTAACATACTCTCGAGTACTCATGTATGCGGATGATGTTAAACTCTGTGTCCAGTATAAGGACATTTCATTTCATTCTCGCTTGCAATCCGATCTCAATAACTTTCAGTCATGGTGCTGTGCAAACTTGTTACACCTTAATGCCTCGAAATGCAAAGTAATGACATTTCATCGTTCTAGCCCATTGTTGGCCCCTATACCCTATGTGGTGGTTCTCTTGAGAGAATTACCCTGGTGGATGATCTCAGTGTTATATTAGACGCCAAGCTTAACTTTTCTGAACACATTTCTACCATGGCAAATAAGGCCATGGGCGTGTTTTGGGTTTATAAAGAGGTGGTCAAAGGACTTTGACGACCCCTATATAACAAAGACTCTCTATACCTCGCTAGTTCGTCCGATTTTAGAATACGGCTCCTGTGTATGGTGCCCTTAGTACAAAGTACACCAGGACCGTATAGAATCAGTACAAAAAAACTTTTTACTCTTTGCTCTGCGGGGCCTTAACTGGGATGCGGGTGTAAGACTCCCATCTTACTCTAGTAGACTACTATTAGTAAACCTCCCATCCTTAGTTAACCGTAGAAAAATACTTGGTGTGATGTTTATGCACAACTTGATCGGGGGTGACATAGACAGCCCTGATCTGTTGAGCCGCATAAACTTCACGATTCCTATTGGACTGACTAGAAATTTTATACCGTTGTTCCTTCCACTTTGTAGATCGAATTATTCCTTGCATGAACCGTTTAGGGTCTTATGCTCGGATTATAATTCCCTCTACCATATTATATATACAACTAATTCTCTTCCTCTTATTAAATTACTAATCCTCACACACCTTTCTAGTAATTAGTAATTGTAGGGGTATTTGTATTTTGATTGCATGCTTAGTTTCTTAGTAAGCTTAGTGCTAATTTTCCTCGAATGTTAGTCTAACAGCTATCTTTCCTGCATGTTCGCGTTCGGCTCGGCTACGCGCCGCGCGTTATGCGGCAGCGCCCCTCGGTCGGTTGGGCGGGAGGAGGGCTGCGTTTTGCCTGGGATCCGCGCGTAACAGCCCTCTGCTGGTTTCACACGGGCCACTTGACGGTGCAGTAACTGCATCGCCTCTTGAAAGATGCAGTCATTGCATGTCAACGTGCAATATTATATATAATTAACTTTACAGTCCACCCGGGGGCGCCATGAAAAATTAGAAGAGTTTTTCTAAATGAAAATAACCGAAAACTTTGGGTGGCTGTAATTTAATTATTTATTTGGCGGGGCGATACTGAATACGCTCGATCTCCTTCAATATTAGCGAACAACTATATTTTCTTCACAATTCAAATATCTTACTCTAGCTAACCTACGGTGGCAAAGCGGGGCGAATTCGCCAAGAGCGAGAGAGCGAGCTTTTATTGCGCTCCCGCTTTGCCCTAGGCTAACTTACACTATACTTCATAATTACGATCAAATAAACAAACCATCGCCGCCATAGATGGAAGGTCTCGCAACATTAAGCATAAAATAAAAAAATGAATTTTTAATCACGAATATGTCTGCCTAAACTAAATATTATCCCTGTCCGTCAAGTACTGATGCCTATCTCTCTCAAAATGCAGTAGAAGATGTAGAATCTTTGAAATGGGAAAACGCCCGAATGTAAACGCGTTTGTCATGGTTATCAGACAAAAGACGAACTACACCTGTTGGAAGCTGTCGAGCTTTTTCGGCAACTCTGACTCCACATTTACAAATTAAAAATTGCTCCGTTGTTTAGGTTACAATTTGGCGTTTATTGTTCGATATTGTTTGTTAGAGGCCGTGGCCGTGGACTTCGATTTGGGTGTTAGGCGTTTTGGGCGACGAAAAGGACTGCTGACCGACTGCCTCGAAGAGGAACGATCGACTAGACTGATGGCGGGGTCGAAGCAGTGGCTTATAAGAAGTAAGAGCGTTATATATGTGTGTGCGTGTCTGCAGTGAGAGCGTAAATAGGATGAGCGCGATAACAGAAAACTTAAGAGAGACGTGACTTAAGAGATATTAACGGCTGCTGCTACGAACAACACCTTTTCTAAGCGCTTCCTAAATGCGTATCGGCGCAGAGTGGTAATGAGTAGTTGTTATACCCGATACTCAAAATGAGTATTGGGGTATATTAGATTTGTGGTGAAAATGGATGTGTGTAACGTCCAGAAGGAAGCGTTTCCGACCCCATAAAGTATATATATTCTTGATCAGCATCAATAGCCGAGTCGATTGAGCCATGTCTGTCTGTCCGTCTGTCCGTCCGTCCGTCTGTCCGTCTGTCCGTCCCTATCAGCACCTAATGCTCAAAGACTATAAGAGCTAGAGCAACGACATTTTGTATCCAGCCTTCTGTGATATGTCACTGTTACAAGTGTATTTCAAAACTTCGCCCCGCCCACTTCCGCCCCCACAAAGAACGAAAATCTGTGGCATCTACAATTTTAAAGATACTAGAATCGTAGAGAATAAATTTATCTTCTAGACTGCAGAATCTGAATTGGATCGTATCATTATTATAGCCAGAATGAAGAAAACAATTTCATTTTTCTCGCCCTGTCTCTCTCTAACACACACGTATCATAGCCGGCTTTGCATAGCGCAAAACATTAGCGCCTAGATCTGTAAGGAAGCGATCCTGGGCTGGGGTACATATCTCAGTCTACTCCAGGGTCGAAATTACAGCAATATTTATAATTTGCCGGGACTCCGAGTTCTGGGCCGTCGATGGGGACAGGGAGGCAATCCCCAGACGGGGGCGACCGAGATGAAAGGGAACAGTACGGGGCGTGGCAGTCAATCCCGCTGAGAGCGTTTAGGCAATCGCCGGACAGCACTTACGGGGCCCTGTCGGACTAAGAATTACTACGAGGGTCGGAGATATCGACAGACACCGCCGAGAGGGCTTAGGCAATCGCCGGATAGCGCTCTCGGGATCCCGTCGAACTAAGAACTACTACGGAGGTCTGTGCTATGCGGGGATACCAACAAGTATCACCGAGAGTGTCTAGGCTATCGCCGGATAACACTTACGGGACCTTGTCGGACTAAAAATTACTACGAAGGTCTTTGCTATGCGGGGATACCGACAAATACCACCGCGAGTACCTAGGCTATCGCCGGACAGTACTCACGGGGGCCCCGTCGGACTAAGAATTACTACGAGGGTCGGAGATATCGGCAAGCATCGCCGGGAGAGCTTAGGCAATCGCCGGATAGCGCTCCCGGGATCCTGTCGAACTAAGATCTACTACGAAGGTCTTTGCTATGCGGGGATACCGACAAGTACCACCATGAGCGCCTAGGCTATCGCCGGACAGCACTTACGGGGCCCTGTCGGACTAAGAATTACTACGAGGGTCGGAGATATCGACAGACACCGCCGAGAGGGCTTAGGCAATCGCCGGATAGCGCTTCCGGGATCCTGTCGAACTAAGAACTACTACGATGGTCTTTGCTAGGCGGGAATACCGACCAGTACCACCGTGAGCACCTAGGCAATCGCCGGATAGTACTCACGGGACACTGTCGAACTAAGAATTGCTACGGGGGTCGGAGATATCGACAAGCATCGCCGAGGGTGCCTAGGCAATCGCCGGATAGCACCTACGAGACACTATCGAACTAAGAATTACTACGGGGGTCGGAGATATCGCCAAGCATCGCCGAGGGTGCCTAGGCAATCGCCGGATAGCACTCACGGGATACTGTCGAACTAAGAATTGCCACGGGGTCGGAGATATCGACAAGCATCGCCGAGGGTGCCTAGGCAATCGCCGGATAGCACTTACGGGACGCTGTCGAACTAAGAATTACTACGAATACGGGAATACCGACGCATATCGCCGAGAGTACCTAGGCAATCGCCGGATAGCACTCACGGGACACTATCGGGCTAAACATTACTGCGAAAGTCTTTATCATACAGGGCAGGCATCGCCGAGAGGGCTTAGGCAATCGCCGGACAGCGCCTTCGGGACCCTGGGAACTACTGGGGTACTGTGGGGTCACAAACTACTGGAGGGAATCATGCGGGAGGAACGCCAACAGATGTCACCGAGAACGCCTAGGCAATCGCCGGACAGCGGCCTCAGGATCCCGTTGGACTACGAACTACTGGAGGGAACCACGCGGGGCCCCGACGGGCATCCGGGTTGAATACGGATCACCACGTGGGTGCAGACAAAGAGGGAGACTCGGGCAAGAGGCGTGAGGAAGGGCAGAGAAGATGAAGCCCCGGGCATCCCGGTTCCCTAGTGTATGGATTGGGGGTGGTCGGGCTATGTTTTAGTTATATTCGTTATATTTCATTTTATTCTTCTTTGGTTCCCTACCTATCGCACCGCTCAGCAGCCCGTATGCACGTCTTGAGACTCGCTTACCCCACGCTCGTGCCTGTCGAAAGCCTCCTCTATCCCGGGATTGCAGCGCCGGTGCAGGATCCCCTCTCCGTAAGCGTAATACCGATGCCGGATCCTTCGCGCACTGCTGATCGCGTTCTCTCGAAGTAGTCCGCCACGTGTGTTCTTTTCTTTTCGCGAGCCACTCGGTTTTTACCCGTCAACGCGTCCGATTCCTCTGACTGCCTCTGATCTAACTGACTCCCTTTCCACGTTTTCCCAACTTCAGAGCCGGCGTTCTGCTGGCTCTGCCGATCCAGCGTCGGCGTGGGCGGCTAGCGTCGTTATTTCCCTCTCTTTTCCACTGCTGGGGCGTCGTTGCTGGATATGGTTGCTGTTCTCAGCGGTCCTCTTCTGCCGCTGCTGCGTTGATGCTGTCGGCTTATCTTGTCAGCGCTTCTCCTCGGCCGCTGCTGCGTCGATGCTGTTGGCTTATCTTGTCAGCGCTTTCCTCTCTGCCGTGGCTGCGTCGGTGCCGGCGGCTCGCTGGATCCCGTTGTTTTCCTCGTCTCTCTTTGGCCGCTGCTGCGTCGTTGTTGTTGGGTTATCTTGTCAGTGCTTCCCTCTCTGCCTGTTGCTGCGTCGATGCCGGCGGCTCGCTGGATCCCGTTGTTTTCCTCGTCTCTCTTTGGCCGCTGCTGCGTCGTTGTTGTTGGGTCTGGTTCTCGGTGTTTTCCTCGTCTCTCTTTGGCCGCTGCTGCGTCGTTGTTGTTGGGTCTTGGTTCTGGAAAGCCAGTGGCGTCCGCCGTGATCGCGACTTGCCCCTTTTTAAGAAAAATAATAAGCTACGTGGGGCTTAGAGACCCCTCGGCCGTATAATATAAAATTAATAACAAGTGGCCTTCGTGGCCTTCCCCCCTCCCCCTTAACCTAAAACTGAACCGTCAATGCTTAAACCTAGAAAATAAAAAGTCAAAAATCTTAATTCTAATGAAATAAGTTCGGGTCCCTCCAATGGGAAAATGCCGGCAAGATGATGGGTGGAAAAATGTGGGTGGAGCGTACGCTCCCCTCACACCCTCCATACTTCGGGGTGCCGAAGAGTGACTGTGACAGCCCGGCTACGGGTAATTTTGACGCGAAAGCAGGTGCCGTCATGGACCTCCAGTCGCCGGACTCCCAGTCGGTAGGCTCGATCGCGTAAGAATACGGTGATGTTGGATATGAGGTCCCGGGGCAACCGCCGCCCTGGCGCGTTGGTCCGCCATTCGGGGGGAGCCTCTGCCCATTCCGGGTCGTCCTGCACCGCGGCTACCGTAGGGTGGAGTCGGAGGATTTGCAGCAGGTCGGCCATCTCGCCATACTCCAGCGGGAGGCTCTCTTCGGAGCCGAAGTCGCGTACTTCCTCATCGGGACGTTGTGGGGGTAGTCTGGCGTGGGCGGCAAAGAGGGGGGGCGGGATGTCAGCTGACCCCGATGGGGTCCTGCTCCTTCCCCTGCATCGCTCGCGTTTGACACGTCAGAGTAGTGTGGCCCAGCACCATCACCGGATTCGTCCTCGTTGCGTACAGCTGGAGGGTGACTACTCGACCTTGACCGGCCAGGTCCCACTCGGCCCAAAGGGGCGAGTCCCATTCGCTTCCGCGAGCCACTGGGTGTCCGCTCCCTTCGTACTGCAGCGTGGACGCCAGGCTTGGAGCGTCGCGCAGGATCGTCTCGTGCTCGTCGGTGTCCGTGGTCGCATTGTCGTCGTCTATGGCAGCCCCGTAACTCCCGAGCCAAAAGGCGATTCAGGGCGGCGACGTCGTGATTGGGCGCCGAGCGGACACCTGCGGTTGCGAAGCGACCATCGGGCTCCACTTCCTCTTCGGCGTCGGTCCCCGGGTCCTGTGTTTGTTGGTCGATCCACCCTTGGATGGCTGCCGCGCGCTGACCCCATGGCATCCAGCCCGGTTGTCTAAGAGACGCCTCTCCGACCCGCCTCAACTGGGCTTGACGGGAGGTGGATGGCCCATCGGGGTTGACGATCCAGCCGCGAGTCCGGCTTGCAGTCGGTTCTTCGGCAGGCGCCGGGACTTCAGGCCGCTGGTCTCCGCTAGGGTGTCCCGTCGTATCACCATTTGCCCCTAGGGGCCGAGCTTGCCTTCCATCTCTTAGACGCTTCATGTCTTCTGTCGATTCTAGGGAGAAAATGCCTGTCGGTTAGAACCTGCCTGTCTTAACTAGAAGTATTAATACCCTCCCCTTATCCTGCTTGAGCGGTGCGAGTAAGAAGATGTTTACATTGGATGTAGTACTTATCTAATCCCATAAGGGGATGTATACGTAGCTTACGGTTTCGTGGGTCGCGCCCCTTACGGGGCGAGGACGTTACGGTAGCGCGCTACCGCAAAGTGGCCCTTTGCGAAGTCGGCAAGTCATTCGGGTCTCTCCAGCGTCGTCGGGTTCTCCTCGGGGTGTTCCACTCCGTGGAAGGCCTTTAAGTCGGCTAAACTCGCTGTTTTCCCTTTGTTTGCCTTGTTGAATCTGTAGTCGAACTATGTTGGGAGATAAGAATTGGGTTACCTTGTACGGCCCGTCGTACTTAGGGGCCAACTTGGCCGCGAAACCGTCGGCGGCTTTGGATAGGTGATGCTGCCGAAGGAGGACTAGGGTTCCTAGTTCGGGTCGCCACTCGCGCCGTCGGAGGTCGTATGTTCTCTTCTGCTCTTGGGATGCCCGTTGGGTGTTCTCCTGTACGACCTTGAATACTTCCTGCAGTCGTGTCGCCTTCCCGTGGGCAGGCTCTGGTTCATTTCCTAATCCTGGGGTCACTTCGTCGTACAAGGCTCCTGGTAGCCTTGGTTCTCGTCCGAGTACCAAAAAGGCCGGGCTGAAGCCCGTGGTGTCCGACGTGCTGCTGTTTATGGCCAAGCTTAACTCGGGGAGGAGATCGTCCCAGGTCCGTTGGTCCCCGTCGGCGTATTGTGCAATCATTGTCTTGATGGTCCGGTTTGCCCTCTCCGTCGGGTTTTGCTGAGGGGTATACGGCGCGGTGTGCTCGAGTTCCATTCCCGCCACCTCGCAGAATTTCCGGAAGGACCGACTAGTGAATTGTGTTCCGTTGTCGCACACAAACTTCCACGGGACCCCGAATCGGCAGAGTATCCTCTCTCGGAACGCCTTCTCCAAGTGGGCGGTTGTGGCTTTCCGGAGTGGCACAAGTTCCACCCATTTGCAGAATGAGTCGAAGAACACGAGGAGCATCGTGTTGCCGTGCGTTGAGCGGGGTAGTGGGCCTACGAAGTCCGCGCAAAGGATGTCGAACGGGCCCTTAGCCTGGCGCGTATACATGTGACCTGCGGGTTTGTTCTGGCTCACCTTAAATTTTTGGCAGCTTTCGCAATGTTTCACGTATCGGGCCACGTCCCTGTAGAGTCCTGGCCAATAATATCGTTGGGTTACCCGAGTGGCGGTCTTCCGTATTCCTAAGTGTCCGGCGGTCGGGTGATCGTGGCATTCTTCTAACACTCGTCTACGATGGCCACTGGCGACGCATAATTTCCACTGGTGAGATTCTTCTTCGATTGGTCGGTGTCCAGGCTGCCGGTAGATCTGTCCGTTCTCGATTATAAATTCTCTGCATTCCTCGGGTCGTGCCTGGATACGTTTGAGCAACCTTTGTATCCAGGGGCAGGTGGGCAGGTCTTCTAGGGTTCGCTGTATGGTGTCGATAGGTTGCCGGGAAAGAGCGTCTGCTACGATGTTTTGGCTTCCGCGTCGGTAAAGCACGTCAAAGCGATACTGTTGGAGTTCCAGAGCCCAACGAGCGATGCGACCGGTCGGGTTATTGATCGAGTTTAACCACTTCAAAGCGAGATGGTCGGTGATGACGTCGAAGTGGTAGCCCTCCAGGTAGCATCGTAATTTCCTGATGGCCCAGACGATGGCTAAGCATTCCTTTTCCGTGGCCGAGTAGTTTTCTTCTGCTTTCAAGAGCCTTCGGCTAGCGTAGGCTATGACCCTCTCCTCTCCGCTGATCTGTTGCGTCAGGACTGCCCCTAGACCGTAGTCGCTTGCGTCAGTTTGTAGAGCGAACCTCTCCGTGAAATCCGGGCAGGCTAAGACGGGTGCTTGGGTTAACTTCTCCTTTAACTCCTCGAAAGCGGCCTGCTGTTCGTCACCCAGATCCACCTTTTCTCCTTCTTCAAGAGGCTAGTCATGGGTTGTACAATCGCCGCGAAGTTTGGGACAAACCTCCGGTACCACGATGCCATTCCTAGGCAGCGTCGAAGCTCCTTTATTGAACTTGGTGGGGCCAACTTCCGGACGGCGACGATCTTATCTGGGTCGGTGTGTATACCCCGCTCACTAATGACATGTCCCAGATATACGATGCTTTTCTGGAAAAGCTGCATTTCTTTTGGTTTAATCTTAGATTGGCTTCCCGCAGTCTTCGGAAAACCTCTCGCAGATGGTCGACGTGTTCTTCCAGTGCCGCTCCGATGACAATGATGTCGTCGAGGTAAGCAAAGGCGTTGGGTTCCATCTGTGGTCCGATGACGCTGTCCAAGGCTCGCTGGAACGTAGCCGATGCTGAGTGTAGTCCGAACGGCATCACCTTCCAATGGAAGAGTCCTCGGCCCGGAACGGTGAAGGCGGTACATTCTCGGCTCCCCTCGGCCATAGGGATCTGCCAATACCCGTTCTTGAGGTCCAACGTCGAGATGTAACGCGCGTTACGGAGCCTCTCGATGATGTGGTTGATCCTGGGCAGTGGGTAGGCGTCGGGTATCGATTGCGCGTTGAGCTGTCGGTAGTCTACGCACATCCGCATCTCGCCTGTCTTCTTTCCCACCAGTACGATGGGTGCGCTGTGTGGGCTTTTGAAGCTTCGATCCGCCCGTCTTGCAGCAACTCGTCGACCTGAGCATTGATGATTTTCTGCATGGCCGGATTCTTGGGGAAGTACCTCTGCTTTATCGGCTTGTCGTCCTTCAGAGTGATGGTATGCTCAGCTATAGGAGACACGCCCTTCAATCCCTCGAACTTGGCCAATTCTTGCTTCAAGAACTCGGCTACCCACGGCGGGAGGGGTGGTTCGATGATGGGGCTGTCGGTGGCGAGATTTCTTCGAGCAGGGCACATGTTATGATGGCGAGGTTCACAGTGATAGGGTTAGTCGAGTCTGACCTTCGAAAAGGGTTGCGTTGTCGACCGGCCGCGGCATCGGCTAAAGGGGCGAGTTGATAATCCGTTGGGGGGTTAGATGCGAGGTGTCCTACCTCGACCCGTCCATGTCCTTCATGGCCGTCGTCTTCCAGGCGTAACGGGTCGTGTTGTGGAGCGAGGCTGGTTTCCTGCGGGTCGTTTGCACTGGCTGCGCCGCACGGCTGGGCACGTCTGATTTGGCTCGCGTCGATCGGGTTATATTTTTAGCGCCGCCGGGGCCGTCTCGGTCGGGGCTTTGATGCGTTGTCCTTGTATCGTTGCTGGGTCTGGCGTGGTCGAGGCTTAGAAGCGTTGTCCTTGTATTGCGGCTGGGTCTGGCGTGGTCGAAACTTGGAAGCGTTGTCCTGATGTCACGGCTGGTTCTGGCGTGGTCGAGGCTTAGAAGCGTTGTCCTGTTAGGGGATACTCCGGGTGGTTTTCGAGGCAGACGGACTGGCCCTGGGTGCGTCCAGCGGTGTCGCAGTCGTCTCCGGCGTGGTTTCGTTACTCTGGGTGTTCTTCGGGGCGGACGGACTGGCCCTGGGTGTGTCCAACGGTGTCGCAGTCGTCTCTGTCGTAGCTTCGTTGATGATTCTGGCGTGGTCGTATCGAATCGTGGGTTGGGTTCGGGTGGCGTTGCTGGGTCTGGCGTGTTCGCGATCCTGGTGCGTGGTCATGGTTACGTTGCTGGGTCTGGCGTGTTCGAGATTCTGGTGCGTTGTCACTGGTACATTGCTGGGTCTGGCGTGGTTGGGATTCTGGTGCGTTGTCACTGTTACGTTGCTGGGTCTGGCGTGGTTGGGATTCTGGTGCGTTGTCACTGGTACATGGCTGGGTCTGGCGGGTTCGAGATTCTGGTGCGTTGTCACGGTTACGTTGCTGGGTCTGGCGTGGTTGGGATTCTGGTGCGTTGTCACGGTTACGTTGCTGGGCCTGGCGTGGTTGGGATTCTGGTGCGTTGCCACTGGTACATTGCTGGGTCTGGCGTGGTTGGGATTCTGGTGCGTTGTCACTGGTACAGGGTTGGGTCTGGCGGGTTCGAGGTTCTGGTGCGTTGGTTTCGTCCGGTGGGTCGCTGTTGGATTGGTCGAGGGGGTAGGAGCAGCGGATGCAGTCGCTGGACGTTCGTCACTAAAAGTAACCATGCGGGGCCGAGTCGAGGATGATGTGGGGATCGGGTTGGTTTCCCGGATCGCCCGCTGGGTCAACTGCAAGTACGCTCGGCCGCATTGTATTATGGTCTGGACGCCGCAAAGGAAATCGAGCCCCAGTATGATGTCGTCCACTACCATGGGTAGGACTAATAGAATCACCCGCGTTTCCTGTTGATCCAGACGTACCTTGACCGAAACTGCTTGCGTCACCTCCTTTGCTGTACCGTCCGCCAGGCGGACGGTAGTCCTTATATTCCGTGCGTTCCCTCCGGTACTTACTTCCTGAGCGATGCGTAGACTGACGAACGACCGCGTTGCTCCTGTATCGAGGGTAGCTGTGAGCGGTACTCCTTCGATGGTTACTAGCGCGGCGATCCTGCCTCCTTCCAAACTTAAGGGATGAGTTACTCCTGGGGGCCCTGGAGGTATGTCTCCGATCGGTTCCCTGACGAGCGGAGACTCGGTCCGTTTCCCGACTCGGACAGCCTACAGCAGTCGATCGTCCGGATGCCGCGGCGACCACACTCCCAACAGAATAACACTCGCCGATTCCTGCATGAACTGCTGAAATGACCTTCCTCTCCGCAATTCCGGCAGGCCCGGCGTGTGTTCACCGGCCGGTCTCCATCCTGGGTCACTACGCGGCTTGCCGTCTCGGCGCTCCGGGAGGGCCCGGTGTCGTCTGGAGGGGCATGCTGCGGGGTGGATAATCCGGGTCCTTGGTATGATGGCGTTCTGGTTTTCGTATCTGGGCGGTCGTAAGCGTGGCGGGTTTGTTCGCGGTCCCGCGTTGTCTCGTACGCTACTATCAAGTGGGTCAGTTCTCGCAACGTCTCGAACTCATGCCTACGGGTGAACAGTTGGTATTCCGGCCGAAGGTTCTCGTAGATCCTGTCCAGCTCCCTGTCTGGAGTATACTGAGCTCGTTGCATCATGAGTCGGAGGTCGATCAAGTAGTCCTGAAAGGCTTCTCGGGGTCGTTGGTGACGGGAGCGGATCGTATCTTCCAAGCGCTGAAAGTATCGCGGGGTAGGAAGAACTCCAAGAACTCCTTCCGGAACTCGGTCCATGGCTTGCCTTGCATCTGGAACGTCCTAAACCATCCTTCTGCCTTGCCAGTTAGTAGCCCGGAGATGGCTCGCGGCAGTTGGGCTGGGCTCCCGCCATATGAGTCGACCCTTTCTTCCAACCGTTCGACGAAAGCCAGCGCATCCGAGTGTCCGTCGAACTTCAGGCCCCAATTGCGCAGCTTATCGGCGAGGGCGGCGAAGGAGATTTCTTCCCTTCCGGGTCGCGAAGTTCCGGCTTCCTCGGGGAAGCGGTGCTGGTAGTGATTATCACCATGTCGTCGGTCGGTCGTGGCTTCAAGCCGGCCAGAGTCACTGTACCCAGGACCTTGAGCTGCGCGCGGGAACTCGGGAATTACGATGGATAGGGGGCTGTTCCGCACAGATCCCTTCCTTCTGCTCACGTTGATTCGGTCCCGGCGACGGGGACGTGTTCCTCGGATTCCTCGGGCTGGGCGCGCTGTTGAAGACCGTTCCGAGCTCTTCGATCCGCTTTTCGATCGCCGTCGGATGCTCGCCGCGCGAGATGAAGGCCGAGATCCGGCTGCGCAGTTCGTCCACGGTCCCGGTTTCACCGAGGCCGAATTCGACGGCGATGGCCTGCAATTCGTCCTTGCGCCGATACGAAATCCACTGTACCCCCATGTCGAAGCACGGTGGTCGAACTGGCACTTCGAGGTCTTTCGCGTTTCCGACGGTAGTATCACGTATTGACCCTCCGGTAGAATCTTTTTCTTAGGTAACGCGCTGAATACCGGAGTCCTTGGGGTTAGTCACGGAAGCACGGCGTATGCACGGTTAACACGGTTGTCCAGTGGGGCGTCCTTGGAGTCCTTGCTGTTTGGGGTCCTGGTCGATGGTCGTGGTTGTCGTCGGTCTTTATAGTAGCCTGGGGATCGACCCTTGCTAGGCCGGTCGATGGTCCTTGCTATCGTTGTCCTTGGAATTGTCCTGACTGTTGATCCTTGCTGGGCCGGTCAATAGTCCTTGCTATCGTTGTCCTTGGAATTGTCCTTGTCGTCCTGGTCGTGCTGGGTTCGTTGATTTAAGCGCTGGATCTCGTCTCGTGTTGATGGCTGAACGCTGACCGATCACTTTGAAGGCTGGGCATTGACTGTCCTTCTTCTGGGTCTGGGTCCGAAATATATAGCCGGGCTGGTTGGCCTTCGGGCGGATTCCGACGCTCGCTCGGCCTCTACCGCTCACGACTCGCTGCTCGCCGCGTACGTGTCGCTCTCTCTCCAGCGATTTCTGCCCAGCTTCGGCTCGGTTCTCTTTCTCTGCCGTCTCGCCGCGGCGCTCTCCTCATGTGGGCGCGGCGGCCACGTGCTGACGCTATGGCTAGGGAGGTTAGGGAAGCCAGCCTCGGCTGTACGTGAATAATGGGCGACCTCACGTGCGGTTTTACAGAGATATACAGCTATTCTTGGCCTAATGATGATTCCGACTGGCCATGCTTGCGCGTGGTACAGTCCCGATTCCTTCTGCTACTCGTTTTCTGATCAACTGTTCTACTTAGCGCCCCAAAACATACCGGAATCCCGGAGTCCCTGCTCGGGCGCCATCTGTAAGGAAGCGATCCTGGGCTGGGGTACATATCTCAGTCTACTCCAGGGTCGAAATTACAGCAATATTTATAATTTGCCGGGACTCCGAGTTCTGGGCCGTCGATGGGGACAGGGAGGCAATCCCCAGACGGGGGCGACCGAGATGAAAGGGAACAGTACGGGGCGTGGCAGTCAATCCCGCTGAGAGCGTTTAGGCAATCGCCGGACAGCACTTACGGGGCCCTGTCGGACTAAGAATTACTACGAGGGTCGGAGATATCGACAGACACCGCCGAGAGGGCTTAGGCAATCGCCGGATAGCGCTCTCGGGATCCCGTCAAACTAAGAACTACTACGGAGGTCTGTGCTATGCGGGGATACCAACAAGTATCACCGAGAGTGTCTAGGCTATCGCCGGATAACACTTACGGGACCTTGTCGGACTAAAAATTACTACGAAGGTCTTTGCTATGCGGGGATACCGACAAATACCACCGCGAGTACCTAGGCTATCGCCGGACAGCACTCACGGGGGGGGGCCCTGTCGGACTAAGAATTACTACGAGGGTCGGAGACATCGGCAAGCATCGCCGAGAGGGCTTAGGCAATCGCCGGATAGCGCTCCCGGGATCCTGTCGAACTAAGATCTACTACGAAGGTCTTTGCTATGCGGGGATACCGACAAGTACCACCATGAGCGCCTAGGCTATCGCCGGACAGCGCTTCCGGGATCCTGTCGAACTAAGAACTACTACGATGGTCTTTGCTAGGCGGGAATACCGACCAGTACCACCGTGAGCACCTAGGCAATCGCCGGATAGTACTCACGGGACACTGTCGAACTAAGAATTGCTACGGGGGTCGGAGATATCGACAAGCATCGCCGAGGGTGCCTAGGCAATCGCCGGATAGCACCTACGAGACACTATCGAACTAAGAATTACTACGGGGGGAGTCGGAGATATCGACAAGCATCGCCGAGGGTGCCTAGGCAATCGCCGGATAGCACTCACGGGACACTGTCGAACTAAGAATTGCTACGGGGGTCGGAGACATCGACAAGCGTTGCCGAAGGTGCCTAGGCAATCGCCGGATAGCACTTACGGGACGCTGTCGAACTAAGAATTACTACGGGGGTCGGAGATATCGCCAAGCATCGCCGAGAGTGCCTAGGCAATCGCCGGATAGCACTCACGGGATACTGCCGAACTAAGAATTGCCACGGGGTCGGAGATATCGACAAGCATCGCCGAGGGTGCCTAGGCAATCGCCGGATAGCACTTACGGGACGCTGTCGAACTAAGAATTACTACGAATACGGGAATACCGACGCATATCGCCGAGAGTACCTAGGCAATCGCCGGATAGCACTCACGGACACTATCGGGCTAAACATTACTGCGAAAGTCTTTATCATACAGGGCAGGCATCGCCGAGAGGGCTTAGGCAATCGCCGGACAGCGCCTTCGGGACCCTGGGAACTACTGGGGTACTGTGGGGTCACAAACTACTGGAGGGAATCATGCGGGAGGAACGCCAACAGATGTCACCGAGAACGCCTAGGCAATCGCCGGACAGCGGCCTCAGGATCCCGTTGGACTACGAACTACTGGAGGGAACCACGCGGGGCCCCGACGGGCATCCGGGTTGAATACGGATCACCACGTGGGTGCAGACAAAGAGGGAGACTCGGGCAAGAGGCGTGAGGAAGGGCAGAGAAGATGAAGCCCCGGGCATCCCGGTTCCCTAGTGTATGGATTGGGGGTGGTCGGGCTATGTTTTAGTTATATTCGTTATATTTCATTTTATTCTTCTTTGGTTCCCTACCTATCGCACCGCTCAGCAGCCCGTATGCACGTCTTGAGACTCGCTTACCCCACGCTCGTGCCTGTCGAAAGCCTCCTCTATCCCGGGATTGCAGCGCCGGTGCAGGATCCCCTCCGTAAGCGTAATACCGATGCCGGATCCTTCGCGCACTGCTGATCGCGTTCTCTCGAAGTAGTCCGCCACGTGTGTTCTTTTTCTTTTCGCGAGCCACTCGGATTTTTACCCGTCAACGCGTCCGATTCCTCTGACTGCCTCTGATCTAACTGACTCCCTTTCCACGTTTTCCCAACTTCAGAGCCGGCGTTCTGCTGGCTCTGCCGATCCAGCGTCGGCGTGGGCGGCTAGCGTCGTTATTTCCCCTCTCTTTTCCACTGCTGGGGCGTCGTTGCTGGATATGGTTGCTGTTCTCAGCGGTCCTCTTCTGCCGCTGCTGCGTTGATGCTGTCGGCTTATCTTGTCAGCGCTTCTCCTCGGCCGCTGCTGCGTCGATGCTGTTGGCTTATCTTGTCAGCGCTTTCCTCTCTGCCGTGGCTGCGTCGGTGCCGGCGGCTCGCTGGATCCCGTTGTTTTCCTCGTCTCTCTTTGGCCGCTGCTGCGTCGTTGTTGTTGGGTTATCTTGTCAGTGCTTCCCTCTCTGCCTGTTGCTGCGTCGATGCCGGCGGCTCGCTGGATCCCGTTGTTTTCCTCGTCTCTCTTTGGCCGCTGCTGCGTCGTTGTTGTTGGGTCTGGTTCTCGGTGTTTTCCTCGTCTCTCTTTGGCCGCTGCTGCGTCGTTGTTGTTGGGTCTTGGTTCTGGAAAGCCAGTGGCGTCCGCCGTGATCGCGACTTGCCCCCTTTTTAAGAAAATAGTAAGCTACGTGGGGCTTAGAGACCCCTCGGCCGTATAATATAAAATTAATAACAAGTGGCCTTCGTGGCCTTCCCCCCTCCCCCTTAACCTAAAACTGAACCGTCAATGCTTAAACCTAGAAAATAAAAAGTCAAAAATCTTAATTCTAATGAAATAAGTTCGGGTCCCTCCAATGGGAAAATGCCGGCAAGATGATGGGTGGAAAAAAATGTGGGTGGAGCGTACGCTCCCTCACAGATCTCAGAGACTATAAGAGCTAGAGCAACCAAATTTGGTATCCAGATTCCTATAATATCGGACCTTGACGAGTTTATTTCAAAATTTCGCCCCACCCCCTTCCGCCCCCGCAAAGTGCGAAAATCTGTGGCATCCACAGATCTCAGAGACTATTAGACCTGACTGTAGAGCTCTCACTGTTACAAAACTATTTGTAATTTTTCACTGCAGAACTCACTGTTGATAGCTCACTGCTACAAGTGTGTTTCAAAATTTCGCCCCACCCCCTTCCGCAGCCATAAACAAGGAAAATCTGTGGCAACCTCAATTTTGAAGATAGGAGAAAATTAAAAACGCACAATCATAGAGAATGGCCATATCTACCAGATTGCCGAATCTTGCCGAATCGAATCAGATCGGATTATTATTATAGCCAAAAAGTAACAAATCAATTTGCAGTGGCTACGCAGCGCCCGTCGACACGTTCTGACTGATTTTCTGTCTCTCTCGCACGCACTCTTGTGTCGTTTAATGTAGCCATACTGACTATGTATCGGGTATAAATGTAGAGTTGCGGTCGCAGCAGCAACTCACAACGTTCCCCCTCGTTTTTATACCCGATACTCAAAATGAGTATTGGGGTATATTAGATTTGTGGTGAAAATGGATGTGTGTAACGTCCAGAAGGAAGCGTTTCCGACCCCATAAAGTATATATATTCTTGATCAGCATCAATAGCCGAGTCGATTGAGCCATGTCTGTCTGTCCGTCTGTCCGTCCGTCCGTCTGTCCGTCTGTCCGTCCCTATTAGCGCCTAGTGCTCAAAGACTATAAGAGCTAGAGCAACGACATTTTGTATCCAGACTTCTGTGATATGTCACTGTTACAAGTGTATTTCAAAACTTCGCCCCGCCCACTTCCGCCCCCACAAAGGACGAAAATCTGTGGCATCCACAATTTTAAAGATACGAGAAAATTAAAAACGCAGAATCGTAGAGAATGAGTTTATCTTCTAGACTGCAGAATCTGAATTGGATCGTAGCATTATTATAGCCAGTATGAAGAAAACAATTTCATTTTTTCTCGCCCTGTCTCTCTCTAACACACACGTATCATAGCCGGCTTTGCATAGCGCAAAACATTAGCGCCTAGATCTCAGAGACTATAAGAGCTAGAGCAACCAAATTTGGTATCCAGATTCCTATAATATCGGACCTTGACGAGTTTATTTCAAAATTTCGCCCCACCCCCTTCCGCCCCCGCAAAGTGCGAAAATCTGTGGCATCCACAGATCTCAGAGACTATTAGACCTGACTGTCGAGCTCTCACTGTTACAAAACTATTTGTAATTTTTCACAGCAGAACTCACTGTTGATAGCTCACTGCTACAAGTGTGTTTCAAAATTTCGCCCCACCCCCTTCCGCAGCCATAAACAAGGAAAATCTGTGGCAACCTCAATTTTGAAGATAGGAGAAAATTAAAAACGCACAATCATAGAGAATGGCCATATCTACCAGATTGCCGAATCTTGCCGAATCCGAATCAGATCGGATTATTATTATAGCCAAAAGTAACAAATCAATTTGCAGTGGCTACGCAGCGCCCGTCGACACGTTCTGACTGATTTTCTGTCTCTCTCGCACGCACTCTTTGTCGTTTAATGTAGCCATACTGACTATGTATCGGGTATAAATGTAGAGTTGCGGTCGCAGCAGCAACTCACAACGTTCCCCCTCGTTTTTTTTTGGTTATTGCTATTAACGTCGAGATCCTGTTTTTTTTTTTTTGAAGCGCATTATATTGATTTGTGTCAGAAAAACTGTGTAGCAAAGTGTTTCTTGATTGAAGCGTGTTCTCAGAAATGGGAAAAATAAAATTAGCTATATTTGCATCGGGAATCGATTGGAGTACCTTAGGAGCCAGATTGTCATGAGAACGCCAAATGTTGTTGAGCCATCATAGCTAATAGTAGCGGATTTCGATTTAGAAGATGCCATCACAGGAACAGGAACATCACGGATACGTTCTTCGAGCCTACCTTCCCAGACAATTTTCGACCCGATTTTACACTGGCCGAATTCTTTTCTTCTTACGATTCTCCGTTTTCTACATCCCAACATCTGGACGACTCTACACTTCTCTGATCTCTTTATCCAAACGCTGAACTACTTCAAAATTTTTCAGAAGTTTCTTTTCAACGTTGGCCCATTTGACTTTCATGGTTTTTACCAATCTCTGTGATTCGGCTTCACCATTCATGATCACATCATCTGATCCATCACTTATACCGTGATAGATGCTTGATCCATTATCTGAGACATTACTTGTTGCTGTTAATCATATGGACCCTTAGTCTGCTCACCGTGATCTTGCAACTTTAACATCATCTGTTGCTTTTGTACCTACGCTTGGTTCTTAATTTGCAACGATATTGTTGCCATATCTCTATCAACAGCCCGTTGGCCGCCACCAACTGGATCTCCTTTATTGTCAACCTGAAGCCTTGCTCATTCAAGAACTTGTGGTTTGCAACGTTGAAGCCTTCGCCCTCCTTTGCAGCGATTAAACGTTGCTTTAGTTCGGTTTTCAAATGTACGTATTGCTTTCGTAGACATTTTGTTGAATGCTCCGGACCAGCGTACAAGTACCCCTAGTGCATACTTTTGGTTATGAAAGGTGGATCCAATGGTCTCCACTTGGGAGTGCATGGACGCGTTCACTGATTTTCGTGGATTCAGAATCAATTCTACCAAAAAGAATATATGACATTTTGAATGTCATAATATATTCAAATATATAATATATTCAAATCCTATGTATTTAATTTTAACTTCTTTCACTTAAGAACTCCCTTTCCGGCCATATATCGTCATACATTCGTCAAAACAAACGAAACTACTTTATGAACTTACCGAATAAAATTTCAATCAAATGGTTTAATTTATTTTTGTTTAGCTGTTATTTAAGTATTGATTTATTTTGTTGGCTAAGCTTATTACAATTTCTTTATAACGCAACAATATAATTACATCTTGCAGGTTTCGAGAGTGGGGCAAATTACTTAAGAGCCTTTGTATGAGAGCAAATCAACATATATTTGCATACTATTTTAAACTTCTGAGAGCAAATTGACCTATCTAGTTATACAAATTTAAAGTTAACGAACTCTTTATCTGACGATTCTACACAAAATGATGTGAATGCTTTATATCTTAGTGGTAGTAAATTTATAGTCATAGTAATTACAAATAAAACTTAATAAAATAGTAGTTGAACAACAGCGAAGACAATTAAATTTTAAGTGATTATAAAGGACCAAAAAGGTTTACTGCTGGATGGTTATCAGCTGTGTTTCCCAAAAATTGACCATAAAGTTCCTTATAGCGGTCTAATGAGAGGCCTCCGCGTTTTCGATCTTCATCCTAGGAAGAAAAATTTGCAATTAAATTGTAAATTATAATTCATTTTTCATTATAAGATTGCTCACATTCAGTAACGTTTCGAACGCTTTGTCTATGGGGGATATATCATCGATGGCTACTCTTGTTATACAGTTATAACGATATTCTTTTACTCCCACTATTCCATCACTATCTATATCCAGCAGTTTAAAGTTGGATTCAATGAATGCTCTCATCGCCTGCAAAAAAAAGATGCAAAAATATAGTCTTGTTATACCCCTATGTGTGGAAATATCTTTCTCCCAAATAGCTAGATAACAAGCGGATGAGAGAGACAGAGCTATTTAAACGATGCACAGTGGGTCCTCAGACGAAAAGAGGTGAAAAGTAATTTTCTGAGTGAGCGCTTTGCATAATTTGAATATACGCATCTGATAGAGAATTTTCAAAGACTTTCAAAAATGGAAACATTGGATTTGTAGTTTAGGATATATGAGCATTAAAAATGTACAATTTTTTCAGTGTGCAGCAATTAACTTAATTTTTATCAGGGAACGTAAAAAAAAAATTGCAATCTAACAATAAACATTAAAAATGATTTATATCATATAAATCGTAAATATAAGTTTATTTCTGATATCGCTAAATACGACTAAAATATGATTTTGGTGTAGTCCATGCTTCCGTAACATATTTTCTTCACATTGATTTATTTAGATAAAATTAGTATTCATAACTCTTATTTGAGGTCCCTGATTTGTATGCACATACTGCATCTTTCAGGTCGAATAAAAAGTAATCTATGTCAAGTATGATTCTTGTTTTAGTCTTTACTTTTAGATTTCATTATTTCTAACATTTTTCAATGAAAAAATTAGACTACTAAGACTACTGAATAAAATTTGATGTTTCCAACTATGACTTACACCCCACAAGGTTTTTTTTATATTTTCTTTAAATATTTCTTAACCTATGTATGTATATAAGTCCCCACCTGTGCAGCTTTGCGCAACAGGGTCGTCCAAAGTAATATGTCGCCAAAAAAGAGCTGCCGCAGGTTTAAGAAGAATACCAATATATTATATTACCAATACAAAAAATGTTTGTAAAATCCAAAAAAAAAAAAAAAAATTAAATTAAAATATTATTATTTGTAGTAAAATTTACCTATAAATATAGAGGTATTTTCAAAAAAAAAAATTATTTTTATTGAAAAGCTTATTAATTTCCAGCCGTTAAAATGAAGCTACAATGTGCCTTTATCAGGTTTTTAGAATTAGAAGGTTCAATACAACCAGATGTAAGATACTTAAGTTATGTAAAAATAAACAAAGCACTACCACTGAAAAAACTTAAAAAAATACAATTTTTTAAATTAAAAAAAAAACAGCATGAAAAAAGCATAATTCATGAAAAATGTTTAAAGCCCCAAATCTATCAGAAAAAGTTGGTTTGTTTCGAAGTGTAAATATAGTGAAAATATAATACAATCATTATTTTTTATTTGTATTTTTTATTATTATTACCAATGGTTATCCATTAAACTAAAAATGAAAAAAAACAACTTCAGAGCAGTCTATTCTACTAGTAAAATAAATTATTCTGTGCGGCTGTTTTAAGTGGATGATTTTTTCGGCTCCGAAAACATTATTTTCGGACCCTGATTGTAAAGCTTCTAGACATCGTAGTACCATGTACTCGAGACAGCTACGTGCAAAAATTTTGGAAGTTTTTCCTTTCAAATGCAGTTTATTTCATGAAGATATGTATTTAATTTTGTTATTAATTTAGCAAGCTGAAATGGCCGAAGGCCCCACTGTGCGACGGTGTGACATGTAAACAGTTGAAACAGTCATTAGGTGAAATAAAGGTAGACGGATTGCAAGAAATAACATTAGAACATATCTAGCGCTGGTCCAACCAGCTGGTGAGATGTCTCAGTGGGTCCTACTGGAGGCCACCGGACGGGTCACAGGTTGCGGATAGCTAACTGCCTACCCTGTCACGTCAGCTGCGGGAATCCCAAAGATTTCAGCTTACTTTTCTTTTCTTGAGGGTACCAAAAATAAGCAGTCCCCGACAGCCAGCAGGTGTTCACGATGCAGCAACACTGACGGTGAGCTTGTGGTACCATCTCAAAAAAGGAGCTTACACGCTTCCCTTCACTTCGCACTAACTAACCCCTCGACACTCATCTCATACTAGGCCAGACTAAGGTATAACTACACCCGAGCCGAGAGTCAGCCTGGCTGGGGCCCGGTATAATAAATAACCCAGCCTCTAACGGAGAACTCAGGGACTAGGCAGCTCCTGTTCCAATGATGCCTTACGCGGGCAACGTTGACGTTGACCTCTGCCCGGCCTGGTCGTTCTTTATATCTCGTGGGATGAAAATGGATAAAAATAAAATAAAACGAGGGGGAACGTTGTGAGTTGCTGCTGCGACCGCAACTCTACATTTATACCCGATACATAGTCAGTATGGCTACATTAAACGACAAAGAGTGCGTGCGAGAGAGACAGAAAATCAGTCAGAACGTGTCGACGGGCGCTGCGTAGCCACTGCAAATTGATTTGTTACTTTTGGCTATAATAATAATCCGATCTGATTCGGATTCGGCAAGATTCGGCAATCTGGTAGATATGGCCATTCTCTATGATTGTGCGTTTTTAATTTTCTCCTATCTTCAAAATTGAGGTTGCCACAGATTTTCCTTGTTTATGGCTGCGGAAGGGGGTGGGGCGAAATTTTGAAACACATTTGTAGCAGTGAGCTATCAACAGTGAGTTCTGCAGTGAAAAATTACAAATAGTTTTGTAACAGTGAGAGCTCTACAGTCAGGTCTAATAGTCTCTGAGATCTGTGGATGCCACAGATTTTCGCACTTTGCGGGGGCGGAAGGGGGTGGGGCGAAATTTTGAAATAAACTCGTCAAGGTCCGATATTATAGGAATCTGGATACCAAATTTGGTTGCTCTAGCTCTTATAGTCTCTGAGATCTAGGCGCTAATGTTTTGCGCTATGCAAAGCCGGCTATGATACGTGTGTGTTAGAGAGAGACAGGGCGAGAAAAAATGAAATTGTTTTCTTCATTCTGGCTATAATAATGATACGATCCAATTCAGATTCTGCAGTCTAGAAGATAAACTCATTCTCTACGATTATGCGTTTTTAATTTTCTTGTATCTTTAAAATTGTAGATGCCACAGATTTTCGTCCTTTGTGGGGGCGGAAGTGGGCGGGCCGAAGTTTTGAAATACACTTGTAACAGTGACATATCACAGAAGGCTGGATACAAAATGTCGTTGCTCTAGCTCTTATAGTCTTTGAGCACTAGGCGCTGATAGGGACGGACAGACGGACAGACGGACGGACGGACAGACGGACAGACAGACATGGCTCAATCGACTCGGCTATTGATGCTGATCAAGAATATATATACTTTATGGGGTCGGAAACGCTTCCTTCTGGACGTTACACACATCCATTTTCACCACAAATCTAATATACCCCAATACTCATTTTGAGTATCGGGTATAAAAACAAAACATACAACAAAAATGAGCGGCAACGTTTTAAGCCGCGGCAAGGACAAGTCACGACCGCTAATTAGGTGCTAATATTAATTCTTCCACTTCGTTTATCCTCTTTTCGACTAATGACCTATTTGATTAGAATTTTATAAAATTTTTCTGTTTTCCTTTTTCCGCTACATCTCTCTCTCTTCTCACACCAACACCAGCTATGTTGCTATCTCGCTTCCCACCGCCAGGAGTCGCACACTGCACGAAAAAAGAGTGTGAGAGATAGATAGAGAGGGAGTAATCGCGTGGAAGGGCTACCGTAGCCAATGTAAGTCGATTTGTTCATTATAATGATCCGATAATCCGATTATAGATAATCTCTATTCTGAGTTTTCGGTTTTCTCGTTTCGTCAAAATTGTGGATGTCACAGATTTTCATACGGCCTCCAAACGGGCCTGCAAAATTTAAAAAAAAACTTGATTAAAATTTAAACTTGATATCACAAGGGTGATAGCCTTTAGCAATTTTCTATTAGTCTAATATGGGTCCCGGCTCTCCGACACATAGAAGGCGATTGCATAGCAGACGAGTTGGCCAAAGACAGGGATGATATTTTACTGGAGGATGTTTAAAATTGTATATTACGGCCAGTAGTATGCAAGATTATTATAAAGGACCATTTCTAGCGACTAAGAGACCACAGGTGTCAAAGCATGCCACAATGTAGCAGAACTCGGCAAACATGGCTGAATATCATTAAGAAGTGCACAACTAAACTCTGCAAGCTCAGGCAAGCTAGGCAACCATACAAACAAGCTGGGTGCTCCCTACAACGAGTTCTGCCATAGCTAAAGAGATATGGCGGAGAAAACTTCTCCTGTCCAGCTCTCAGTAGAAGAAGTCTACAATATATGTCACAGTATATTTCAGAAAGATAGAACATGTTCCAATATGTCAAGCATCTTGATGGGATAACTTCTGACCTAACGTCCCACAATGGAGAAGGAGAGAAACAAAGAGAGACACAAACGAGGGGGAACGTTGTGAGTTGCTGCTGCGACCGCAACTCTACATTTATACCCGATACATAGTCAGTATGGCTACATTAAACGAAAAAGTGCGTGCGAGAGAGACAGAAAATCAGTCAGAACGTGTCGACGGGCGCTGCGTAGCCACTGCAAATTATTTGTTACTTTTGGCTATAATAATAGTCCGATCTTACTCGGATTCGGCAAGGTTCGGCAATCTGGTAGATATGGCCATTCTCTATGATTGTGCGTTTTTAATTTTCTCCTATCTTCAAAATTGTGGTTGCCACAGATTTTCCTTGTTTATGGCTGCGGAAGGGGGTGGGCCGAAATTTTGAAACACACTTGTAGCAGTGAGCTATCAACAGTGAGTTCTGCAGTGAAAAATTACAAATAGTTTTGTAGCAGTGAGAGCTCGACAGTCAGGTCTAATAGTTTCTGAGATCTGTGGATGCTCCAGATTTTCGTCCTTTGCGGGGGCGGAAGGGGGTGTGGCGAAATTTTGAAACAAACTCGTCAAGGTCCGATATTTCAGGAGTGTGGATACCAAATTTGGTTGCTCTAGCTCTTATAGTCTCTGAGATCTAGGCGCTAATGTTTTGCGCTATGCAAAGCCGGCTATGCTACGTGTGTGTTAGAGAGAGACAGGGCGAGAAAAAATGAAATTGTTTTCTTCATTCTGGCTATAATAATGATACGATCCAATTCAGATTCTGCAGTCTAGAAGATAAACTCATTTTCTACGATTCTGCGTTTTGGTTTTCTCGTATCTTTAAAATTGTGGATGCCACAGATTTTCGTCCCTTTTTGGGGGCGGAAGTGGGCAGGGCGAAGTTTTGAAATACACTTGTAACAGTGACATATTACAGAAGTCTGTATACAAAATATCGTTGCTCTAGCTCTTATAGTCTTTGAGCACTAGGCGCTAATAGGGACGGACAGACGGACACGGACGGACGGACGGACGGACGGACGGACGGACAGACAGACATGGCTCAATCGACTCGGCTATTGATGCTGATCAAGAATATATATACTTTATGGGGTCGGAAACGCTTCCTTCTGGACGTTACACACATCCACTTTTACCACAAATCTAATATACCCCAATACTCATTTTGAGTATCGGGTATAAAAAGTGTTTGTGAGAGAGAGAGAGAGAGGGAGAGAGATAGAGAACATACGGAACTCTTCGGCCACACCATAAGTCAGATATGGCCGTATACCTACTCCTGAGTTTACTTATAATTACGTATAAATAATTACTTCGGATCATATTTAAAGAATCTTCTCCACCACAGTGCACGGATTTTCTGAGAAAATATCAACAGTCTCTTTGCATATGTACGAGTACATTACTTATATATACATATATGGGGGAAGTGTGCTGGTTGTGTGCACTCTCTAGTTGTGGGCACCCCTACGTATACTTGGACGCAAGCAGACGCTATCTGATCTGAGTGTTGTGATACGTGATTGTTGACAGGGTTTTCTTGCTGATAACGAAACAAATATATGCATTTGTGCAGTGGCTGTGAGCACAATAAAGAAAATTTGTAATAAAAAGTGACTTTTATTGTTTTTGAAGTGCGGTTTTTTAAATTTTAATTAATGCGTGTGTTAGGTTGAAAAACTACGTAGTATCGTTCATTACGTATTTAATCAATTTTTCTATGCAGTTAACGTGATTTTAGCTAAGTCAACACCGAAAAAATCATTTAGTCAATGGGAAAACGTGTTATCTTTTTTGTTCTTCATGCCAGTAAAGGCTCTTAGAATAAAAAAAAATAATTTCATTTTCTCTTTCTTTGCGATGCTTTCCTTTCATGTTTTTTCGTTTTTAGCAGATTTTTCAAGGGTACCCAAAACCAGATACCAAATTTTTTTTTTTTAGTTTCTTTCTTTACTAAATTTGTGATAAAATTGTTTTAGTTGAAGGAATTAATTTAGTTCTTCACTGACAGTTACCTTATACCTCTAGCTTTTAATTCGTTAAAACATGTTTGTATAATATGGACTTGGTCAAAAGTTATGAGGCAAAAGGAAAAGTTATGCCCACAACCAGCACACTTACCCTAACTATAAAAAGAGTATGAAAGTTCAACATTTTCATAAGTGAAGAGAGAAATAAAAGAATTAAAGTAGCGGGTCACTTAACGTCGACTTTAGCTCTTACCTGGGGAAATTCTTCATACTTTTTGCCCACACAAGTTTTCTTGACCGCATCTTTAAACTCTTGATTAGATATTTTTCCATCCTAAAAAAAATAAATACAAAATACAAAATAATACATAATATTTTAAAATATATATTACAAATTAAAGACTTATGCTTAATTAGTGTACATATGTATAATGAATGGAAACGATCATTAAAATATAGGAATCGTTGGACCATTAATTATTTTAAAAAACAATATACAATACCATGTTTACGTTTCCCAATAACTCTTTGCGAAGGCTGACTATATTTAGTAGATCCGGCATGACATCCCAATCCTCGGATAAGCTCGTTATCTCCTCCATGGTGGGGAGTCATTCAGTCAGTGGATCGTTTTTTATTGCGCTAGACGTTAGTTTAAAATCAGCTGGACTCGGGGCATGAAAATCTTACTATTAGCAAAATGAATCAAAGCAAATCTGTGTTGACTTGGACGCAGGTTCTTCTCAATCAATAATAAGAAACGGCTTATTTAACGGAAATGTGTGCCCTCCGAATGTGATACGACTACGAACAGCTATAGGTGCAGATGGTGAGGTAATGGTCAAAATTACACATATGCTTGGATTTACGAATGCGAATTTTGAGCTAGGCTTCATAGCTGATATTATGGACAACACCATAATCTAAGTGGATTATATGTGCCGTTATGGCTTTACACTGTCCTTGAATAAACGACTTTTGAGATTGTTCATTACCTATAACTTCAAGTAGTGACATCGGCTATGTGAGGTAGATTTTCGCATGGCACAAGGAATTATCGGCGGATACCATGGTATGGACTACCATGCCACACGTTCTATCGCCGCGATCGATTTATTGAATCAATTCGGTTGGCGGCTACGCTTCTGCGTTTGAGTAGGGACTACAGCGTCGCGGTAGTGGCATGAGGAATAGCAGGAAAAACTGAGTCACTCAGGGGGGCCGGATACACGCAACGGCGATGCCGTTCCAACTTCAGTAGGTCGCTGCCACTCCTCGCGGTCTTACGTCTTGTACTTCGGTACTCTCCCCCCTTTTCTTTACTCGGTCAAACCGTTGACTCTACTGGGTTTCCGCCAAGTGACTTTGAAGGTTACCTCTCCTTACTGTAGGGTACCCCGGCTGCGCACTAATCTCGATTAGCCGCTCCTCCGGACTTGCTCGGCCTGTATCTGACCCAGGTTGCGTCCAGACAACTCGCCCTTGGGGTCCAGACTCAACTCCTCAGCCTCTCCCAGCGGTCACCACGCGCTTCAGCTGGGATATGCTGGCCATATGTTGGTCTTCCGTCTCCACTGCTTTACCCAACCGCACGATATGAGCATTTCCGCCAAAAGGTCCTCCATGCCAAAAAACTTTAAAAGTCAATGAAAACAGATTTCCAGATTGTTTTGTTCTAATATTATTTTCTAAATTGATTGAAGGTAAACAAATGTACCCAACTGACATATAAATTTATTAAATTTGATCTGAAAACCTATTAAAGCAAAAGTTCACTTTTTTGGTATTTTTTGGGATTTTTATAGTCATATTTTCTTTAAGAAAATATAAGAAAAATGATTCTTGAAAAAAGTTTGCCCCCAGAGTCTCTCTAGGCTATTGAACTATCTGAATAAAATCACAAAAAATTTGCCCAATCTCGGCTAACGGTATTTTTTTAACTTTTATTACCATGGAATTTTGTAACGTAAGGCTAATAAAAAAGTCTGGATAACAAATTTGACCTAGCTCTTGTAGTGTCTGAGATCTAGGCGCTCATCTAGACGGACGGGGAGGCAGACAGATATGGCTATATCGACTTGCCGATTAAGAATATATTTACTTTATGGGGTCGGAAATGCTTCCTTCTGGGTGTTGCACACATCCACTATCACCACAAATCTAAGATACCCCTATACTCTTCGATTACCGGGTATAAAAACAGAAAATGTTTTTGCATTTAATAACTTGAAAAATTAACGCTAAATACTTCACATATTAGCGAAATAAATGTTATACAGATAGTCCAAACCAGCTCGCAGAGTTTTGCTTAATGTTACGCCAACCTCTAAAATCACTTCTGTTTTTTCTAACGTAACGTCACGTTATATTTAAGCTTATATCTTTAAAACCGTACATACTATTTTTGTAATTATACCCGATACTCAAAATGAGTATAGGGGTATATTAGATTTGTGGTGAAAATGGATGTGTGTAACGTCCAGAAGGAAGCGTTTCAGACCCTATAAATGTATATATTCTTGATCAGAATCAATAGCCGATTCGATTGAGCCATATCTGTCTGTCCGTCTGTCCGTCCGTCCGTCTGTCCGTCTGTCCGTCCCTATCAGCGCCTAGTGCTCAAAGACTATAAGAGCTAGAGCAACGACATTTTGTATCCAGCCTTCTGTGATATGTCACTGTTACAAGTGTATTTCAAAACTTCGGCCCGCCCACTTCCGCCCCCACAAAGGACGAAAATCTGTGGCATCTACAATTTTAAAGATACGAGAAAACTCAGAATCGTAGAGAATGGCTATATCTTTTAGAGGGCAGAATCTGAACCAGATCTTATTATTATTATAGCCAGAGTGAAGAAAACAATTTCACTCTCTCTCGCTCTATCTCTCTCTAAAGCACACGTTTCATGGTTGGGTTTGCCTATCGCTAAAAGTGAGCGCCTAGATCTCAGGGACTATAAGAGCTAGAGCAACCAAATTTGATATGTATCGGGTATACATGTAGAGTTGCGGTCGCAGCAGCAGCTCACAATGTTGCCCCTCATTTTATTTTAAAACCTATTACGAACATGGCAACCATAAAGTAAAAAAAAAATTTTGTTTGCTTATTTTGCTTAGAGCGTCTTTCGGGTATAACGACGTAAAACCGTCGGTCCCTTCAGTGTCGTTATAACCGGACTCTACTTTATTTTCATAAAATTTGACACTTTTTTAACCAAATAAATTTGTAAGCTAAAAAACCATAAATATATATTTAGCAATTAATTTTGATTACTAATACGAGGAGCTCACAACGTTCTTAAGCACCGATTCATTGCTTTAATGCAAAACGCAAGGCAAAGAAAGAATTATTTAGCACTGTGTAATGTACTAGCAAGTGGGAATATTTTTTAAAATGATTATTTATTTTACCATACCTTATCATCGTCAGCAATGGCTGAAATTTCATCCCATAAATTTGTCATAAGTTTTTTATAGTCATCCAGCCGAGAAGTGCTACAATCTCCCTTTCCTTCAACCACGCATGCTCTTACTGCCATGCAAAGAAAGTCATTTTGATCCAAAAATCCGTTATTATCTATATCTAAAAACGAATAAGGAAATGTAAATAGTTAATTTAATATCTGAAAACTAAAGCTATGCTATTAAAGTTTTGGTGTCAGTATAAATGTAGGATTAGGTACTTCGGTTAAATGAAATTTAGAAAGACGAAAGGGAAAAGGGAGGAACTACTACTGCATGAAGTTATCGTATCTTCCTTTCTCGAACAGAAAGCTTGTCGTAAATTCTTTTATTGTCGTGATCGTTATCTATAACTTTATGAACTCGATTGGTTTAAAATTATAAAAAAGTTTGCATTTTAAAGTGACTGGCATTTATACTTGATGGCCTATGTCAAAAATGGGGCAATTGGTCGGTTAGTTTGTTGTTTTGATCATACATAAAAAGCAACATACATAAAAAACAATCGTAAAAAAGGGTGCCACTTTATATACTTGCAGAAGGTTTTACAATTTTCTTCAAGAATTTTTTCAGCGGCCCTCTCTAATATGTTTACATTAATTATATTCTTGATCATCAAGAGCGTAGTCGCAGTCTTAGTCTTAGTGTTTTACCTAATACAAATTGCTATTGAGCTGTATTTTAGATTTTTACCGAATGGACGCGTTTTGTTGTTGTCATCTTGTATATACAATCTTTGTTTAAATCATGTACTCAATTGTTGTTCGACTGACTAATATTTTTAATTATTATTTGCTTCCTTTGATTAGCCTGGTTTTTCGTGTGTGGATGGAGATTTATTTTGAACACAAATTAAGCATTTATTGTGTCAACACAGGCAGTGTGCTAAATGCGTGTGATTGTTTTTGTTTTATTTCTTCTCTCTCTATCTCTAACCAACCGTTTCGTGTGAGAGCTCCAATCTTCTATTTATAAGTGCCGTTTTAACCTGTTGCCTTTTCTTAATGTTGTGCTTTGTATGTTAGTTTAGAGTTTACCTATTTTTGATCTCTGTATTGAATTGGTGTTTGACTTTTTTCCACCACTAATATCCCACATCCTTTTTTCTTTGACACCTGCCACAATGTACCATTTAAATTGCTTCACTTGTCATTCAGCCGTATTTAAAGGTAAGCTTAAGATTGTACTCTACTTTGTATACAATAATTTACAGTCAGAATATGGATATTTATCGACTTCAGACATCGATAACGGATTGTCAATTTTCCTTATTCCGGGCATTTTCCTTTGTCATCTAATAAAAACGGGTATATCCTTAATTATAAAATTCCCAATCGATCCTTTTCTGATTCTGAAAAGCTCGAAAGCTATCTCATGGCCGGGAAACCCGATTATAGTATTTACTTGTTATTTTTTAAAAAGTAATTACTTAAGTCTTAGTATCTTATTGTATTGTAATTATTACAGTCTTTCAAACTTACCATACATGTACCGAACAACGAAATCCACACGGTTATCCCATGAATAAGCCATTATGATGGTATTTCTATTTTCTTAATCCGCATAAAAGTGCTGAAATTAGAAAATCAAACGATGAGTTAAGGAAGAGCCGAAATCATACAGTCTTATGAAGGCTAAATATTACAACCCAGACATAGTAAATATAATAGCTCCTTACCTTAAGAATTGCTTACTTTAGACTAACTAAATTTGCTCAAACCAAAGTCAGACACATTCGCAACATCCATTTAATTTGCATGTATCTAAACATTATACGTGCATACATATAGATATAAATAAATATATACATGATACATATATATGTATACTTATATATATACGAATACTTATATATATATATATATATATATATATATATATATATATATATTTACATATATTATGTAGATATATAGACATAATGTAAATATATAGAGGTACCCAAAAAAGATATTTATAGTGCATGCATAACCTATTATAAAACACATTTTTCACAAAACATACACATATTATTCTTGGTTGCTACCGTATCTATCCATCTTTTACCTTTCACGTAAAAGTCTGCATATTTTCGATTAATATAAAAGCCCGTAATGCAACGTTATTTCTTATCAACTTACGAATGTTCTACACTAAAATTTGTATTAATTTAAACAACAATAATTACAATCGGCTGCGTATCATTAACATCCGTAGGATTGGCATGGAATTCTCTTTCTCCACAAACTTTTCTCTGGTGAGGTCGATTCCACTGCTCTCATTAGTCTTTTTAGTATTGCTGTCCCGTCCAACCTGACTAGGCATTACTTTCCTTTTCATCTTCAACTCGGTCTTTCTAACTATTCTGACCATGAATCTTTCCGCAGCCTTTGCCGTGATTACAATAAATTGTTCCATTTCTTTTCCTTTGACACTTGTGCTATCAAGGTCAAATCTAATTTAATGAATAATTTATTTTTATTTCCTTCAATCTTGAATTGTTGTATCAGAGAAATTGCCATCGCCTGCTTGTAGAGTCATTTATGTTGTAAATTTTTCCTATACATTTTAACCGACCATAAACAATAAATCTAACATCGATGAACAGAATAATATGTCCTTGGAGTTTGACGACTACTAAAAGTTTATTTGGCTTACCTAAAGTAAACTTGCTACTCCTCAACACATGGCTCTGAAGATAATATCTTTATTAATTGGTAAATGAGAACACGCAAACAAAATTTTTGTCTAAGTCTTAGTGCTCTCTTCTACTCTCTCAAAATTATAATTTTCTCGTATCAATCCTGTTCCCCGCCTTAGCCAATAAATCAATCGGTCTCTCAAACAGGTTTTGATTTAAGTGAGTAAACAACGCTCCCAGCTTTTAATGATAATCTATTATCTACCATATGTAGATATATAGCTTATATGGTTGGAAATGCTTGCTTCTATGCATTATGAACATCTGATTAATGTTTAAGTGTCATGCAACATTGAACGTAGATTAATATTAGTACTCACAAGTACTTGTTTCTTCACTGAGTCTTTAAAACACATTACAAAAATGTTTTATATAGTGGTCCGATGTTGAATCTTTATTTACACAGCCCCACAAGAAAAAATATCCCTATGTATTTTGGGGCCCTGGACACGAATCAAAGGTCTGATTGCTCCATCACATCAGGTGACATCAAATTCGTAATCAGCGACCCCAAAAGCCCCTGAGTGACGAGTTTTAAGCAAATCCTGTAAATTTTTCAAATGAGTTTGAACCATTTTTCGACCATATTGGTTTTTTGAGGTTAGAACATAAACCTGATGTGATGGAGCAAATTCGACATTCGATTCGTGTTCAGGGATCCAAAATACGTAGGGATATGATACTCTGGTCAGCCGCGCACGACACTTTTTCTTTTGTGGGGCTGTGTTATCTATTTAATCAACGACTTAGTTTTTTTAAGAAAGAAATGTGGGTTAAAAAGAAGTACTACCTAATCCTTGTGATTATTTTAAAAGATTGGTGTACTATGCAAACGACCGTATTTGTGGATGAACGGCAATAGCATCTGGGCCGTCTTAACCGTCAGATTCCCGATGGGGGCTATTTGCTTTCAAGGTTTCAAATTTTTTTGTGCTGAACTCCTTAGGTTAGTTTATTTTATATACATATATGTGTCGGAGATGCATGAGAATGAAGGAGAAAGAGATGTATGGCATTAAGAAATGGTAACAATAAAGAAAGAATAGAAACTAAGCAGTAGAGTTGTGTCTGTTATGCTTTCAATTCGTATTTTAGCTGAGAGCGAGGCTGGAGAGCGAGAGAGAGTCGTCTCGGCCGAGTGTGGCGGGTTTGTTGTATTTGAGAGAGCGACATCAAAAGGAATTGCGGAAGAAGAGCAATTGAATCTGGTAATGCTGTGTCGGGCAAAGCGAGAGCTGAGAGAGGCGGACACGAGAATGTGCTCGGCAGTTTGCTCATGGATTTTGAAGAGAGAGACAACACCGCGACTCACAGCGCGTGTGGCTTAAACGAAATGCAAGAAGAAGAAGAACCCTCTGTCCCTCTGCCCCTGAAATATGTATAAAATTCATGATTCTTGTATTTTTCTGGTTTACACTGCTCTCGCTTCTGTAAAGTAAAGATTTGAGAATTTAAAAATTGTTGAAGCTTTTTATACGACTTATCTTCTTAAAATTGCAAGAATACCCCTTATTTAAAAGGTAGCGAACTCGCTCTGACAACTGGAAATGACTTGTAAATAAATGGATTGCATTTGGTTCTTCAGTATATCGTTAATGAAAATGTTTTAGATGTCTGTCCCAATGTTTGGACTTATCTCAGAATTTCGTTAACTTTGGAGACAAGGCGACATCGCCGCAAACAAATTAAACGCTTTACATTTGCCAAAAGCGCATGTCAAGTTCGATTTTATGTAACTTATAATTCACACTAATACTTGTGCCTTCCTTGATTTCATTTTTAAAAAAAAATTTAGGAAAATCAATTTTTTTGCACAACAGAAAAATACCAATTTTTTAAGAACCCATGTCGACAGTTATTTCTTCCCTAATTTTTAAATCGTCTCTTCTGAAAATGTAGAAATAAATTTTATAAAATAAAATATTCGGTAAAAAAAAATTGTTGTAGAGAAGCGTAGAAAAACAATTTTATAGGGGCTATGAAAATTAAAAAAATATATTTTTGTGTTTCTGTAGGACTATTTACGTTTTGATGTTTGGGCAATGTTGGTGTAAATTCTGTAATTCTGTATTGTTGTTTATTTATTTATTGTTTATCAAAACCAACTAAAACAGACGATTAAGAATATCAAAAAATATGTATAAAATGTCAAATGTTCTGTGTTCGGCTAAGCGCCGGCCCATCCCAGCATAGAGACTAGCTTAATACTTGTAACTAAAACTAATTTTTATCATCTAAGCACCGGCCAATTCTGCTACGCCATTTTAATTAACTGCGCTGTAAATAACCCTTCAGGACATAAACCAAAATATTTTTTTATTTACCTAAAAATCATTATGTGATGTAAAGCTATTGAAGAAGCTCAGTAGCTCAACATCGTGACTTTTCTAAATTCTAGAGACAATCTCATCAATCAAAGCAGGCAGTAGACGAGTATCTTAGAAAAGCCTGCATTAACGTTATGAAAGTTAGTGCAGGCCGGGAGGAAAAATATTAACAACGTAGACTACTCCTATTTAAAGAGAGCAAACATATGTGAGGAGCGGTGCAGTGATTCGCGGTTAGGTATTTTCTGTACCGATTCTTCTAGAAATCTGAAGAATTCTTTTCTGTGGCAGCGTCTTTTAGCTCACGCAATACCCCACATTTGCTTGCATCGTCCAATGGTTCTCTTTTTTCTTTTCCGTTCTCGAATTTCTTTTCCTTTCCTTCTTCTCTGTCAGAGGCAGCAAAATCAGATACTCGGCCTAGACGACTCTCTCAAGTGAATTGAAGGAATAATTTGTAACTCTAATTTTAGCCGGTTAAAAAAATTTTATTGGGTCTAAAATAATTCTACCAGAATATGAATATCCATTTTTAAACGTTTTAAACTTTTTTCGCAGCACTGTTGGCACTTAGAAAAAGGTACAGTTGAACTTCCATATGTCGAACCACTATTATCCAAAGAAAACGTTCGACTAATGGAGAGTAATAATGGAGCAATACGCTAATGGAGTAAAATGCTCCTTAAACGTTGTTGCCATTCATTTTAGTTCGAATTATAGAAAATTTAAGTTACTGACGTTCGATCAATAGAAGTTCAACTGTATCTCTAAAACACGACTTTATCAGCATCTTTTGTCGTCAAAAAACCGTTGACCACTACATTTTTTGTATATTTGCTAACAAAAAGATGTGAGGAAATATCTGCAAGGCATATGACACCTTGATTCAATATTTTTGGAGGTTAAAAAATGTGTTGATGGGGGCTATGTGTGAGAGCTCGGATTGTGGTAGTACAATCCGTATTTGGAGGTTGGTTTTCCTCAATCCTTCAACTACTTCCGACAAAAAAATGCTTAATTACCACTCCAAATTGATCTGGCCAGTTATTGTTGACCAGTTTTCAAACAAACAGGCGACCAGTTGATTTTAAATGGTTCGTTGTGAAAACGCCAAGACTGTGCAATCGACCATATAAAGACTGAACTTTACGCTTAAGTCGTCAAAAATCGTTCGTTCTCTTTCGTAGTGACCAGACGTGTTTTCTTTATGCGCTCCGCTTTTTTTTTACGGTTTTTCGAGATTACATGCCTTTTAATCTGTGCAAAAACATAATTTAAATACTTATTTTTGTGCCTCGGTTAGTCGTGCTTTTGTTGTTGCTAGTAAGTATACATAGCATTACAGCCCGTTCTTATCTTGTAGCTTTTCTTGTTTTGTCACTCTCTCCCTATCACCGAAACTTAAATAAATGTTCTTCCTTTCTCGCACTCGAAACTTTCTGTTCAGTAGCGCTCTCTCTCATTAGCTGCTGCTGCAACTGCTCTCCTCTCCTCTCTCAATTCATACTAATTCCGTTTGTCTGCCACACTGGTCTGATATCTATTTGTTTTTAAATTTGTTTGTTTTATTTTGGGCAGTGCCAAAAAACCATGCACGAAAGAGATCACCCATGATCAGTATCCCCTGCTGGCTCTGCGATAGCGTAGTGCGCGCAAAATGCGCTGGGCTTACAGGCCTCGTAACTGATACCATTTCAAAACGTAATGTCTTGCACTATAGTTGTGAGGCATGCCGGGTGGTGGAAAATGACATGGTCATATTTATGAAGCAGACGCGGAATGGCTTTAAGGAGCTGTCTATTGGCTTTACAAAGCAGTACGATCGGCTCCTAGCCATGGAGTCTCAGTTGAGCGGTTTGCGACTGCTTAATAAGTCTCCGAGGCACAAAAGGGCTATTCCGCGGGATCTGCAAGTGCCAACTGTCACTCAGAAAAACAGACTCCGACCAGCAGCAGTTGATTTCATTTGCCAATCCAAGAGAAACGACAGCTGCTGGCGATGCAGATTCGATAACCTAATTCACTGCCACGGAGCCAGAAACGTCTGTACCGTCCGTGTCTGTTGTGTCCGCAAGCTCCCTAGCTTTCCCGTCCCTCCAGTTAATAGACGTTCCGGACCTCCGGGTATTGCCACCATTGGTACTATAATTGTGGTGCCTAGGCCACTGGTGCGGGTCCCACCAAAGCGGCAAGTTTTTGCCTCACGACTGGCCCCAGACCTCACATCTAATGATGTAACTGCTTTTATACAAAGCAAAATAAAAGCCGTCTGTTTAAAGGTGAAGAAGTTTAACTTCTCTCATGCCAGGGATATAGCTTAATTTAAGATCAGCGTCTCCTCAATTCACTTCGACACCATTTGTTCTGCCAAATTTTGGCCAGAGCATTTGGTGGCGAAAGAGTTTAAGGAGGAGGGGTTCCGATTGCAGTGGACTTAAACTTCACGTCGGAACACTTCACCGTTCAGGTTCAACAAGAACTGGAATTCCTCTGTGTAAAACTGATTCTTTCCTCTTTCGCTGTATTCATTACTTGCTCGTATATTCCACCTTCTTCGTGTATCTCAATTTATGAGCTGCACTTGTCCGCTTTAACCGCTGTTTCTTCCTCGCTATCAAATCAAGATAATATAATAGTTCTTGGTGACTTCAACTTGCCAGGAACTGGTTTTCGGTAAACGAGTCTAGTAACCCTGTTTCCATGTCACGACATGACTTTGTTAATGGCTTGCTTGACCTGTCCCTGTCTCAAGTCAATCATGTGAAAAATTCCTTGGTCGATTGCTTGATCTGTGCTTTGTATCGGATCCGACCATAGTATTGCCCGAGACCTCCCACTCACTATACCTAAAGACGCCTACCATCCTACTTTCGAAGTGTCGCTAGATATAGGACCAACTGTATTGTATCGGTCGAGTAGGCTACCTGAACGTGTCCGCTGCTTTCGTAAAGCCGAGCTTGCGAAGCTTAATAACTTCATAAGAGATTTTGATTGGTCCGCTTTGTATTTGTGCACTGATGACATAAAAAACACAACAATTTTTTACAATGCTGTTGGCATATTTTTTGATTCTTGTGTCCCGCTTTCTTGTCCGATTAGATCTGGAAAACCCCCTTGTCTTACCAAAGAGTTATCCAGTCTAAAAAACTTAAAATCAAGACTTTGTAAGGAACCAGGGTTCACACAGGCTGAATTCGGCTGAAGCACAGCCGGATAAGGCTGACGGCCAGTCGGATAAGGCTGACGGCCAGTCGGATAAAGCGAAGATCAGTCCGGATACCCGCGGATATCCGGATGCGGCGAAGTAACCGAGGACTCCCAGAGATGAGAAGTTCCCCGCTCTCTTAGAGGAGGACGGGCAAGAGGCAGACGAGATGGTGGGATCGGGCCGGCAGTGGCCCAACGCATGACCAAATAAGGTCATGGGATCACGCCACTGGCCCGGTCCCGTTGCGAACGTCGTGGAAACCGCGAGACCAGCCGATGGAAAGTTACCGACGCCGAGTAGAGGTCCCGTTAATGCACGGCTATAAAGGCGACGGCGGAACGCGATCTTTCGCGTGTGAGTCGGCGTGCGTGCATAGTAAATCCCGCCTAGCGTAGAGTAACGACGTGGTACAGTAACAGAAAGTGAAGTGAAGTGTACAACGGAGAGCAGAGAATCAAGCCCCGCCTGCCCATCAGAGTGAGTTCAAATTGAGTGGTGATCCACATCCACCGGTGGAAACCAACAGGAAAGGGCGGGTCGTAGAGTGCGGATTAGAGTGGCGGACCAAAGCAGACGCTGAGGTCAATTTGCTCCTCTTGAACAGCACCAACGCTGCCGCACCCAGTTAAGATAACAGATAGTTAAGATTAAGATAGTTAAGATAACATTGTCATCCCTAGTCCTAAGTCCTAGCATAACGTAAAATAAATAAAGCACACGTATATCTATACCGAAGAAAGAGTTGTCGTTATTTTTCGTTGGGGCAAAAATACAAACGCCAACCGCTGAGCGATCCCAGCTAACTCAAGCGGCCAAAAGAGGAGGTTCGTTACAACTGGCGCCCAACGTGGGGCCACGACGACAAACAAAAAACCAGAGGGAGGAGAGGTATAGACGAAGGGTTGGGAAAGGGACAATGGATCCACCGGTTGAGAAAGGAGGAGCTAGTCCAGTGCGGCCATGCCTTTGGCGTGCGACTGGAAGGCACGTTGGAGAGAACAGGAGAACGTTCAAAAAGTGGATGAAGGTGCACGAGGATGAGCCCGAGTGGGCTGACCTGCTTGAGGTGTGGGAGTGTCGGGCGGACTGAGCCTCGCCGACGCACAGCAGGCCCCGCCAATCGTGCAGGTATCGAAGCCGAGAGGCCGAAAGGGGGAGGGCCGAACCAGCAACCGTACGTCTGGCACGCCTGCACTATGCCAGAGTGGCTAAGCAGGTGAGAGATTGGTCGTTCCGTTTCGACGGGACGACGAAGCCTCTCGAGTTCTTGGAGCAGGTCGAGTGGTCCGCCGAGACATACGGTCTGGACCCTGATCTGATCCTAAGGGCGATGCCAGAGCTGCTGAAGGGACGGGGGCTGATGTGGTTTGTGGCAAACAACCGGCAGTGGAGAACGTGGAAGGAGTTCTCAACCAGCTTCCAGGCATATTTCCAGCCGCGGGGATATTTTGAGAAGTTGCTGCAGGAAGTAAGGACGAGAAAGCAGAAATGGGGAGAGCCATTCAAAGTGAAAGTGAAAAGTCAAAGCCATGGTGGAGATGCAGACGCTCATGCGGCCCCTGAAATGTCCCCAGGAGGAGCAAACGGATTTGATCCGGGGGAACTGCATGACAGACTTGAGGGCATACATGCGGCCACACAGGTGCAGGGATTTGGACATCGTGATGGAGTTGGCGAGTCCGAGGCGCTTGATAGGGACCGCGTCGAGTTCCTAAGGGAGAACCCGACCATCAAAGCCCGGGCAGCGAACCCCTTCAACAAGCCGGCCGAGACAACGGTGTGTCGACGGTGCAAAGACGGCCCGGGGGACGGACAAGGGCGAGAGGAGGGGGGAGTGAGATTCAACACATCGACATCAATGAATAATAGCACTGAAAATGGACACGTCAAAAATCCGGCCCAGGCATGCTGGAGGTGTGGGAGCGCGGAGCATTGGAGCCGGGAGTGCCGGAAAAGTGGGCATCTCGGCGTGGCAGTGCTGCCGGAAGACCAGGGTCTCAAGAGACTGTCCCTCGAGCCTAATCGGTAGGTTGAAGTGAAGAAGTGCAGCTGTCCGCAGTAGTAAAAGTCGCTGGCATGGAGCTGCAAGCCACAGTAGATACGGGGGCTACCAGCAGTTTTGTGAGCCGCGAGCTGGTGGCTAACGACTGAAGGGTAAAGGGAGGGAAGCGGCAGCAAAAAAACGGGTGAGGTTAGCGGATGGGCATGGCCAGGAGGTCACAAGCCAGATCGAGGTAAAGATAGCCTTTGGGAACAACGAGGTCCCAATGGCGTTACTCGTGCAACCGGGCGCGATTGATGAGTTGGTTTTGGGGTAGGATTTTCTCAGCGCGGTTGAGGCAGTGGTGACCTGTGCAGGGCACAGGGTGATGATCACTGCCAAAGAACGGGAATGTGGAAGTCAGGAGGATAGACTGTCTGTGGCGAAAGCAGAAGTCGGGGACACGGCCCCAGAACCCAACACAAAGACGGAAGTGACCCAGGCAGCGACCGCGATAGAGATTCCCGCGGACATAAGGTAGGAAGAGGGAGCAAGGGAAGAGCCAGTGGAGGAGTTCGAGAGTTGAAGGCGATTTCCAAGATCGAGGGAGTATCCATCCACCATGAGTGATCTGCAGCTGATTAAGCAAAGATACTACCCGAAGAATCCCAATATGAAAGCCGAGATTAATCAGAAGGTAGTCGAATTGTTTAGGATAGGATGCATCGAGCCGTCAAAAAGCCCATACAGTTCGCCAATAGTGCTGGTGAAGAAGAAGAACGGCAAGTGGAGACTATGCGTGGATTTCCGTCAAGTGAACGCGAAATCAATAAAGAACGCGTATCCAATGCCAAGAATCGACTACATCCTCGATCAACTGCAGGAGGCGAGGTTCATCAGCAGGCTGGATTTGAAAGATGGATATTGGCAAATTCCCCTGGAAGAGAGTAGCCGGCCGATCACGTCGCTCACTGTGCCCGGGAAGGGGCTATACCAATGGAGGGTAATGGCGTTTCAACGGGCGTTGGACCAAGTGATCGGGCCGGAAATGATGCCGGATGCGTTCGCATACCAGGATGACATTGTGGTCATCGGGCGAAAGGAGGAAGAACACCGAAGAAACCTGAAGGAGGTGTTTCGACGGCTGCGCATGGCCAACTTGCGGTTGAACGCAGACAAATGTGAGTTCTTTCGGAAAAAGTTGCGGCATCTGGGGCACAAGGTGACCGGCAATACGTGGGAGTAGCCTCATAGTATAGGCGGTTCGTGCCCGATTTCGCCACCCTCGTACAGCCACTCACCGCGCTCCTGAAGAAGAAAGCAGAGTGGGTCTGAACCAAGATACGACAAGAAGGCGACTGGTTGTAGACCCCGTGCTGGCGTGCCCCGCCAGAACTCGAAGAAGTTCATTCTGCAAATGGATGCCAGCGATTATGGTCTGGGCGCGATTCTCACGCAGGATACGGAAAGAGGGGAGCGAGTGATCTCTTATGCTAGCAGGTCACTAAACGGAGCCGAAAGGAATTATTCGGCAACTGAAAAGGAGTGCCTCGCCATAGTGTGGGCCATCCGCCGCTTGAAGCCATATTTGGAAGGGTACCGCTTCAAAGTGGTCACGGACCACATGGCTCTGAATTGGCTAAACAGCATAGAGAGTCCATCGACTTTGAGGTCGCATACAGGAAGGGACAGTCAAACGTGGTAGCCGACGCACTCTCCAGGCAACCGCTGGGGGAGCGATGCCGCCGGATAGGGCAGAAGGAGAAGACCCAACCAACGGAAGAGCCGAACTTCCGAACGGAAGTATGCGCGGACTTTGTGGGTCCATGCCAAGGTCGAAGCATGGGAACTCGATGCTGCTGGTATTGGTGGACCGATTCTCGAAATGGACTGAATTGGTACCGCTGAGGAAGGCCACAGCAGAGGCGTTGATAAAGACCTGTCGAGAGCGCACAGTGGCCCGTTTCGGGGTGCCCAAAGTCTTCATCACGGACAATGGAGTGCAGTTCACAAGCAGGACATTCAAAAGGTTCCTGGAGCAGATGGGAGTCCGCCACCAATTCACGGGGCCCTAAACGCCGCAGAGAATCCGACAGAGCGCACTAATAGGACGGTAAAAACCATGATAGCCCAGTTTATCGAGGGCGGCCAAAGGTGCTGGGATAAAAGTGGCCGGAACTATTGTTGGCGATGAACTCGGGAGTGTCAGATTCAAGAGGATATTCACCGGCGTTCGTGGTGCAAGGAAGGGAGCTGCCAAGGAACGGAGACGCCAGAGGAAAATGCAAAGAAGTTAAAGGAATTGTTCCAACTAGTGCGGCACAACTTAGAAAGGGCGGCCCAGGACCAGGCCCGGCACTATAATCTGCGAAGAAGGCCGTGGAAGCCAAAGGTGGGTGAGGTGTTATGGGCCAAGCAGCACCACCTCTCCAGCGCAGCGGAGGGAAAACTAGCACCAAGGCACGATGGGCCGTACCGAAAAGAGGACTTCATATTACCGGTGATATGCCGACTAAGGAAGGAGCAAGAGACGTATGGGTAAAGGGTAAAAGGTGCCACGCAGGACACGCACGAGACTCGTCAGCACGCAGGGTGCGTGCAACAAATCAAAAAAAAAACGCATAAACAGGTCGCATCTGGAGAAATCTGTAAGAAAAAAGAAAAGATTAATTAAAATGAAAAAAAAAAAACGGGGGAGAGAAAAGATAATGAAAACAGGAAACTCATCGTCCCAACCTGTGAGGCGAGTCCTTGGTCGGGGAGGGGGATCTCGGTCACTGGGTGACAAAGCTAGGGGCCAGGCTCACGCCTCAGCCGCCTCAGACGGGTGCCGCTCATGCGTGGACTACCGGGCGAGGAGTCAGACGATCCTCGGGTGGACAGAAGGCCAAGAATTCCAGCCCGGGCGGAAGGTTGGATGACCTATTGTTAACGGGCAGAATCACGGCAAACGGCCCGCGCTGAGGGCAGAGGGCTAGCAGTATGGGATGAGGAGGGCAGGGTCGGCGGTAGCATGTCTAAAACAAAAAGAAAAGAAAGAAAAATATATAAAAACCGCAACTCTACATTAATACCCGATACTTAGTCAGTGTGGCTCTCCTCCGGCAGACGGCGGGTACATTGAGCGACAAAAAGTGTATGCGAGAAAGACAGAAAATCAGTCTGAACGTGTCGTCGGTTGATTTGTTACGTTTGGCTATAATAATAATCCGATCTGATCAAAATTCGGCAATCTGATACATATGGTCATTTTCTATGATTGTGCGTTTTTAATTTTCTTCAAAACTGTAAATGCCACAGTTTTTCGTTCTTTGTGGGGGCGGAAAGAGGTATGGCGAAATTTTGAAGCACACTTATAACAGTGAGATCTAACAGGAGTGTGGATACAAAATTTGGTTGCTCTAGCTTTAATGGTCTCTGAGATCTGTGGATGCCACAGATTTTCGTCCTTTACGGAGGCGGAAGGGGGTGGGTCGAAATTCTGAAATACACTTGTTCGGAGCAGCAGCCGTTAATATCTCTTAAGTCACGTCTCTCTTAAGTTTTCTGTTATCGCGCTCATCCTATGTACGCTCTCAGTGCATACACGCACACACATATGTAACGCTCTTAATTCTTATAAGCCACTGCTTCGACCCCTCCATCAGCCTAGTCGGTCGTTCCTCTTCGAGGCAGTTGGTCAGCAGTCCTCTTCGTCGCCCAAAAACGCCTAACACCTAAATCGAAGTCCACGGCCACGGCCTCTAACAAACAATATCGAACAATAAACGCCAAATTGTAACCTAAAAAACGGAGCAATTTTTAATTTGTAAATGTGGAGTCAGAGTTGCCGAAAAAGCTCGGCAGCTTCCAACATTTTGGTGACCCCGACGTGATCGCCGTGGACTTGTCGTGGGCTAGTAGTGTTTTAAGTAGTTCGTTAAATCAAATTCGAAGGTTTAACGTAACATTTGTCGAAAAGTAGCGAACCAAAGATCGTTGTGGCCGACCGTGGCAGTTCTAGCGACCCGCTATTCGTTTTCGCTTCTCTTTCGCTGTCTGTTTCGTTGCTGCGCAGCGCACTGTCAAGACCGGCTGCATAGAGTTCTAAACGTGGTCAGTTAGCTTTCTTCGCCTCCTCTTTCGTCGTTTGCTTCAGCCAGCTCTCGTGACCGGCTGCACATATCTCTCTCTCGAATTCGAACTCGAAACTGTGCAAAACATCTCGGTCGTTCGTTTGTGCATAACTGTCGGTTCTTTTTCGGTCGTCGCTTCGTTGCTTTGCCGGCGCATACATTTTGGACATACACAAATAAAAAGTGCCGCAAAAGTGAACGCAAAAACGTTTGTAAACTTATCTGAACTCTCGCGTTGCATCATTTTTATTCAACTGTGATCGACTCATACAACAATATATAGCCAAAACCATGGGCAAAAGGAAAAATAATAGAAGGAGTGGATCGTTGGCTATGGGCAATGATAGTGATGCAGTGACAGTTGGCGATGCTCCATCTAGTGAAAGGGTTAGTGCAAACGCAGCCACCACCCAATTCCCTGCATCGCGGAATTCCTTCATGAGGCTGAGGGCTAGAGCCATTTTCGACAGGCTAGAGTCCATACGCACAGAGATGGATCGTGAAAAGCTGCGCCAAATGGATGAATATGAGGATTGTTGGAATCATTGACGGAGCTGAAATCTAATTTTACCAGTTGTGATATACCAGGAAAATTTGACTCGTCCATCCTATCTTTGAGGACCATTCTACAGCGTGAGTTGGGCAAGCGTTCGCAGCCCACGCATTGTTCCATGTTTCAAATGAACCCAAGTGAATCCTAATCCATAATGTACATGGCCAATCGATCGCGCTTGCCACAGCTGCAGCTGTGTTTTGCGGAGCCTATACAGAGTGGACAATTCCATGTTCACAGCTGTGATTGATAGTGAAGCTGAGCTGACTTCTATCGAGAAGTTACAGCATTTGCGGTCTTGTTTGAGCGGAGCGGCGTTGGACACCATTAGTTCGTTGGAGATGAGCGAGGCTAATTACAATACCGCATTAGATATTATCAAAAATCGATTTGCTAATAAACGTCTCATTCCACAGGCACACATTAGAGAAATATTTGGGCTGGCGCGTGGGAACTCATCTGTTGTTTCGCTGCGGGCGTTTGCGGACGCCGCCACCTCACATCTTCGCGCGTTGGATGCGCTGGCAACTAAGGAGGAAATAGCTGATTGCATCATCGTCCACGCACTCTGGAAGAATTTGGACAGGCAGACTCAAGTTAAATGGGAAGCAGCGTCGTCGAATCACGATCTTCCGTCCTGGGAGAAGTTATCTGCCTTTCTGGAACAAAGATGTCGCACCCTTGAAGGCATTCACCACTCCATGCAAGGGCAAGATGGTCAGGTTGGCAAGTCAGGGAAAACCGTGAGTACGCATCATCGAAAATCGTTTGTAGCATCGTGCGCTCCTGTTTCTTGTGTGTTGTGTGAGGGCACGAACCATATGATTGCCAATTGTCAACGGTTCAAAACTCTATCGCCGAATGATCGTCACAAGGAAGCAAAGAGGCTCTTGTTCTCGTCAAAAACAGCGCTGGAACTTTCATGCCATGTCGCGCATTGTTGGACTCGGGCTCGTAATATCATTTCGTAACTACTCGTCTAGCTAATCAGCTTCAACTGCAAAAAACTAAGCTGCTGACTGCAGTCTCTGGCATAGGAGATGCTAGCTTCTCAACTGAAGGTATCTCGGCGGATCTCGTTCTGAAATCGCGGATTTCAGATTTCACCACTAGCATCACTGCCGTCGTTGCCCAGAAGATTACGGACAGTCAACCTCGCGTCTCAATTAGCACTGCTAATTGGCCTATACCTTTGAATATCCAGCTTGCTGACCCTTCGTTCCATAAGCTGCAGCGGATAGATCTGCTCATCGGAGCCGGACATCTCGGATGGATTCTATCTGGTGGCGGGCACTCGGCCCCCAACTCCTCGTCGTTCATCGCAACCCAATCTTCGGATGCCACCAATCACAGCACTCGGCTCGATGACTTGGTTCGACAATTTTGGGAAGTGGAGCACATCTTTGAGCCAATCGCTAGGGCAATCAAGGAGGAACTTCACTGCGAGGAAAACTTCGTCAACCATCACACTCGCTTACCCTAAGAGGAATACTCTGTTCGCTTGCCTATGAAGCGAAGTTTAGAGTCCTTGGGAGATTCCTATTTGCAAGCAAAGCGGCGCTTGGAAAACTTGGAACGCAAGTTCGTGCGGAATCCAGCTCTTTATGACATATATTCAGCATTTATGAAGGAGTACCTGTCCCTCGATCATATGTCTCTGGTGCCCAAGGAAGATAGGCACAAGTGCAAATATTTCTTGCCACATCATTGCGAGGACAGCTCCACAACAAAGCTGAGGGTCGTATTCGACGGCTCTGCAGCTACGACATCTGGTCTTTCGTTAAATGATCTGCTTATGTCTGGTCCCACCATTCAAGCCAAGCTATTTCACACACTCATCCGTTTTCGTACATTTTCGTTTAAGCACATCAACTCATTTCGAGTCATGATGCGCATTTTTGGCTACGTTCAGAAGTTCATCAGTAGGACGAAGTCACCGGATCTCTCGTCTGAGGACCTTCGCAAAGGATCGCACTTGTTATGTCGCATCGTTCAACGGGCCCACCTGTATCCTGAGTACCTTGCTCTGCGGAAAGGGAACTGCGTAGAGGCTTCCAGCAGAATCATCTCGCTCTCGCCGTTCATAGATGACTTTGGTCTTATTCGTTTTGGTGGCCGCCTGCGGCACTCAACTCTCGGCTTCGATGCACGCCACCCAATCATTTTGCCCAAGGATCATCCATTGACGTTCGCCATCATTACGCACTTTCATCGGAATCATCACCATGCTGGTCCGCAGTCGCTACTTGGATCGATTCGCTTACCGTTTTGGGCCATCGGCGGCATGAATACTGTGGCTTGCGCCTTGCGAAAATGCGTCATCTGCTGCCGGTCCAGACCTCGTCTTGTCGAACACATCATGGCTGACCTCTCGAAGGATCGAGTACAGGATTCGCCTGCATTCAGCGTCACTGGAATTGACTACTGCGGTCCCTTCTACTCTAAGCCAGATGGGTGCATTCGAGCACCGATGAAGTCTTACATCTGCGTGTTCATCTGTTTTGCAACAAAAGCCGTCTCGTTGGAATTGGTGAAGGACCTAACCACTGCTGCTTTCTTGAGTGCCCTCAAAAGCTTCGTTGCGCCCTTAGCGCGAGAGATCGAGGTTATCGCTGGAGATGATGGCGCTGTGGGAGTTGCCATCCTGCAGACACCCTCTGGAACCACTCGTCGAGCCGTCAACAAGCTGTGCGTCCTTCCAGTTGAGGATCCTGTTAAAAGCCCTGGTCATTCAACGGGGGGGAGTATGTTCGGAGCAGCAGCCGTTAATATCTCTTAAGTCACGTCTCTCGTAAGTGTTCTGTTATCGCGCTCATCCTATTTACGCTCTCACTGCATACACGCACACACATATGTAACGCTCTTACTTCTTATAAGCCACTGCTTCGACCCCTCCATCAGTCTAGTCTGTCGTTCCTCTTCGAGGCAGTTGGTCAGTAGTCCTCTTCGTCGCCCAAAAATGCCTAACACCTAAATCTAAGTCCACGGCCACGGCCTCGAACAAAAACACACAAGCAATATTGAACAATAAACGCCAAATTGTAACCTTAACAACGGAGCAATTTTTAATTTGTAAATGTGGCGTCAGTTGCCAAAAAAGCTCGGCAGCTTCCAACAACACTTGTGCAGGTTCGATATCACAGGAGGGTGGATACCAAAGCACAAACACACAAAAAAAAAGGAAAGAACAAAAATGGAATGGTTCGAGGAAACACAACAAAAAATGGAGGATCTGCGGGCATTTCTAGAGGCGCAAAGGGAAATCCTTGGCGAAGGGGGATATGGTGCCGGTGTTCTTCGTCAGCGTTGCGACCCTCGGGGTACGATTCCGTCTCCCTAACGATATTTCCGGGAGGGAGCACCGCCAAAGATAGCGACGACGAGTTGCAGATGACCGACGGCCCAGCGCAGCAGAGAAGGCCACGTGGAGGCGACACAGAGAGACAGGGCCCAACGCGGAGGCGAGCGTGGAGACGCCTGTGGCCCGAGAGAGCGTCTGTCGGTCTGGAGAGGAGAGGCTGAGGATCCGCCGACTGCTGGAGGAGACCCTGGCGCTGAAGCAGAAAATCCGAGAGAAGAAGGAGGCTCTGCAACGACTAGCGACGGAGGAGTCCAGCGAGGAGGGCGAGAGCGAGGATAGCGACGAAGTTCCGCCACCCCCACCATTTCGCTTGGCGCTAGAGGCAGCAGCGGCTACGCCAGGCAGAGGCGGAAGAGGAGGGGATCTAGCAGCCGCCGCCACAGCAGGAGTCCGCAGAGGTACCACCCCCACCAGGCGAGGCACCAGGGCCGGTCCAGTCCCAGCCCGCGGATCGGGAGGAGGAATGGCAGCAGCTGGAGGAGATTTGGCAGTCGCCGCTATAGCAGGAGTCCGGTGAGGCACCATCTCCACCATCGGGCGAGATACCAGGGCCAGTCCGGCCTCAATGCACGGAACGGGAGGAGTGGCAGCAGTCAGAGGCGGAGGAGCTCTGGCAGCGTCGGACGCCCGGGCAGCAGTGGCAGCAACAGCAGCAGCAGTAGTGGCAGCAGCAGCAGTGGCAGCAGCAGCAGGGGCAGCAGCAGCAGTGGCAGCAACAGCAGCACCAGCAGGGGCAGCAGCAGCAGCAGTGGAGAGGACCGGAAGGGGCGGTGATGGGCCCATCCGTTTCTCAGGACGTGCGGACCGCGGTCCACCAAGGGATGATGTGGCATCATCAGACGCTGCACATTACGTGGGCCTCGGGGCCGGCGCCGTGCGAAGCGCCGCCGGAGGCCAGTGCCCGAGGCAGCAACGAAAAGGACCCGCGGAGGAGGAGCCCGTCCCCAAGGCAGCGCCACAGACGCGAGAGCCAGCCGAAGCAGAAGCGGTGGCGATGACGGCGACGGCAGAGTCAGCGGTGGCGGAGCTGGCGACGACCGAGACGGCAGAGACGTCGACGGCGGAACCGGCAGCGGCCGAGGTGGCGGCGACCGAGACGACATTGTCATCCCTAGTCCTAAGTCCTAGCATATCGTAAAATAAATAAAACACACGTATATCTATACCGAAGAAAGAGTTGCCGTTATTTGTCGTTGGGGCAACAATACAAATTCGTGGCATCGAGACCGCCAACTCTGAGCGAGCACAGCTAAGCGGCCAAAAAAGAAGGTTCGTTACAACTTTATACAAAATTTCAAGAAGTTAGTTCTCCTACTTCTTACTCTCGCTATGCAATAGCTCGGTCAATTTTTTCAGTTCTTAATGCTCAATGCTATAAGAACTACCTATCTCGATGCAGGATAAGTTTTTCACAGGACCCAAAACAGTTTGACAGTTCGTAAACAGTAAACACAATCGCCGACCTTTTCATTACCTTTTTCGCAAACCACCTAATTTTTTCAACCCACCTATTCTCAAGGGAGTTACTCTGGTCAGCCGTACCCATACGGTTTACCGAGGTCGAACGTCATTTTCAGCCTTTTGTTAAATTAACGCTATCTGCTTCATGATCTTCGACTAGTTAAGCCAGTGTTTTCACCGGGTCCTTACGGCGTTCCCCGGCTGTATACAGAAGAACTGCGTTGAGGTTCTGTTCTATTCAAACTGTCCATTGATTCTTTATGCTTACCCCCGATCTGAAAGAAATCGTTTATAATTCCTATCCATAAGAAAGGTAGCAAGTCTGATGCAAAGAAATATATATGTAGTTCTAAGTTATCCGCTCTTTGTAGGGGGGCGGATCGAGACGTTATTATCCAACGAAGAGGACGGTATTGTAGAATAACTCCAAGCACTCGTCGTAATAAGAAATGCATATGTATATATGTCGTATATTTGGTGATTCGTGTTCTATGTCGGCCGGTTGAAACGGGGGTGAAATCGTAACTAAAACTTAGCTTAAGCGTTACGCTGCGGAACGCCGTGTGGATCGTGGCTCCTGGATCTTCCGAGCGCCCCCCGAGCGCGCGAGAGCGATTTGGGTCCGGAGCGCACGGAGTTGGCACAGTGCGCCGCAATCATTTGCTGCTGCCCTAAACATCCGGTATTCCTAAAATGTTTGATTTTAGCTTATTTCTGACTTCAGCATGGATTTATAAGGCGGAGATCAACCACCACAAATTTATTAGAGTTCACCTCCTTTATTATCAAAGGCTTTCAAGGTAATCTACAGGCGGATGTTATTTACACCGATTTCAGTAAAGCGTTCGACTCTGTAAATCACTCCCTTCTAGCACAAAAACTTAACCTTTTAGGGTTCCCGCCCAATCTACTGAGATGTTTGTTCCTGTTTACCTTGTTCGCTCCTTACACCCTGTACGGTGTTTCTCTTGAGAGAATTACCCTGCTGGATGATCTTGGTGATATAGTTTTCTGAATACATTTCTACCATGGTAAAAAAGCCATGGGCGTGCTTGGGTTTATAAAGAGGAAGGAGGAAGGAATTTGACGACCTCCATATAACAAAGAGCCTCGCTAGTTCGTCCGATCTTAGAATACGGCTCCTGTGAATGTTATCCTCAGTACAACAAAGTACACCAGGACCGTATTGAATCAGTCTAGAAAAACTTTTTACTTTTTGGTCTGCTCGGCCTTAGCTGGGATGCAAGTGTGAGATTGCCTAGATTGCTTTTAATAGACCTTTTATTCTTAGTTTGTCGTAGAAAAATGCTTGGTGTGATTTTTAGCACTGATCGGTTGAGCCGCATAAACTTCACAGTTCCTATTACATCCACTAGAAACGATTTACCGTTGACCCTTCCGTTTTGTAGATCGAATTATTCTCTGCATGAACCGTTTAGGGATGGATTAAAATTCCTTCCACCGTATAATATCTACGACTAATGCTCTTCCTCTTCTTAAATCACTAATATTAGCATACCTTTCTCGGTGCAGTCATTGCATATCATTGCAACGTTTTGAAGCAAAACGACGAAAATGCGTGACTTAAGAAGATCAAGACATCTGAGATGCAGCAACTGTGTATTTAACGTGTCTGACGAGTTGTGAGTAACAGCATGTATATTGAAAACTAAATTGCTAAAGGTCAAACAATTATTTTTTGGCACTTACATTTTTAATTTCATGTGGCGGGAAACAGCTGTCTTTACCCAGATTTTCTGTTACGCGCACACTTGTTCTGTTATGCGTACAAATTTAGTTCTTGCCAACGTTCCGATAACCGAATCGGGCTGCGTCAGCTGTTTGCACGCAAACGAAAAGTGTTGTTGCCCTGACAAATTATTTCCGAGCCAAATTTGAGGTTGGGTTATCAAAAATATTTATAAGGAAGGTACAAGCTAAATTGTACCAATTTATGTGTTTTTAGAAGTAGGTGAGCTGATTAGAGAAAATATAATTCAAGTCGTCATGGTCTAATATGACCGGATTGATTACGTTAACTTTTGCAAGGGAAATGGTGAGCATGAGATTACTTAGTTCGGATGCCAACATTCTGTTCCTAGCCAGCAAGGTCTCGCACAGGTGAGCCGAGTCAATTTGCTTTCCCTTTGCTGTCTCTGGCAATTTATTGACTGTGTCTGTTAAGCGGTTGATTTGCTCCTGAGATTTAGAATTTATGCTTATCTGCCTGTTATTTGATTCAATAAGTTAGGCCTCGTTTATTCGTATCTTTTCTAGGTCGTCCGCGTCCGGAGTTCCGGCTACCACCTTTAAGACCGAGCCCAGGATGTTTAGGCTCCTAGCAACTCTGTGGTGCACGCTAATCGTGGCTAACATATTTCGGATATGGTCGGTATCCACCACTAGTAGTTTTCGCATGTGCGACTGTGGAAACATCTCGGTCAAATTTGCAGTCTCGTCCGCCATTCGTTCGTAATCCGTTAAGTTCGCCGAATGCCTAAGGTAATTTATTTCGTCCCATACGAGTATGTCGCCGTCCAGTATCGGTACGTAGTCAGAATGTGAGTAGTCTGTTATGCGAGCGTTTACCAAGGCCACCAGAGGGAGTATCATATGAAACAACCTAAGGAATGAAAGAAAAGGATGCTTGGTAATCTGTGATCCAGTATCTAGGAATGAATATAAATTGAGCGTAAAATAGTCGGCTGAGTGGAACGCTTAAGTATGGGCATAGGGGCATTACCTAAGATTGTCTTTGTGCACAACCCTCCCCCTAATTAGGACCGTTGTCCCCAAGTCCGCTTCTACCGTTTCTTCCACATACAACGGGGTTAGTTTATTTCCGAGGCGTCTGTTGGTTTTCATTAATACCTTTTCACCTTGTAGCATACAACGTATAGCGATACGCTATCATAACGAGCTGATCTTTTTGTAGCGACCAGAGGAGCACGCGCTGGTTCCGGCTTCTATTTGTCGTCGGCAAGGGGGGGGTGGAAAATTACCACTGTGCTACCTGCTCGCATTGGATACATATAATCATATTGATTTCGCGTGCTGTTTTCATCCCTAACACATGATCGATCGGACTGGACATACAGAAAAGAAACTACCAAGAGTGACAAGCTATGCACACATAGAGGTTGCTCTGCAAACAACTAGAACATGCTGAATTACGGGTTGCGCTGCTGAGTAGCTGTAGGTGCAGCAGCGTTATGCCCACCCTACCTTGATCATCTGGGCCGCAAAGCCATATAAGTGGCCGATGATCCCTAAAACCCCCAGACTCACTTCATTTCCATAATCCACTCGGCATGGCGCCCTAAAATAATTTAGTTCATTATCGATTTCATTTTAAAACTTATTTATTACTTCAAACAGGGGCATTTCCCTACTCTATTTAAACTCCCAATTGACCCAAAAAACTAATTTAGCGAACAACAGAATTCGAGAATCTTTCAAGTTGGAAATTAAAATAATAATAATAATAATTAAAATAAAGGAATTAAAAATAAATAGAAAAATAAAAAAGAATTAAAATATGTATATAATATAAAATAAACTGTATATGTATATATGAGGTAGCCGCTAAACTGGCATACAAATTTAAATGAGCATTTATGACAACAACAAAAACCCACGGTTACTGTTCTTGCTCTCTCTTAAGGCGTGTGGATCTGCCCAACTGTTTTACATCTCCCTTTCCTTCTTTCTTATATCTCTCCTTCTCTCACGCTCATATATGCATTCGATTTAGAGTAAAGCAATATTCTTTCACTTACGTGTCATCCATCTCCAAAAGCGCTTTTGTCGAAGACGATCCGCTTGCTGTAATTGCTCTAAATGTAATTTCATTGGAAGAGCACAACAAAAACGAGGGGGAACGTTGTGAGTTGCTGCTGCGACCGCAACTCTACATTTATACCCGATACATAGTCAGTATGGCTACATTAAACGACAAAGAGTGCGTGCGAGAGAGACAGAAAATCAGTCAGAACGTGTCGACGGGCGCTGCGTAGCCACTGCAAATTGATTTGTTACTTTTGGCTATAATAATAATCCGATCTGATTCGGATTCGGCAAGATTCGGCAATCTGGTAGATATGGCCATTCTCTATGATTGTGCGTTTTTAATTTTCTCCTATCTTCAAAATTGTGGTTGCCACAGATTTTCGTTGTTTATGGCTGTGGGGGGGTGGGGCGAAATTTTGAAACACACTTGTAGCAGTGAGCTATCAACAGTGAGTTCTGCAGTGAAAAATTACAAATAGTTTTGTAGCAGTGAGAGCTCGACAGTCAGGTCTAATAGTCTCTGAGATCTGTGGATGCTCCAGATTTTCGTCCTTTGCGGGGGCGGAAGGGGGTGAGGCGAAATTTTAATAACAACTCGTCAAGGTCCGACATCACAGGAGTGTGGATACCAAATTTGGTTGCTCTAGCTTTTATAGTCTCTGAGATCTAGGAACTCATATTTAGCAATAGGCAAAGCAGGCTATGATACGTGTGTGTTAGAGAGAGACAGGGCGAGAAAAAATGAAATTGTTTTCTTCATTCTGGCTATAATAATAATACGATCAATTCAGATTCAGCAGTCTAGAAGATATGGTCATTCTCTACGATTCTGCGTTTTTGGTTCTCGTATCTTTAAAATTGTGGATGCCACAGATTTTCGTTCTTTGTGGGGGCGGAAGTGGGCGGGGCGAAGTTTTGAAATACACTTGTAACAGTGACATATCACAGAAGTCTGGATACAAAATGTCGTTGCTCTAGCTCTTATAGTCTTTGAGCACTAGGCGCTGATAGGGACGGACGGACGGACGGACGGACGGACGGACGGACGGACAGACAGACATGGCTCAATCGACTCGGCTATTGATGCTGATCAAGAATATATATACTTTATGGGATCGGAAACGCTTCCTTCTGGACGTTACACACATCCATTTTCACCACAAATCTAATATACCCCAATACTCATTTTGAGTATCGGGTATAAAAAGAGAAAAGAACAAGGCGCGCAGAAGGCTTTCGGGGGACTGCTTTTTGTCTTTGCTTTCGTGCATTGGTTTTGTCTTTCTTTTTCCTTATGCCTTTCTTTGCGTTGGGCTCCACATAGGCTAGCCCTTACGGTTTAAGGGGAAAGAAAAACACGACTGAATTAACGGGGCTGCTCTGCCGAAAAGGGAGCAAGGTATTCGTATTCGTTCTGCTTTAGCACATAGTGTCGCTGATCGAACTCACTAAACTTTGTCTATTGGCTCATTGGGTATAATTTTTTTTGGTTTTTTTCTTTTCTACTTTTTTCCACTAAGCCAGGTCGGCCGAGGGCGAGATATTTACGCAAAATTGGGGGCAAAAAAAATGTATGTTATTCCGCTTAGTTTAGCAGCTTCCCGGCGCCGACGATGCTGCTGATGCACTAAGTCGGACCCACAGCTGGAGCGACGATCTCTCCTCTGCCTTGGGTGCTTCTCTGCGCCAGCGGCGAATTCGTTTGGTTCTTGTGCTTTTTCGGGAGCGCAGTCTCTTCTCTTCTCTTTCTATGCACTTGGACAGCTGGTGGTTGCTGTGGCAATTATCTGTTTCTTCTTTTCGCCCTTGGAAATCAGCTTGGCACAAAGTGCCAATTCTGTTATAAAATAAAACCCATGTTCCACTCAACGCTACCTAGCGACACCTAAAAACCCCAATGTCCAACTTACCGCTTAGTTGCGATTGGCACTCTTGTTATATAAACTTGTATATGGCCGTCCGAGAAAAAAAAGAACACTTTCGGTTGCCTTTCCTCCGGCGTGGGGTTAGAATGTGACGCCCCCTTAATGGGGTGGCAAATTTCGTTTCGATTTGGTTAGTTTCTTTATTGTATAATTTGACAGCAAAACGATTCTTTTTTTTTCGATATGGCACTGGCGCGAGGTTAAGTTTTGTTCTTCCGCTAATATTTCCTCTTTCAACCAAAAACACTACCTTCTGAAGTGGGGCCCAAAATCGAAAACAGCGACCGTAGCTGGACTTGCATCCACGCACCCTCCTAACAGCGAAAGTGCCAACCACCATTTCCCTCGAATTAACATAGCCGCGGTCTACTCTCTCTCGAATCCGACCGTCTGCCCAAAAAGTACTCGCCGATCACGAGCAATAGGGGCGCTAAACGCAATTACGATATTCCCGGTATTTAAAATTTTTGTTTAGTTTTTTTTTCGTTCTTTTTTGTTGTTGTTGTAGTAATGTGTTTGTAGCTGGTTCAAGCGTCACTACAACCTACTCTAAAAACTCTGTTCTGACGCGTTTGGTTGACTCGATTGATCTGCCCAATCTGAGCTTTCCGTAACCTGTTCTGTACCTCGCTGTGAAAGTCTGCTGCAGCGGCGTTTAAGATATCGATCGGCTTCTTGTTGGTTACCGAGTGTACCGACCTGTCGTACTCCACTGTTGCCTGGAGGAAAAGGTCGACTGTGTCGACGATTCCCTTCGCTATCTTGAGGCATCTCGCGATTTCCAACAGAGTACTATGGAATCTTTCCACTTGGCCGTTTGAAGTGCTGTGGAGGGGACGAGCATTAACAATGTGGGCTCCAAAGTTGTTTCGCAGAAGTGACGTGATGGTTTCTGAACTCAGCGATGGTTCATTGTCGCAATAGATTTGTCTAGTGTTGGGGAAAATGTTCATAAGTTGCAAGAGTGGAGCCTTTATATCCGCAATCGTGCAGGAAGCTATCGGTTGTACAATGGCAAATTTCGAGAATTTGTCCACGCATGTTAGGAAGTACTTCCTATCCGTTGAAAAAATGTCGACGTGAAGCATTTCTCCAGTGAACGAAGGGACTGGCGTTGGTCCCAGCTCCTGTTTTTTTGGATGCCAAAACGCTGCGATCCTCGCTGGATTCCGCCGCTTCGGCAAGGGCCAGAGCGGTCTGCAGACCTTTCGGTCTTGCCGGAAATACTGCTGTTTTCAATGTTCTTCTTAAGCCTGAAACGAATACGTCTAAAGCGTCGTCCCTGGCTTTTTAGTTTAGAATGCCCGCTGCGACCGCATTATGGACCATTATGTATTTGTTGGTAATGAGAGAGAGCTGCTTCTCAATCTCGTCATAGTATTTCGTCAAGGACAGGTTTCCCTGCCGCATGGTGGCCAGTTTTTGTTGTATCACGCTCACTGGAGTTTTGTCGGAATACGAACTATCCAATCTATTCAAAATTTCCTAGAAATTTAGGACTGTATTGAAAGATGACAGATGTTTGCCGTCGAGCTCGGGGACGGACTTAACCATGTCCAATGGCTGATCACACTGGACATCGGGATTTATTGCTATCTCTTTATACGCTTCAACTTTCGGGGCAGGCGTACCTGTGCTCAACTGAGCAATCTCGGCTTGTAATTGCTGTAACCTGGTCTCGAACCGCGAGGCCTGATTTTGCAGTGCGGCCTCTATAGCTGCTGCGAAAGTTGCCGGATCCATGATGTCAGGGGAACGTTCGTTACTTCCAGTCAATCGGAGGCCCCTAAGACACAAACGTCAACTATCGTCGCTATCGGATTGTTCTTGCTTGCTATCCCCTGGGTCTTGCAGGTCCCCACACAGTGAAACTAAGCTATCGGACCGCTTAAAGGACTTGAGGTCACTATTGGAACTGTTAGGGCTATCGCCCATTAGCAACTTCTTATTTTATTTGTATTTTCTTTTTTTAATGAATTTGATTTTGATTTTAAATATCTCAGCTGCACCACTCAGTTTAATTTTATTTTTATTGGGTCGCGATTATCAAAATGCTTGAATAAAATTTTACAAAAAGAGCTCACTTACATGGTTTTCTGCGGCTTATACCGTGTTTTATTTGATCTAATTATTAGTTTCCTTCAATTAATTTTTAATTCCTTTTTGGGTGGCGATGTGGGAAGCGAGGGGTTGACCTTCAGCCTGTTTTTCTTTTCGTAGACGTTGATGTCGGGAGCAAGGGATTGCCCTTCAGCTTCTTCCGGGTGTGGTTTTTGTTCACCTTCAGCGAGGGATTGCCCTTCAGCTTGTTGTTTTTACTTTTTGAGGCGAGGGATTGCCCTTCAGCCTGTTTTTCCTTTCGTAGACGTTGATGCCGGGAGCGAGAGATTGCCCCTCAGCTTCTTCCGGGTGTGGTTTTTGTTCACCTTCAGCGAGGGATTGCCCTTCAGCTTGTTGTTTTACTTTTTTGAGGCGAGGGATTGCCCTTCAGCCTATTTTTCCTTTCGTAGACGTTGATGCCGGGAGCGAGGGATTGCCCTTCAGCTCCTTTAAAATTTAGGTTTCATTATTAAATTCACCTCATTTGTTGTTTATTACACTTGCGGCGTTAGCTCGCTAATTTAGTAGTAGAAACTCGCGTTGGGTAAGCACTCTTTATGTTTCTTTTATTTTTGTTAAGCCCAAAGCGTTAGCTTACGAATAATTTTTTTTTAAATAATCACTCGTGTTGGATAAAATTCCGTTGGGCGCCAGTTAAGTAGAATCAACGTTTATTGTAGTATTTATTATTTACTCATCGAAGCGAGATTTATTGTTCCTCGTTGGAGGTCTAAGAGAATCTAAATCTACACAAAAATGAAAGTCTTAATGTTAAGTCCCCGGCCGCCGGTTGCGCAGTCGCCGGTGCATTAATCTGCTGACATGGCACACGCGCCGGTGTTATGTTGAGCAGCGGCAGTTTCCCACGTTCCACGGCCCTATAGTTGTTGGTGGGCCGTCTGGGCAAGTATCTCTGTCAACGCTGCAACTCTCGTGTTCTGTTACGCGACGAGGCATGTGCTGTATTTGGTTCATATGAAAATCTTTAAGCTCATTGACCCGCTGTAGGGTCGAGAACCAAATGCAGAGGGAGGGGTATCCGGCTGGATCGGATAACTTGTATATAGGTGTGTGCTGTGAATGTCAGCGAGTGCGTGGTAGGCAAGGCGAGAACAAGAAGAGCGAGAGAGCAAGAGTTGATGGTTGTTTGTACAACGATGCATTCCGTCCTACAAGCTCATACAAGCCAGGAATACCAACAAGCAGCAATAACGAAGCGATGTGGAGGTCTAGCGGGCCACCAATAACGGACTCACGAAACCAACAGCAACGAGCGACGATATCATATGAAGATATCCAGAAAAATGCAGAGTCCACCCGGGGGCGCCAATGGTTATGAAAATCGCGATTTGCAACCACATAGAAATGCCGGTAAAGCACAATCAATAATTTGATCTTGATGGACACTGGGAACAGGACAGACCGACAGAAAAGACTTGTGCACTGATTCGACATCAAAATATAAGTAATTTTATTCTGCGCCCTCTTCATGAGCGGCCGCTGCCAGCATAAGCTTCGGTCGTTAGCTGTATATAAGGGATGTAAGATAAAAGGGAGTGTAGTCTGGATATAGTCATCCAGACAAAATTTGGCAGAGCAAGTGGTTTCGAAATGAGTCGGGGATACGCCTATTTTAAAGGACGCTATCTCCCTGGCATAGGAATAGGTTACAGAACTCATAAGACTACATATATACTGACTGAATATTGGGTATAAATGTAGAGCCTCGGACCTTATATACAAGATTATTTAAATATTCAAAACTATCAAATAAAACGACCAAAAAATTAAATTTTTAAATTTTGTTAAAAAAAAGTTGTTAAACCTGCAACAGAAAAACATTTTTTATGCAAAAGCTGCAAAAATGTACTAATTTTAAGCGCTCAGAGCTACGAAAATATCGATACAAAGATTAATTAAAACAATTCAAAATATCGCGGAGGCTATTGGAAATGTTTAAAACATGTGTCTAACCGCTTAACATACATATGCTATCACCCGACTGAAGCAACGATGTTTTGAATCATTCGCCGCAGCATAGCCTGGCCAAAAATAAAATTGAAACAAGTCGTCATATCGAATTGAGCTGCCATCGCCCAGGGAAGTTGATTCAACCGACGATCAGGTTGTGACGGCGCTACGGCCGGGGTATGCTCGCCGCGCCACAGAAATTTGTTTGATCTCTGGATGTTGTAGCTGAAAGAGAGTCTCGTGGTTCAAGAATAAGGCATGGAATAAGGGGTACAAAATAGGGTTGATTTATTGTTCTTAATGGTACAGAGTTTAGTAGGGGCTCGTATCTTCCTTCTGGCTCTTCCTTCAGGGTCGTCTTTCGGGGTGGCCGCACGTGGCTGATAGCTGTGTGCTGGTTCGGGTGATCCGGTCGGTGTTGGCCTAGGTCGCGGATGTTTAAGTTCGCTCCGAGGAGAAGATTTGTTGCGGAGGTTTAAGTGCGCTCCAAGGGGAAGATGCGTTGCGGAGGTTTAAGTGTGCTCCGAGGAAAAGATGCGTTGCGGAAGTTTAAGTGCGCTCCGAGAGGCGGTGAGGATTCGTTGCGGAGGTTTAAGTACGCTCCGAGACGGATGGGTGGCGGAGGATGAAGTACACTCCGAGAGGGATGGGAGGCGGAGGATGGAGTACACTCCGAGAGGGATGGAAGGATCGCTGGAGCTGTTGGCTGTAGAGGTGTCAAACCATCGATGGCACTATCGATAGTATCGATGGTTTGGTGCCATTCGCTACTATCGATGGTTTTGTTACTATTCATGATACTATCGAGCTTGTAGCTGTCGTTTGCCCATCTCTACTTTGATTTTGTCTATGTGGTGATAAAGTAAAGTTTCTGGCGTGCTCTTTAAGAAAAATGTTATGCTATAATCAAGTTTGCCAAATTTGTGTACATATATATGGTAGCTGGCATCGTTAACAATGGACAAGTTCCTAAAAAGTTCAAAAGGTACGAAAGGGTTGGATTGCATACAACTGTTGGCAGGCAGGTCTGCTTGCTTTGCAAGAGAAAACGAAAAAAAGGCTTTTAATATTTGAAGATCGATCAGCAACCAGACTTGCCACCATACTAGATCCCCGATACAAAAAAGAAGGATTTCGTTCGCAGTTCAATGCAGATCAAGCCGCAATTTTACTGGAAAATATGCTGGCTAATTCCAAGGAATTACCAAAATCAGAATTAGAACAGCCACAGCCAGAACCAGTCTCGCACCCGGAAACCCTGCTAAAATGTATGACAACAAAAATAGAAATGAAAAAAAGAAACAATAGAGTCGACGCGATTGTAATAGGCTATTCACACTGACGACCATCCACCATCCATTTCGGGGATGGTCCGTAAGGTTTTGCCGTTCTGAAAATTTCCCAGTTAGTCCACCATCCATTTTGGATGTTCCTAAACCGCACGTTTCTATGCGATAGTTAGCCGATGGTTTTCAAATGCAACTCTGAATAATTGTCATTCACAATGGAAAAATGGTATTCACTGCGAAAACATAAACAATGAATGTGACAAAATTAACAAAAAACAAAATAAGTCTATATATATCGTGCTCTAACATCCCACCGTCCTCTGAATTTTCAACTTACATGCTTCACGCAGCCCATTTTCAATCTGTTTCGTCCCAACTTAATGAGTCTGATTGGCTTATCGTCCTTGGAGATTTTAATCTTCCAAATATTTCCTGGTCTCCATCCAAAGACTCTAACCAATGTTCCCATTCATGCAGCACGATTTCGTTGATTCTCTGTCCGACTCATCATTGGGTTAGGTAAACATATAAGGCATATGCAATAGAATAGGTAGGATTTTAGACCTTGTCTTTACTACCGACAGAACAAATACTCTAGTCTACAGAGGATCCCCTCTATTTTTTCCCCAGGCCCTTTACCATCCCACCCTGGAAATTGATGTCCAGCTGCTTTCTTCTGCATAAAGCCTTCGTCTGTAAGATATGAATATTAGTTTGTAAGATATGAATATTAGTTTAAGATTTACTCATCGATAGTATTATAAGAAACACCAATGTACTCGATATATCGATACTTGTCGAGGACAATGTGCCAACACACATTCATTCGAATACGACGATCAAGGAGGAAGAACATATAATAAAAACGTGCTATTAAAAGTTTACATATCAGGTGTGGGGTTTGCCCAAAAAACTCTGACATAAGAGCGAAAACCAAAAGTGAACTTAGCGACATATTGCGTAGGCAAAACGTATATTTTGATCAAGATGCCAACATACACCAATTACGTACAGCAGTGAAAAAAATCATGGAAGACATGCATGAGCTAGGAAATACGGCGCCAAGCCCAGACGAGACTATGCAGGCAGACATTTTTGCAGTCCCGGTTGAGCGCGAGATAGAGAGAGACAACCGTAGTGCACAACACGCAGTAGAGGCGGCGCCAGAAGAATATGATGAAAATGTGCAGAAGGCTCGAGAAGGATTCATGCTGCGACAAGACAACGCTTGTTCGAAATTGACCATGCGATCAGATGAATATGAAGAAGAATCGCGCCGTTTGCAGCAGTTGGAGCAGTTGTACGTTTCTCGCAAGCGCTTAGCTGATCTCAAATTAAGCGTATTGAAAACGGAGAAAGAGGCTATGGAGTTGGAAACGCCGAGAGATTGCATCGACTTGACACACATTGAGGCGTTGATGCGTCCATTTTCTGGAGATGACGACCAGGCTGTAACCAGTTGGATAAGTAACTTTGAGGACATTATGAATTTCCATGGTGTATCCGAGTCCAAATGCTGGATATTAGCGAAGCGGCTGCTAGGCGGATCGGCGAAGGCGTACATCGACCATGTGGCGCCACTGACTTGGCAATTGATGCGAGCAGAATTGCTCAACGTCTTTGAGCAGAAAGTGACAGCGTGGGACATTGGAAAGCGACTGGAGGCACGGAAAATTGCAAATAATGAAAGCGCATTTCAATATTTCGTCGCAATGTGCAGCATAGCGTCGCAAGCAGACATGGCCACGAGCGATGTGGTCAAATTCATCGTAGAGGGACTGCAGGACAAGACGGGCATGGCAGCATCCATGCTATATTGCAGCACACTTAACGAGTTGCGTGACAAGATGGTCACCTATGATAAGGTCAGAAGAGCTCCTGGAATCGTAGCAATTCGTAGCGAAGGCATGACAAAGGAAAAAATAAATGTGAGTATGGCAGTAGGGCAGCAGCAAGGTGGTGGCGCAATGCGTTGCTACAACTGTCGGCAATTTGGGCACGTTATGAAGGAATGCAGTCAGCCAAAGAGACCGGATGGGGCATGTTTCAACTGTTGGAGCACCAGCCACCTATATTCGCAGTGCCCGAAACGAAAGATGGCCACTAGGGTAGCTGCAGTTCAAGATGAGGAGCGACCAGGAGAGAAAACAACGACGATTTAGCGGCTGTCCAGTTAATCACTTTATGACTTCCGTTTGGTGAACAAAGAGGCGTCAGTATTTTTAGTCTATTTTAGCCCTGTAAGTTTTATTCATAAGTTTTTGATACCGAAGTCGGCTATAGTTAGTTGAAGCCTATAATGAAGTCAGGAAATACTATGGACTAGGAGGACAACCAATTCCCATATGGGGAAAATTTAAGTGCCATATTGAATTTTGCACAAAGAAATATATCGTTTTCTTAAACATCGTAGATGATAACATGCTGCCTTTGCCGGTATTGTTGGGACGCGATGCCCTTAAAGTTATTGATGTAAAATTAGTTCATAAGAAAAATATCAATGCGAAGCAACACACACCATTAAGTTCATTAAAGCAAAAAGCTATTAGTTTAACCTGCGCGTCTTTATTCACCGAACGTAAAAATAATATTAACATAAGACTATATGATAAGTTAGATGGTAATCAATCACAAAGAAGCGAGCTAATCAAACGTTCTAATCCATTTAAAAATCAGACACAAGAAAACTCAAGGAATGAAAAAATGGCCAGCGAGAATGTGAATCAAGGCGACGAATTCAGTAACTTTTGTGCGTCGGTAGAGATTGATGAAGAGGAACATATTAACGTAGGTTTCGAATTTGGTCCCACTCTTGCAGAAAAGTGTAGGGAAGTTATTAAGACATACTATTTACACAAAGAATTTGACTTTAAAGCACAACCAAAGTATCAGATGCAGATTCGTGTAACAGAAACAACACCATTTCATTGTACTCCGCGTCGTTTATCCTACCATGAGAGAGAGAAAGTAGCTGAAATAGTAGATGATCTGTTAGAAAAGAAAGTAATCCGTCATAGTGAGTCTCCTTATGCTTCCCCGTTGGTCCTAGTAAAAAAAAAAATCAGGAGAACTTCGAATGTGTGTCGATTACCGTGGCCTGAACAAACGAATTGTTAAAGATAATTTCCCATTGCCCCTTATTGAGGACTGTCTTGAGTTTTTAGAAAACAAGTGCTGTTTTTCCATTATAGATTTGAAAAGTGGGTACCATCAAATAGGCGTAGAAGAACAATCAGTTCCTTATACATCGTTTGTGACACCGCAAGGACAGACACCAAAAAAAATGGACCGCTATTTTTCAGAGATTTATTTGCTCTTGAGAGACTTTATTACTTGTACATGGATGATATTTGGGTTGAAAAAAATGGATCCGCATTATTTTTCGAGCAAAATTTAGAGATTTATTCAATCGAAACATCTTGGGGTATAAAGTTAATCAAAACGGAATAGTTCCTAGTGATTCCCATATTGAGGCCTTAAAAAATACCCAGTCCCTCAAAATGTAAAAGCACTGCACTCATGCTTGGGATTCTTTTCGTATTTTCGACGTTTCATGTTGTCATTTGCGACGACAGCTAAGCCCTTGGTGCAGTTGTTAAAAGAAGGTGGTCCGTTTCCCATGAATAGAGAACAGGTGAAGACGTTTGAAACTCTTAAGAATGCGTTGGCGTTGCATTTTAGCCCAAATAGAGAAACGGAATTACATACAGACGCAAGTTCATACGGTTATGGCGCAATACTGATGCAAAGACAAGATGATGGGAAGATGCACCCTGTGTCCTATTATTCCGGCAAAACAACAGAAACAGAATCACGTTATCATAGTTTCGAACTAGAGACATTGGTTATAATTTATGCATTGAGGCGTTTTAGAGCATATTTGGAGCATAGGTCCTTCAAATAATCACGGATTGTAATTCGTTAGTACAGACGTTAACCAGAAAGTCAATTAGTCCTAAGATAGCACGGTGGTCCCTAGAGTTAGAGAACTATGTTTACTCTATTATGCACAGACCTGGGGCCAGTATGGCGCACGTTGATGCGCTGAGCAGACAAGATCAAGTGACAAATATGTTAGAGGATGGTTATACAGTCAAATACGGTTTAGAAAAGTCTAATTTAGAAAAAGATGAGAGTAGAAAGCAATATACAAGGAATAGCGTAAGTAGAGACAACCCTGGTAGTGATCATAAAGGTACCGTAGAGAACCCTGTGATTGAGTGTAGAGAATTAAATATCAGTAGAGAGCGTAGTAGTACCGTACAGAATCCTGCGATGGAGTGTGGAGAATCAAGTGCAGTAGGAAGTAGATTGGGAAATAGGTGGAAATCTGATGATAGAGAGAACCTTGGTAGTGATTTTAGAGATAACATAGAGAATAGTGAATATAGGGAAGACGATGGATCGAAGATTGAAATTAGAGATTTGAGCCAATGTAGAGGAAGCGTTAACGATGTGGTGGGGGAAGTAAAGTACATTAGTAGTAGGAATTCAGATAAAGAGAAAAAATGTGTTGAGGATACAGTAGAGAGGGACATGTTAGAGTTTCAGGAGGAAAGATTACTAAAATCATTAATAGTTGGGGTAGTATGTGCAACGCCAGAAGATGTTGATTTGATATTGCAAACAGAACAGATGCGAGATAAGGAAGTAGTTAGGATTCGAAAAATGCTAGAGGATGGAATTGAAGTAGATTTTGAAATGGTAGATGGTATTGTTTACAAGAGGAGTTGTGAAAACAAACTATGTTTCTATGTACCAATGTGTATGGAAGAGCAGTTGATAAGGCGGTCACACGAAAAACTAGGACATCTGGCCGTAGAGAAGTGCGTGAGTGACCTTTTGAGGACCTACTGGTTTCCGTCAATGAGAAGTAAAGTGGCAAGGTTCATCAGAAACTGTCTACCGTGTATACTACACTCGATGCCTAAAACAATCCATAACAGAACGCTCCATAGTATTCAAAAGTCGTGTGTTCCTTTTCATACCCAACATATTGATCATTTGAGTCCGTTGCCGAGTATTAGATCTAAGCGAAAACACCTCCTTGTGGTAATAGATGCATTCACTAAGTTTGTCAAATTGTTCCCGGTTAATAGTACCAGCACGCGGGAAGCGAAAGATGCCTTAAGTAAATATTTTGATTTCTATAGTCGCCCTACTAGGATAATATCAGATCGTGGGACCTGTTTCACCTCGTTAGAGTTCTCTAGTTTTCTGCAGGAGAGAGGGATAGAGCACATTAAGGTAGCTACAGGTGCACCGCAGGCGAATGGCCTAGTAGAGCGGGTGAATCGTGTTCTTACTCCTATGTTAGGAAAACTGTCAGAGCCCCTTGAGCAAGCCGATTGGTATAGGTTGATGAGCAAGGTAGAGCACGCCATTAATAACTCCGTTAACAGCAGTACGAAAAAGACACCTAGCACATTGTTATTTGGAATACCCCAGAAAGGACCCGTTGTAGATGAATTAACCGAATACCTAGAGGAGAAGTTAGCGTCAGACCTTAGAGAGTTGGAAACTATAAGAGAAATAGCAAGTGAGAACATACGGTTGTCGCAGATAAGAAATGAGAAGATGTATGCCCATAAACATAGAGCCCCATTAAAGTATGAACATGGTGACTATGTAGCGGTCCGGCATGTGGACACAACACCGGGGATCAATAAGAAGTTCGCACCAAAGTATCGAGGACCGTACAGGATCAATAGAGTATTGGATAATGATCGTTATGAGGTTGTCGACATTGTCTCAAGTTGTTAATCGATGAATTAGTATAATACCGAATAAGAAATGTTTAACCAATTGTATGCCTTAGTGTGTAGATCGTGGGCGATCTGTAGTCAGGTTGCCCGTATGTAAGATATGAATATTAGTTTGTAAGATATGAATATTAGTTTAAGATTTACTCATCGATAGTATTATAAGAAACACCAATGTACTCGATATATCGATACTTGTCCTCGACAAGTATCGATATGCCAACACACAATACGACGATCAAGGAGGAAGAACATATAATAAAAACGTGCTATTAAAAGTTTACACGTCTATATTTTCTTTCAAGAGGCCTGATTTTATCTCTTTGAATAGCGCACTTTCTCAGATCGATTGGTCATTCCTCGACGACTTTCATCAGATCGAGCCCGCCACTGAAGCATTCTACAGCACTGTTTTTTTCATCTTTTATACCTTTGTTCCATTAGTTTCCCCTCTCAGAAATCTTTCTGGCCCTATTTGGTTCACTCCGCGGCTAATTTTTTCTCCATTTGTAATAACCTATGCTATAACAATTACTTGGCTATATGCAAGCTCAACTTTAAACGAGATCCTAAACAATTCTTTAAGTTTGTTAATTTTAAACGCAATTCATCACAATACCCCTCTTCTTTACACTTAAATGCAGATAACAATTCCGATATTGCTAACCTATTTGCTTCATTTTTCCAACTTTGCTACTCTGCTCCTTCTAATAAACTGCCCTCTATTCTTTCTACACCTAACGACTTTCGCGCCGCGCACTCGTATCCAATCCCTTTAAACAGTTCAAGTTGTATCCATCCCCCCTTTATTTATTATGATATTATGATTTTCCTTTTAACTAATTTGAAATCGTGTAAATTTTCTTTCTCCACTGATCCAGATATGATTCCCAGTGCCGTTTTTAAACTTTGTGCGGACTCTCTTTGCGTGCCTCTCTTAAAACTGTTCAACCTCTCTCTCGGGCTTGGTGATTTTCCCACCGTCTGGAAAGAATCTTACATAATTCCCATTCATAAAAAGGGGTATAAATCAGATGTTTCAAACTACCGTTGTATCTCCAATTTATCTGCCATTCCTAAACTCTTCGAACAAATTATTACTTCTCAGCACCAACACTTTTGTACTTCCCTGTTTTCACAATCACAGCACGGATTTGTAAAACGTCGCTCAGTTTCGTCTAACCTCCTTGAATTTTCCACCTATGTAACTGCCGGATTTGCAAACTAATGTCAAACTGATGTAGTTTATACTGATTTTAGTGAATCTTTCGACTCAGTTAATCCCAATCTTTTTATCCACAAACTATCTTTACTAGGATTTCCGACTTAACTTCTTCTCTGGACTAATGCGTACCTTTGCAATCGTTCTCAGCGTGTCTGCTTCCAATCTTCTCTTTCTAAACCAGTTTTTGTCTCTTCGGGTGTGCCTCAAGGTAGCCATCTTGGGCCCTTATAATTTAGCCTCTTTATCAATGATCTTCCCCAAGTTTTAACTCATTCCCGAGTACTAGTGTATGCTGATGATGTCAAGCTATGTTTTTCCTATAGCGCTTCTGTGTCCTCGTTATTCCTTCAATAGGATCTCGACGCTCTCAACAATTGGTATATAATTAACGCTCTTCCTCTTAACATTTCCAAACGTAACTTCATGACCTTCCATCGCAACAAGCCTTAACTAATTGACTTTTCAATTAATAAAATTTCCTTGGAACGCCTGTTCAAAGTTAATGACTTGGGCATTATCTTTGTACCAAACTTATGTTTTAATTCTTATATATCCGCTATTTCGAATAAAGCCAAAGGAGTCCTTGGCTTTATCAAAAGATGGTCGAAGGATTTTTTGACCCCTATACCACTAAACTACTCTACGTTTCTCTTGTCCGGCCTATCTTAGAATATGGTTCCTGTACCCTCATTACCAAAAATATCAAGATATGCTTGAGTTCGTTCAAAAACAATTCCTTATCTTTGCGGTCTTAATTGGGACCCTTCTCGTCATCTTCCTTCTTATGAGAGTCGGCTGCGTCTGATTATCTTGCACTCTCTTGAAAGCCGTAGGACTTGTCATGGAATTCTCTTTCTCCATAGACTTCTCCTAGGCGAGGTTGAATCCTCGGCTCTCATTAGCCTTATAAGTATTGCTGTCCCATCCCGCCCGACTAGGCATTACTTTCCTCTCCGTCTTCCCCTCTGTCCTTCAAACTACACCCACCATGACTCTTTCCGTAGCCTTTGCCGTGATTATAATAAATGTTTCCATCTTTTTTCCTTTGATACTTGTGCTTCCAAAGTCAAATCTTCATTCATGAATAATTTAAGTTAACTTTCTTCTGTCTCGAATTGTGTTAGCGAACTTGCCAGTAGCAGATAATTTTATGATTTATGTTTTGTACATTCTTCTTTCTACATAGTTTAACTGATCATAGCCCCACCTACTACCCACCTTTTCGGAGATCCATGACCTCCTGCCTAGACTTCTTCATATATCGATCTATCCCCAGCAATCAGCTTACTATCCGTGAAGAGCATGACCTAAGCTCCGACCACCTGCCTCGCATTGCTACATTGTCGACAACTCCGCAGACAATCCCTGCCATGACGAGGCTGTTGAAACCCAACTCAAACATTCCCCTGTTCAAGGAAATTCTGGGTAACTCGCTAGACTTACACATGTAGATGCTGCAGTCGACACTCTTGTGACCAAAGTCTGTGACGCTTCTGCAGCTGCTACCAGCTGCGGCCCTCAAGGCAGTCGAACTTCACAGACTGGAAACCACAGAGGCGGCACTTCAAGTGAGATCGAAGGGCTTCTTCTGCTCAAGAAACGACTCAGGCGCGAGTACATACGCACCAATGACCCGAAGGTTGACAGAGTCTTCAGGAGAGTGGCTAACCGGGTAAGGAAAAAATTGGCGAAACAGAAGACCGAGGCCACGGATAGACTGCTATCGGAGGCCACAGCAGACGTACACTCAAACTACGCCCTTTAGAAGCTGACAGGACGCTACAAGTGGCAACCTACACCTCGATTTCCGGTAAGGAATGCTGACGGCTAATGGACAAGAACAGCAATGGACAGAGTGGAGGCTTTTGCGACGAACCTGGAAGAAAGATTCACACCATTCCGGACGATATCTAGTAGAAGAGCAATGATGGTCACTGAGAGGCTGAATGAGACCCACCAGATGGAGCTCCCTGCGGAGCCAATTTCAAGACATCTCGGAAGACATAAAGAAACTCAAGTCCAAGAAGGCCCCTGGCGACGATAGGATTGACAATGTTGTCGCAAAGGCGCTACCAAACATAGCGATTCTATATCTGTTGCTAATCTTTAACGCGTCGCTAAGATTAGCATACTTCCCCAAAGCCTGGAGATGTGCCCACATAATCATGTTGCCAAAGAGAGGAAACCCACCGGAAGACCTCAACAGCCATAGACCAATTAGTCTCTTGTCGACTTTTGGCAAAATGTTTGAGCGCTGCATCCTACGAAGAGTACTGGAGTTGCCGCTGGTCAAAACAGTCATGACAAACTACCAATTTGGGTTCAGGCTTCAGCACGACACACCTGAACAACTGCACAGGGTAGTGGAACACATACTAGACGGATTCCAAAACAAGCAGTACACTGTAGCTGCTTACCTGACCGAGTCTGGCACGAGGGACTACTCGCTAAGATCAAAGTGATGCTCAACCCTCACCTGCATGAAGTTATCAAAAGCTTTCTGACGGAGAGGACTTTCCGTGTAGTCCAGGATGGTATAGCTTCTTTGACCAAGACCATCAAGGCAGGAGTACCGCAAGGCAGCGTGCTTGGGCCGACACCCACGACATGCCAAATCCCTCTACGGTCCGAAGCCAACCAACGACACAGCAGTACTCTCGAGGGCTAGCTGTGTCTATGATGCCACAGACAATCTACAGCAATACCTCAAGCTATTTGAAAACTGGGCCTGCCGATGAAACATCTCCATAAAACCTGATAAATGTCCAGTGGTGACGCACACTTTAAGAATGGGCTCTAGCCCTGGTGTCTTCCTGCTTGGGAAACTCGTGGAGCAGCGTAGGAATCACACATACCTCGGAGTTACACTAAATGCACATTTAACTTTCGACAGTCACATCCGTAGCGTGAGGAGCAAGTTGATGGGTAAAGCCCAGAAAATATTCTGGCTACTTAAACAAAGCAACAAGCTCAGTTTAAAAAACAAAGTTATGATATACAAAGCCATACTAGCACCTGTCTGGAAGTACGGCATTCAGGTGTATGGGATTGCCGCTAAAACTAACCTTGCTAGGATCATGACGTTCCAGAGTAAATTTCTGCGTAGGTTCTCCGGAGCTGAGTGGTATATCCATAACCGGAACATTGCCAAGCACCTTAACGTACCATTTGTTGGTGATGTTATTAACAATCAAGCGAAGAACCATATGTGTAAGCTCAGAAGCCACCCTAATATATTGGCGAGGCGTCTTGCGAGAACAAGATACCGGCGTAGACTGGCCTGATTACACCCAGTCGACCTGCCCAACAGGATGATCTAAGAAGACCTCTACCCTAGAAACCTGGACAGATAATTGAACCAAGTAATATCCCCCTCCAAATTCTTCGACCTTGATGACACGCATTAATTTTTATTTTTTAAATCATCTTAATTTTTTCTGTGACTGTTGTATAAGTTGCTCTAAAAGTAACAGCAAACAAAAAATTGTATCTGTGATATTATTTTATAATCAAATACAATTGATAGATTGATAAGCTTAAGCAAAAATGTATAGTTACACCTATAAGCTTTTCAGAATTGCAAAGTTCAACACAACCAGATGTAAGATACTTCAGTTATATGAAAAAATTAACCACTACATCTAAAAAAACATTAAAAAATACAAGTTTTCATACAATTAAAAAAAATTTCAGGTCTCTCCATTTTGTATTATGTCTGTTGTTTTTTTTCTTTTTTTAGATTTTAAACAATTTAAAATTCGAATTAAGATTTGAAATATGTCTGGGCGCGAACTATTTTTTATTGCCATTCATTGCTTTTTAGGGTTGCATTTGAAAACCATCGGCTAACTATCGCATAGAATCGTGCGGCTTAGGAACATCCAGAAATTACAGGATGAGCACCAGGAAACAAAGCGAGAGATACTCCAGCAAATTGCGAGCAGCAAAGGCCAAACCAACTTCCAAACAGAGCTGCTGCAATTTTTAAGGGAGTTCAAAGAGTAACGTTTTTTGTACAACGTACATATATGGATTGTTTTATTAAAGCCAATAAAAAAGCCAATTTACTCATCTAGGATTGTTAAAATTTTACAGATCAGACCAAAACTTGTTCATCTTATGCTTATCAGCTGCTTTTTGACGGATGGTAGATGGTGGATGGTGCCACTGTAAATCGGGCTTCACATCTGTAAAAAAATCCCACCGTTCCCCTAGGATGTGCTCAGTACGCACAGCATATTAGAAGCGTAAATATGGTGTTGCATAGCGTATTTCTAAATAAATTTATTAAAAGTCCAAATGTATAAATATAAAACTTCAGCAAATATGTTTATATATTTTTTCCCGCTCATAAAAATTAATATTTATATGCTATGTGTAATTCATTTTTGAAATCGGAAGCTCCTTTGCAACTGTATCGTATCGTAAGAATCGATCTGCAAAAACTGAAACAGTCAGTTTTGCGATATAACAGTCAATTCGTAGCTTTTTACGATTTGATATAACTGGAGCATGGCTGTATATAGTTTTTATTTTTCATCAATTTAAATTCTATTTAGCAGCAGACTTATAATCGTAACATAGCTGCTTGACAATATTTTTGTAAAAGTAGGTTTGACTAGGGCTTTCTTTAAATGTTATCAACGCAATACACATTGCTGCTTGCAAGGATCCTTTTTATATATGTAAATTATTACATTTAAAACTTTAGAAGCTTCAAAAAGTTATAAACCTTTATTTATATTATTTAGAACATATGAACTAGGTGTTTATGTACATATGTACCTTGACTAAGGGTTTAATAAATATCATATCTCGCAAATAACTGTTGACCGATTCGTGCTCACTCACACTTTGAGCAAAAAGTCCGAGAGCAGCCGATTGAATTTTTCGTATAAAAATTTTCCTCGCGCTCAGACGACGAGCAGTTATATCTGTTCTCTTTTGCTCTACGACGATTGAACGACGATTCAAAAAGTCTTTTGCGCATGTACGTGGGCTCTAAGCGTCAATTGGCTGTGTGAATTTCGCTTGTGAACATTGATCTAATTTATTTGCAAAATAGGACGTGAATGTAATAAAAAAAGTGCAAAAATTTTGTACATTTAATTCATTTGATAATAAATCAGTGTGTAAAGTATGCGGAGTAAAATTAGCAGGCAATCATTCTACGAACTTGAAACGCCATTGGACAAATAAAAATGGTGAAATATCTAGAGAGTGCGACAGCGAAGAGGACGCCGAAATTAAAGTTGTAAAGAAACAACAAAAACTTAAACTCACTATTAGTTGTAAAGCTTAATTCAAAATAAATGTATTAAAAAGAAAACTATTCATTTTTTAATCAAAAAATATTACACAACGTACCACTATGCATTGAAAAGAAGAAAACTTATTGAAAAGACCGTTTGCGTTGACTTTTTCAGTCAATCGGTATGTTAGTGAGTCTCTCTGTGCGAGCGTCACTCGTATCTCTCTTTGTGCGAATTTCGGTAAGAGAGCGTCCCACGAACAGCTCAACGTAAAGCGCTCAATAGAAAACTGAAACGAAGTCTGCTGCTCAGAGAGAGAACGAGGGTGCATGCTTTTTTTCGGTTGTTCTCCCGAGCAGAGCGTAAGGAAAAAAACAGTCAACAGTTATTTGCGAGCTATGATAAATATACATATTTTCTAACCCAAACCTGTTGCTTGGAACCTCCGTAAATGAGAAATAAGAAATTGATCGCCGTAAATATTTCTTAACTTACTGTAAATTTCTATGTAACAAAAGAAATAAAAAAAGTATTGAACATATTTTCTTTTAAATTATTATCACAACTTAGATAGATAGATTTTAACACGATGGGATTGCGAAACTGTAAAAAATGTCACTCGATAACTCAGTCACTAAATTTATAAGAAAAAAGTATCAAAATCTTCCTTTGTAATAGCTTCTCTATCCACCAAAGAATTGTCAACATCATTTGTGGAAAAATTTATAGAAGTACATCCTTCACAGTATTTTCTGTCCATATTAATACTATGGCTTGCACATCGAAGACATTCTTTATTGCAATCCGGTTGAAGATACCCTAAAAAAAGGAAGAATTAATTTCAATAATAAGTTGTGTTATGACAAGAGAAACGCTAATTTTCTTATATGTATGTTTCACCACAACTCATAGCCAAAAGTAATAGCAAAAGTGAACAGGACATGTGGGATCGATTTAAGGTGAGATCAACTCAAGTGTACTTGAAATTGCAGCCGAAAGAAAATGCAAACGAAACAGACTGAACGATTGCTACTTTTCACCTACTAGTCGCTAAAATTATATACCCGGTACTCGAAGAGATTAGCGATATATGTATTAGTTTTGTGGTGGATATGGATGGATGTAACATCCAAAAGGAAGCGTTTCCGATCCTATAAAGTTTATATATTCTTGACCAGCATCAAAAGGCGAGTCAATATAGCTATGTCTATGTCTGTCTATCCGTCCGTCCGTCTGTCCATCCAGATGAGCGCCTAGATCTCAGAGACTATAGGGCTAGGGCGACCAAATTTTGTATGCAGACTTCCGTGATATCACAGTGTTGACCCGCTGCCTTCCTCCGCCACAAATTTTGAAGATACGAGAAAACCGAAAACGCAGAATAAAGAATACTATTTTTACCAGATAGCCGAATCTTATTCAGATCGGATTATTATAATAGCCAGAATGAACAGCGGCTACGCTACCCCTTCGACGGGCTTACTCATTCTCTCTCTCGCTTCCATACTCTCCTCGTGCAGTGTGCGCCACTAGCGGAGGGGAGCGAGATAAAACGGCTGTTGTTGGTTTGCGAAGAAAGAGAGAGAGAGACAGATGTAAAAAAAAAGTGTAACAAAAAATGGAAACAGATAAAATATTATAAAATTCTGATCAAATAGGTTGTTAGGTGTAAAGATGCACCCTTCTTGGGAACAGCGATACTAAAAGACAGAGAGAGAAAACCCGTATGTCAGTCATCGGCTGAGATACCAATTCCGGCGCTTACGTATAATTTCTCATCTAATAAATTGTATAAGTTACATAAATCTTAAGTTCACCTATATACTGACTGACTACCGGGTATAAAAGTAGAGTAACAGGTATTAAATATAATACCTTTCCTGTTTTTGAACATTGTGTACGTTACTCGCACTACGTTACCAAATTCCGGGGTAATTAAAGTTAAAAAATATACCGTTAGCTGAGATTGAGCCATTTTTCTGCGATTTTGTTTAGATAGTTTAATAAGTTTAAGGAAAAACTTTTGTCAAAAATCATCTTTCTAATAGAAGACAATAAAAACACGACAATAAAAATAACAAAAAAATACCGAAAAAGTGAACTTTTGCTAATTTTAATAAGTTTTCTCATTAAAGTTAATAAGATATTCAAACTCGACAAAACAGATTTTTTTACTATAGTTTGCAACAGGCTTTGCGGCGCTCTGAAATCTAATGGAGGTCGTTGCGCTTCTATCAGAGCTCGCTCTTATTTATCTTACGCTCGCTCGCTAATCGAAGAATATGCTTTGATGTCCGAGTGCATTGCGTTGGCGGTCTGAGTGGCTTGCATTACTCTTAGATTCCTTCAGTTTCCAGAGAAATCTTCCTGGCCTTCCTACGGAATATTAAATCTCTTTTGTACAAGAAATTTTCTCTATTTACTACTCTATTGTATGCTACAATAATTACTTGGCTAAATGCAAGCTCAACTTTAAACGCGATCCTAAAAAATTCCTCAGGTTTGCTAATTATAAGCGCAATTCTTCACAATTTCCCACTTCTTCGCACTTTAATGGTAGCTATGATGATAACGATTGCGGTATTGCTGACCTATTCGCTTCATTTTTTCAACCTTGCTACTCTATTCCTTCTATTAACCTTCCCTCTATTCTCGTCTCATCTAACGACTTTCGTGATATGCACTTTGTTCAGGCCAGGAGTAGACAGTTTCCGCGCACTGTGCCGGCTCCGCGCGCCTCGGTCCCGGCTCGCTCTCGCGCGCTCGGAGGGGCGCTCGGATCCACAATCCACGATCCACACGGCGCTCACCGCAGCATAAAGCATAAGCATAAAGCATAGATCATAAGGCATAGAGTTAGTTACGTTTTTCCACCCCGTTACAAGCTGCCGTCGCACATACGCGCTTCTACAATTCACACACCTATACGCAAATACATGGAATACATTTATTGAAACCGAATCTGTCTTTTCCTTTGGATATTTACCCACTCGTCGCTGGCAACTCGCTCCGGTGATCCGCCCTCCTACAAACATTGGTCCTTCGAGCCGGATCTTCGCCTTCCCCATAAGGAGAAGCTCACCCCAGCCAGCATCGGCGGATCGCCCCAAGTGTAAGATAAGTACAACCCTTCGATTGTGCCCCACACCAGTGCAGTGATTTTGTGCGAGTTTTCCATCCCAGTCCGAGTTCCCGCGGCATATGTACATATATGCCTTTCTCGCTCTAGCTCCAAATTAAACCATACTTCGTTCTGCCAACGGTTGTGGCCTCCTATTTCTCCAAAGGTTTAATTTGATCCGAGCTAGCTCCTGCGTTCCTCCTCCGATCCAGTGCCCACATTAATATATAGCTGTCCGTAAATCATATTCCTACCGCGCCCAGCTACCAGCTGAGCTTTCGTTGCTGACAAATGCACATGCACACAAACATACATACATATGTGTAAGCAACGCAATCCAAGCGGCTGGCAACAAACAAAAGACATATTCTTGCAATTAATTTGTTGTTCATTCCGTGCATGCTCAACGGGTTATAGTTCTTTTTTTTTTTTAAAGATATAGAATAACAAATCACCAATCACAACCAATCTTTATTTAACTAATTATATTGCCAATAAGAATAAAACACGACTCCATACATACGGCCCATATACACGATCTTACATATGAGCACTCATTTTCAACTAGCAATTCTTGCACATCTGTGTATACATACATATATTTTATTGTATTGTATATAAAACGGTTACTCCTTTTTTTTACCCGTTGTTTCCCGTTAATCCAAGCCACGGTACCTAGCACTTACACCCATACACACACACACATACAAGCAACAGCAGCGGTGCATTCTTTTCGTTTTTTTTCTTTCGCTTTCGCTTCTCCACCGTTTGCTTGCGTTGTTGTTGGTGCGAGAATATTTTTCGGTGCCGCGCTTGACCGTAACGGAACGCCAAGTGACGCGCTACCCTGCACTTCGAGGGTATATTGTTTTAAGCAGTCGGTTTGCAACCGACTCTATATATTGATACCTCGTGCCTCAATATTATTGTTCATCCTCAATTTTCATCCCAATCTCCGTATACCACCTAGATTGTGGCCATTCGCCCCACACTTCCTCATCCGAGTGGAAGTTTGTTCTCCTTTCTTCGTGTGATTTCCGAATATGCCAACAGGGCGTGAAGAGAGCAAAAAACTTTTGTCCGTGACCACTCCAAGTGTCAGAAGACCACGCAGCTCGTCCGCCCCAGAAACACCCACCTCGGTGACTCGCAAAGTGAACTCATCCAGTACTCCCGGGCCCACCACAAGCTCCGCGGGTGCGAAGACCAGATCGGTCCTGTTCCCGTCGCCGGTCACGCTTAAGGTGCCAACGCGTACGCAAAGCAGTCCGAGCCGCTCTCGACACACCACTGCAATGGCCCAATCCGCCGTCACCTCCGCGCGGGCCAAATTTGTGGCAGCCATCGATCGGCTGACCAATTTGGAAGCCCGTCTTACCACTCCTGGTACCAGCATCCCATCCGCCGCCATTTCCCAGGTCCGCAGAGACCAATTGCGGAGCATGTGGGCAAAGGTGGACGCGGAGTTCGAGGCCTGTTCCATAGCAATGGTGGACGAGGATCCAGAGTCCAAAGATGTCCTGCAAGACATGTATGGCGAATGCTATGAGGGTTATGAACAGTGCATAGCTGATCTCACCATCCAAATCGACCCCCCCGCAGTCCGCCCTTCCGCACAGCCAGATTTCCACGGCGGCTGCCGACTCCCCCATGCGATATAGAAGTTTTCGCTGGGGATTACGTTCGCTGGCCTACGTTCCGAGACCTTTTTACTGCGATATATATAAAAAATCCCAGGCTGTCTCCCGTGGAGAAGCTGTACCATCTCACCACGAAGACCAGTGGTGATCCGAAGGCCATAGTGGAAAAGTCCCCACTCACAAATGACGGTTTCGAGGCTGCTTGGAATGCCCTTCGGGACCGGTACGAAAATAACAGGCTCCTGGTGACTAACCAGATAAATATCCTCCTTTCATTGGCTTCCGTTGGTACCGAGTCCAGTCGTGCGCTAAAGGAGCTTCTCAGCACCATCCAAGGGGTTTTAACCGCACTGGCCCACTCAAAGGTCTCCACCGAAAACTGGGACAGCTTGCTGGTGACTATTTGTGCCTCAAATTACCGAAGTTGACCCGGGCTTTGTGGGAAGATTCCGTCACCACAAAGAAAGAGATGCCTTCGTGGAAGGAGATGGAATCCTTCCTCAGCCAGAGATACCTGACGCTCGAAGCCATCGAGGGCAACCCGTCCGCTTCACACAATCCGAAAAGTGATCCGAATCCGCCACCTTCCCGAAGCAATCCGTTTCGGTCTCAAGGAAGTCCTTATCCTAGGAGTGTCCACTCGTTCGAGACCACAGTGAATCAAAAGAGGAGCACATGTGATCTCTGCTCCAAAGAGTATCATCCAATCCGTTTATGTCCTCACTTCCTTCAACTGCCCGCTGACGCTCGCTCCGACTACATTAAGCAAAAGCAGCTTTGTTTGAACTGTTTTGCAAGGGGCCACCAGATACGAGATTGCCAAAGCGTCCATAATTGCATCACTTGTGGAGACCGGCACCACACGCTTCTACACCGTAGCAATCCAGCAAGCTCCAGCGAGGCGATTTCCACAACGGCACAAAATTCCTCAGCGTGGCCCGAGCTACATTTACGAGTACCAAGCGTACAAAATCCAAGTTCATCCGAAGCCCAGCCAAACGTTCAGTCGTACTTCGCTTCCGGCACGAGTGCTGTCCTTCTAGGCACGGCCATCGTTAATATTTGCCACCTGGGAAAAACTTTCCACGCCCGCGCTCTAATCGACTCTGGCTCCGAGGCGACGTTCATTACAGAACGTCTTGTGGACATGATCAAATTGCCATTCCAACGTATCCAGGCACAGGTCTCCGGCCTAAATAATGCCGTATCCGCTCAGTCAAAGAAGCTCTGCAGTTTTTCCATCCGCTCTCCGACTAAGCCGGGCTTACAACTAAATGCCACAGCCTACGTTATTCCGGAATTGGCCGCGAATATTCCATCGCATCCGATCTCGCAAGGGTTCTTGAGAGACCTGCCGAACCTCTCATGGGCGGATCCGACCTTCTATGAGAGTTCACAAATAGATGTCCTGATTGGAGCGGATATCCTTCCGTCCATTCAATTAAGTGGCTCACTGACCAACATCTGTGGCTCTCTCCTCGGGCAGGAAACCATTTTCGGCTGGGTACTCACAGGTCCAGTGCCTCAGGTGATGAATCAAATCTCGTCGTTTTCGAGTCAAATTTCCAGACGGCCTATCAAACTGGTAGAAGACTCGGGGATTTTTACGACAGCAATTTCCTTCCAGCTCCCTCCGCAGAAGTTCTCGAACGGTCTCCTGACCGAGGGAATATTTCCAAAATATGCACTGTATGAAAGCTCAACGCTCCGGTCGAATTCAAGCTTGAACTCGAAGGTGAATCCGTCCTTAGATCAACATAGCCTCACCAGACCATGTAACCGGGCGGCAATTTTCAATGTCTTAAATGTGCCTCTCACCCGTTCCAAGATCGTTACTAATGTGTCTTCGACGCCTTTATTTCATCTAAGTTCTCCGCACCCAGATATGGCCCCACGTCCCCGCGCCAACCGCACCATGGAGAACCGACGTGCTCGGGAAATTGGCTCCTACCGTTGCCGAATCTGCCAAGGAGTCCATCCGCTACGGACCTGCCACCAATTTCTTCTCCTGAGCCCCGAGGAGAGACTCCGAGCTGTCCTTATCAACAAGTATTGCAAGAACTGCCTGGCTCACCAACACTCCGGCAAGGATTGTCGCAGTGGCGGGCTGTGCGGGGTGTGTGGCAAGAACCACCACACGCTACTCCACGTACCCGCGTCTCGTCGTCCAGCCCGCTCAGCCTCGGGAGCATCGTCGCCATCTAAACCGAACCATGCCAAACGCCGCCGTCGTCGTCCAGTCCGCTCAGCCGCGACTGCACCGTCGCCATCTACATCGGCCCACGACGAACGACACACTCATCTCCCCGCGAGCCGCCCCGTCGTAGGACCCACGGCGCCATCCATAGATTCCTCAAGAGCAAGCCCCGTTTTGCGCATCCGCACGCCTATCCGACCGTGGAGCGATACTGAGTCGACGTCCTTGTCAAGTCCAGTGCGCTGTTTTTTGGATGAATCGGGTCCGGGGCGTACACCCAGCCATAGGCCACCCCATTATACTTTGCAATCCTGCAAGGGGGGGGGAGGATGTTCAGGCCAGGAGTAGACAGTTTCCGCGCACTGTGCCGGCTCCGCGCGCCTCGGTCCCGGCTCGCTCTCGCGCGCTCGGAGGGGCGCTCGGATCCACAATCCACGATCCACACGGCGCTCACCGCAGCATAAAGCATAAGCATAAAGCATAGATCATAAGGCATAGAGTTAGTTACGTTTTCCACCCCGTTACAAGCTGCCGTCGCACATACGCGCTTCTACAATTCACACACCTATACGCAAATACATGGAATACATTTATTGAAACCGAATCTGTCTTTTCCTTTGGATATTTACCCACTCGTCGCTGGCAACTCGCTCCGGTGATCCGCCCTCCTACAAACACACTTATACCCTATCCCTTCAAATAGTTCAAGTTGTATCTATCCACCTTTTCCATGGTTAAATTAAACTATTAAATAATTTAAAATCGTGTAAACTTTCTTTTTCTACCGGACCAGATATGGTTCCCAGTGCCGTTCTCAAATATTGTGCTGATTTTCTTACTTCTCAGCTCCAACGCTTTTGTAGTTCCTTGTTTTCACAATCTCAGCACGGATTTGTAAAAAGTCGCGCAGTTTCTTCGAACCTCTTCAATTTTCCACTTTTGTAACTGCCGGACTTGCAAAACAGCGTCAAACTGATGTAGTTTATACTGATTTTAGTAAAGATTTTGATTCAGCTAATCACAATCTTCTTATTTATAAACTAATTCTCCTCGGGTTTCCGACTAAACTTCTTCTCTGGACTAATGCTTCCACAAGTCTTAATTTATTCCCGAGTTCTAATGTATGCTGATGATGTCAAGCTATGTTTTTCTTATAGTGATCCCGTGTCCCCGTTACTTCTTCAAATTTTTTTCTTAATTTCCATATATCCGCTATTTTGAATAAAGCCAAAGGATTGCTTGGTGTTATCAAAAGGTGATCTAAAGAATTTATTGACTCTTATACCACTAAACTACTTTATGTTTCTTTTGTGCGGCCTATCTTAGAATATGGTTCCTGCATCTGGTCTCCGCCGACTTAATTGGGACCCTTATAGATCCTTACAAGACATTTTTCCAACTTGATACTTGTGCAAAGGTCAAAACTGCTTTAATAAATAGTTTAATTGAACTTTCTTCAATCTTGAATTGTTGTGTCAGAGAAACAGCCATAGCCATAGTACACCAAGACCGTATAGAATCAGTACAGAAAAACTTTTTACTCTTTGCTCTGCAGGGCCTTAACTGTGATGCAGGTGTGAAAATGCCATCTTACTCTAGTAGATTGCTATTAGTAAACCTCCCATCCTTAGTTAAACGTAGAAAAATGCTTGGTGTGATTTTTATGCAAAACTTGATCAAGGGTGACGTAGATAGCCCTGATCTGTTGAGCCGCATAAACTTCACGATTCCTATTAGATTCACTAGAAACTATACACCGTTGTCCCTTCCACTTTGTAGATCCAATTATTCCTTGCATGAACCGTCTAGGGTCTTATGCTCGGATTAGAATTGCCTGGGATCCGCTCGTAACAGCCTTTTGCTGGTGTCACACGGGCCACTTGATGGTGCAGTAATTGCATCGCCACTTGATAGATGCAGTCATTGCATATAAACTTCCAGAATATAATTTCGTATCAAAACAAAGCACCATATGCTGCTTCAGTAAATGCCATCACCCGTATCTACGCACCCTGATCAGTCAATGGATCAATCATCAGTTATTAACCCCAGCTTTGCCCAACCTAGCTTGTTGGTCTCTCGGATCTTGTCTGATGTGGTAGCAAGAGCTGTTGTGTTCATCAAGGATCTGGCTGGAAAATTCACTACAGCATCTTTCTGCATTTTCAGGCATTGTATGCTCAGCTTCTCAATAGAATGATACCCAATCGATCTCCTTTTAAAATATCGCATTTTGGAGTTCACAACAACCATGAAGGCCATTTTAACTCCGGGTTAACAGATCTAGAAACCTAGGAATTCGTTCAATTTTTAATCTTGCAGCGTTCCTTCGAATAGTCATCTGGCTGATCCATCATTTTTCATGCCACAGCGTATCGATTTTTTGATCGGAGCAGATCTCTTATTCGAATTGCTCTGCGGTTGGAAAATCCACTTGGCATCCACTCCTTGGTCAGCTGTTCTCGGGAGGCTGCAATCGACTGCCCAAGTCGTAGTCGTTCATTGCATCACAAAGATCATCGCATTAGCCTACTTCTGTTGTCCAGTTAGAACAGTTGGTTCGTCAGTTCTGGGAAGTAGAACATGTTTACGAGCTAGAACCAAGGGTGTCCGCGGAGGAGATTTAATGTAATGAGCATTTCAAGCAGGAGGCTGCACTCGGGGGAATATTCCGTTCGGCTGCAGATGAGCGTGATGGACGCCTTTTAGGCGACTTGTATTTGCAAGCGAAAATGCAATTTGAGAATCTTGATCGCAAGTTTAGTCGGAATCCAAAGATTAGGAAGCATTACGCAGTGTAATGCTCATTAAGAAATAATTCGCCATGGATGGTCTTCGTATTATCTAATCGTTTTGCCAGATTTTCATATTAAAAAGTGGTGTTCGAGGTCTCTAGAGGCTTTTCGGGATCTCCCGGAGTCTGACAAGGAAACTTTTTTAAGGTTTGATGACGGGAGTGACATAACGAAGACTTGGGCTCGTATGGAATTTACGCAGGGATAAGTTCTGGTTAACATTTTCACCCAACATCGATCTTGTCCGGCACACAAAGCGAACTGTGATCGCACGATGTTACGATCCTCTTAGTTTAATCGGAAAAACGTTGAAAAGGGCGAAGAAAATTCTTAAGAAGATGAGGAAAACAAGTTGAACTGCGATGAGAGCTTGCCGCAGGCGTTGGAGAGAGAGTGGACACAATTCTACAGGAGTGTTGACCGTGCCGAATTTCTTCGATACGTTTTGCACGTGCCATGTTTGAAGTGCATGCTCTTTGTGATTCCAGTCTTGCTGCGTATGGAACTTGTTTTTATGATCGATCATTTACCGCACTTGGAGTTTGGACACATCTATGTACATACTTTGCTCGAAATCTCGGCTGACACCTCTGATAGACGATAGACATTCACAAGCTGGAAGCCCGTGGTGCCACGCTTTTTGTGCAGTTGGTTAGCGAGGTTTCGAGGATGGAAGCTTGGAAATTCTATTCATTCGTTTCTTCGAAACGAAAATGTATTCGTTGCCAATACGGTCGCTACCATTAAGCAGCTGATAAGAGGCATGGGATTGCATTATGTCGCGACCGAGAATTGGGCTGACATCATTTCAAAGCATATGCGGTTAACAATATGTATCTACAGTGGGCAGCGCAAATTGCAAAAATTCAAAGGATTTGGCGACTAAAGTCGTGGTAAATCTTGAGCTGATCTATGTAGCCATCAGAATAACATTGTTGTTCATCGGTCTTTCACACACATACCAACATACATACTTTCGCTTTCGTCTACCAATATGTTGCAATACATAATAAATTGTGCCTCTTATTTAACACTGATCGACTTTTTATTTAAATCAAACTTCAACAGTTACAGATAGCAATCATCTATGTATCGTCTACCAATATATTGCAACACATATCCATACGCATACGTCGGTCTACATATTGCAATAAATTGTGCCTCTTATTTAAAACCTCTCGACTTTTTATTTAAATTAAACTTCAACAGCTACATATAGCAATAAGCTATTTTGACATTGCAGCATAAGTTACTCAAAAAACAAGAATTAAAATTTAAAAAAATGTTAAAAATTAACCTAAAAAACTTACAAAAAATAATAAATTAAATAAAATATTTAATTAAATATTATTTTTATTAATATTCGTGAAATGTTATAAGTCGACAGCTTGAAAGTTTGAATTCATAAGACTAAGCTTACCTTCATGAGTCTTCATATGTGCTCTTAAATTACACGCCAGCGCAAATTTTTTGTTACAAATCGGGCAGCCATGTGGCTTGTCACCTACAAATATAAATACTTTTGGAGTGGTAGTATGGCAATTTGAAAAAAATTTAAGTATAGCTTCTTTAACTTTATAGCCTAGCTGATTAATCGTTCCCATGGTATATTGTTATACGTTTGATATATATCTATGTGAATATACTGCTCGGCACTTGAATAGGTTGTCAGTAAAGTCAGTTTTCTCGCAAACCAAGAACGTTGATTTATTTTTTTAAATTAAAGTGTACTGAATGATTCTTAATTTGACTAAAAGAAAAATTTAGTTTTAATGTTTTATATATTTATATATATTATACTGCCACTTGAAATTGACACAAGGACACATAAATTCAGTTAAAGGAACTTTTTATTAAAATAGAAATTTAGAATTTAAATTTAAAAAAAATGGTCGTGGCAAAGCTTCGACCGAACGATAAGCAAAACGAACACGTCATGTTGATATGGTAGCTGATATTTCAAAATATTATTTATTCGTTTAGTTAGCTTACGTTTGACCGCCCGGAAAGTCCTACTTTTGAAAATATTCGTACAAAAATACTAAAATCGCGACTGGGACTGAATTTTATGATATTGTAACAGTACTAATTTCCCCAAATCCCCTAAAACCACTGTACATACTAATACCACTATATATATACTGCTAGTTCTTAGCGAGATCCGTTTTGGATCGAGCGAGAAAAAAAACACACATCCCGTACTCAAGTGTCAGACTACAATATGTCAAAATTTAGCTCAATCGGTGCAGGACTTTTCGAGTTTTTATATGAGCCACAAACCAACAGAGCATTTATTTATATATGTAGCTATAAAACTTCGTTTCCTGAGTGTTAACCCAATACGTGCCGCTCCTAAACGGCTCGGCTAGTATTAATTTCACCTTGGTGCTTACTCCAGATGAAGTTTTGCCATATAGCAACATAATTGCATTTTTGGTATACACAAAAACCCATTTGATATTTAAATCCAATTTTCATAAGACTTAATTTGCGGCCAGGTGTGTTGATTAATTGTTAATTATTTTCTATTGCATAAAGAACACCTGGAACTGTATCAAACGATTGCGCGATTCTCATTTTTCGGATCACTAAAAACCGTATATTGTCACAGGCGAAATTTTTTTTGTAAACCCCGAAAAAACACACTGTTTGAAAATTCGTCTTGTAGATGTCTTTCCTTTTTACTTAATTGGCATATGTATTGGATTAAACTGTACATATGTTTAAGTTACACATTTTTCAGGAATTATTGAGAGATGGATTGAAAATCTTTTTATAATTTTTTTATAACTTTACATATATGTAGCACCATTTTGCCCCCATAAAATACATTTTTGTGAGAATGAAGTCTATCAGTCGATCTATTCCGTACAACAACTTAAGGAGCATTAGTTTCAAGAATTTTTCATATCAAAGCTAACACGGGTTACCATATGATTTTACTTTCAGGTTAGATATATCTGCATTGGTCTAAATAGCTTGTAATTAAATAGATAAGATAGAAAGTTTTTTGAGAGATGTATTAACAATACTTATATACGTGTTATGCTTAGCTTACCGGTATGTAGAAATAAATGATTCCTTAGATTAGTTTGCTTGGAAAATCCGCGGTGGCAAATTGAGCACTTGTAAGGCCAAGAACCACTATGAACATACATATGAGCTTTTAAGTCTCCGGGTGTGGGAAATGATTTCGAGCACAAATTACATTTATGTGGTTTTTCCTAAAAATTACAAAAAAAGGCAATATTAAAAAGCAATAAGTGAAAAAACACTACCTCTAAAAAAAACATAACAAAATATACCAGCTTTTCAAAATTAAAACGAGGGGGAACGTTGTGAGTTGCTGCTGCGACCGCAACTCTACATTTATACCCGATACATAGTCAGTATGGCTACATTAAACGACAAAGAGTGCGTGCGGGAGAGACAGAAAATCAGTCAGAACGTGTCGACGGGCGCTGCGTAGCCACTGCAAATTGATTTGTTACTTTTGGCTATAATAATAATCCGATCTTACTCGGATTCGGCAAGGTTTGGCAATCTGGTAGATATGGCCATTCTCTATGATTGTGCGTTTTTAATTTTCTCCTATCTTCAAAATTGTGGTTGCCACAGATTTTCGTTGTTTAAGGCTGCGGAAGGGGGTGGGGCGAAATTTTGAAACACACTTGTAGCAGTGACTTCTCAACAGTGAGTTCTGCAGTGAAAAATTACAAATAGTTTTGTAACAGTGAGAGCTCTACAGTCAGGTCTAATAGTCTCTGAGATCTGTGGATGCCACAGATTTTCGCACTTTGCGGGGGCGGAAGGGGGTGGGGCGAAATTTTGAAACAAACTCGTCAAGGTCCGATATTATAGGAATCTGGATACCAAATTTGGTTGCTCTAGCTCTTATAGTCTCTGACATCTAGGCGCTAATGTTTTGCGCTAAGCAAAGCCGGCTATGATACGTGTGTGTCAGAGAGAGACAGGGCGAGAAAAAATTAAATTGTTTTCTTCATACTGGCTATAATAATAATACGATCCAATTCAGATTCTGCAGTCTAAAAGATAAATTCATTCTCTACGATTCTGCGTTTTTAATTTTCTCGTATCTTTAAAATTGTGGATGCCACAGATTTTCGTTCTTTTTGGGGGCGGAAGTGGGCGGGGCGAAGTTTTGAAATACACTTGTAACAGTGACATATCACAGAAGTCTGGATACAAAATGTCGTTGCTCTAGCTCTTATAGTCTTTGAGCACTAGGCGCTAATAGGGACGGACAGACGGACAGACGGACGGACGGACAGACGGACAGGGCTCAATCGACTCGGCTATTGATGCTGATCAAGAATATATATTCTTTATGGGGTCGGAAACGCTTCCTTCTGGACGTTACACACATCCACTTTCACCACAAATCTAATATACCCCTAAACTCATTTTGAGTATCGGGTATAAAAATCTGGTTTGATGAGCTGGTGAGGTGGCTCAAACGGGACCTAGCTGAGGCCACCGGACGGGTCACGAGTTGAGGATAGCGAATGGCTTACCCTACCCATCCCTAGGAAGATTAACAAATTAAGCAGTCGCGGACAGCCAGCGGGTGTTCGGAAAGCAGCAACACTGACGATACGCTTGCGGTGCCGCCTCATATAAGTAGCTAAAAAACTTCCATCCCTACACACTACCCAGTGTCGCTAACGGAGAGCTCAGGGACTTCTAATGATGCCTCACCCAGGCAACGCTGATCTCTGCCTATGCTGACCATTCCCCATCTCTGCATCTCGTGGAAAACAAAAAAGAAAACAGGAAAAAAAAAAAAAAAAAAAGAAAAAAAAAACAATGAGACTGGCACTTCCCAAACGCTCACTGGGAGCAATCCCAAGCTTAGAGAGAGAGAGAGGGTCTCAGACTCCGACATTACAGTGGTGAAGAACTGTGAAGATGTCCCTGAGACTACTTCAAATAAATCTCCACCACTGTAAAGCAGCATCTGCTGGCCTAATAATACGTTTGGATGTGAGCGGAGCCGATGTAGTCCTAATCTAGGAGCCTTGGGTAGTGGGAAGCAAGGTCTGTGGATTAGCGACGAAGGAGTACAAGCTATTGTAGCACAAAACGAAGGTAATATCCGTACCTGCATTCTTGCAAGAAAGCACTTAAATATCTTTCTGTTCCATAACTTTAGAAACTGTGACAACACGGCGGCGAGCCTAGAGCTGCAAGGGATACATCTAAGACTGATGTCGTCCTATATGGCTCAGGAGGAATGTGATCCTCGAATATATCTTGTTCGGAAACGATAGAGAAGGATCGGACTTAGGCGTATTAATAGGAAACAAATGTAAGGGGGGAGTCACTCTTCAGCTTTATCGTTAACTCTTATCTAATGATTTTTAATCGGGGCAACGACCCATTGACCTCACCTTAGTGTCTTACAAGCTGTCAGACACTAACAAGAGTTGGGAAGTCGATGAGGACTATCTAACCAAAGGTACATCGAGACGATACTGTATCAACCCCAGGAAAGCCAACTGGGAAAAATACAGTAAGGTCCTGGAGAAACTACTCCCCTCTAAAGCCCCAATATTCCCGGACATGAAGGACGACCTAAATCGTCTTTTGAACAAGGTCACGGAAGCATGCAACAAAGCCTTCACAGCAGCATGCGTCCAAACAAACCAAGGGGGACCAAGAAGCCGCCCTGGTGGTCAAAACAAATAGATATCCTACGTAAAGGCTGCAGGACTATCTTCAATAGAGCCAAAAGCGCTCACTGGGCGGACTATAAGATTAGTCTAGCACTATACAACAGAAACTAGGAAAGTAAAAAGTTCCTCCTGGCAAAAAACGGAAGTCGTGTTATTCACTAATAAATACAAGGTCCCACCCCTCAACCCCCTAATATTAAATGGATGCAGGCTCTCCTTCAGCGACAGTGCCAATTACTTAGGGTTGGTAATTGACAAAAAGCTTAATTGTAACCTGAATGAGTGAAAAGGCAACAAAAGCGCTCTATACATGCAAAAAAGCGATTGGCTTAAAATGGGGCATGAACCCAAGACTAGTCCAATGGATATTTTTGGTAATAGTTAGACCAATACTACTTTACGGAGATACAGTGGAGTGGCCGGCTCTATCAAAATGGACGATCAGTAAACAACTGGGCAAAATTTCAGAGAACCGCTGCCCTATGCATCAGTGGAGCTCTTCGCACCACTCCAAATGACGCGCTAAATGCCATGTTATGCCTCCAGAGCCTTGACCTTGCAGGAAAAGAGCGGGTAGAAATGGCAGCAGTACGTCTAAGAGACTCCGCCCAATGGGTACTACAACACATAGGTCACTCATCCATACGGCACACCTTCGGGCTCTCTGATCACTGTAGTGTCTTCCAAGCGGAGGTCATAATTATGGCAAAAAACGAAGAATTCTAAGAAAATTTCACCATGAAACTATGTGTCTAAAATAAATTCCTAGCTCTCGCTGAGAATCATAACGATTTAAAGTTAAGGTATTTTAAGGTATTTAAAAAAATAACACATTTTGCAATCATAAGCTCAATTCTGATTCATCTTTTATAAAAAATGGTTTAATAATTTTAATTTTTTTTAATTTGACGAAATGAGCTGGTCAAGTCATGAGCAATGAGTCTCAAGCTCATTTTAAAAAGTAGTAGCCAAAAGGAAAATCACAATATTATTTTTAAATTTTTAAAATTTTCAGTTTCCTACGTTAAAATTTAAGTAAACATTTTTTTTCTTTGCACCACATTAGGTAATCAGCCTTTTGACTTTTATCTCCGAGACTATGCACTATAAAGGTAGAACCCAATACTCCCCAATAATCGAATTTAGCTTATTATCATTACTTATTATTACCATGTATGTACTAGTTAAACTCAATATTTATAAAATTTATGTTTTATTTTGAGAAAACAAATAATGCAAATTCTTAAAGAAATAATAACTTATTTGTCATTTTTTAAAGACTCCATTTGATGATTTTTGGACTTTCTAAAGTCACTGATATAAAATCATCTCGATTCGGTTCCCTAAAGGCGCGATGGAATTCCTGGATCTGGCAATGGTATTTCAGTAGAATTTATGTACTCCAACAGGTGCTTGCAGTAAATGCAAGTTCAAATAAGATATCGTGGTGGATTGATTTGTTTTAAATTTCTTGAAGATTTAGTGGTAAGAATTGCGTTGACTAAATAAAATTTAAAAAATGTTTTCTGCCGTATAGCAATTAATTATGAAATTTGATATTTAAATAGATCAGTATATGAACGTGTATAATAAAATTAGTCAATATTTTTAAATTTGTTGAAAGTAAACTAATTACGACGTAAAAGCGCAAAATCTGCTGGGTTTTGTTAACCAACGACAATGAACACTTTGTCCCGGTTTCATGTTGGCAAGATCTTCTTGGCTCAAACCTTCCGATACAGCTTTAGCTATTCGATTGAGATATACAGCGTCAGTCGAAAGGCTTATTTCAATGGGATAACTTTCCAATAGGGATTGATGCTTGATTGATTAAAAGATGAATGGAGACCTTGACAAAAGCTTTGTGATTCTTATCTATCTAAAGCTTATCTTTTAAAAGTTTCGTAATTAGTGTATGATAAACACATAATCAGGCAGGCCCCGCTTTTAACTTATTTTTGCGGATTACGTTTTGAGCTAAAACGTTTCGTTTTAAGTTTCCACAGCTCTCACAAATGTTTGTTATCGATATGTTTCATTTTCTCATCGATTTTGGCAAACAAAAACAGCTGACCTGGTTGCTTCATTAATATACAGCATGATAAAAATGACTTTATTTTTTTAATTGCTTGTTTTGAAGCAAAACGACGGCAGAAAGTGTGCGATTTAAGAAGATCACCAGTGTATTTAACATGACGAACTGTGAGTTACAGCACGCATATTGAAAATTAAATGGCTAATGGTCAAAAAATTTATTTGTTGCACCTACATTTTTAATTAAATGTGTAATGCTGTTATGCGCAAAAATGTGTGTTCTTCCCAACGTTCCGATAACCAAATCGGTCTGCGTCAACTGTTCGCACGAAAACGAAAAGTGTTGTTGACTTGACCAAATATTTCGAAGCCAAATTTGAGGTTGGGTTAAAACAAAATTATTTATAAAGAAGGCACAAACTAAATTGCCCTGGTAATGGTGTCAAATTTATGTTAATGCTTCAATAAGTCATCTATTTTTTTTATCATGCAATTACAATTTATTGTTTAAAATTCCGTTTACTTTTCATTTCGTCGAGAAAAATGTTTTCGTTTTGAAAAGTAAAAAATCTTGCGGATTGTGAAAACGTGAGAACCACTTTATGTGATTTCAAAAATAAATCAGAAAACTTTTGTGAAAGTGAAAACCGACGCTGAATATTCCGATTCTGGTGGACGCTTATGTGATCTCATGATTTCTATAACGTATACGTAATTGGTAGTGCTCTTTCTATCAGTATTTTGGTATCGCTGTTCGTAAAAAGGACAAGTTGGTTAATGCAGGGGGCGAATTTTGTTAGAACAGGCAAAGCAGACCCTGATCTAAAATTTGCTCGCACTTGTCATGAGAGACGAGAAAAACATGGAGAGAAAGAGAACAACAGCGGCCGCTAGTTAGGTTCTAATGTTAATTCTTGCACTCCGTTTATTTAATTAGAATTTTATAATATTTCATCTATGTCCAATTCAGGCTATAATAATGACCCTTTTTTTTCGGTTTTTAAATGATCACTCAATATCACGCCAATTGCATATCAGGCTTCAAACTTTCTCTCTCCAAAACTCCTGAACCTTCTTTTATTAGTGAAATGTGTTTTGGGGATTTTTTCGACCAAACCATACTAGAAATTGTAAAACCAACCGAGAGAGCCTGCTGTGTCACCAAAACTTCCAACTCAGTTTGAATTTGGCTTGAATACATTTCTGAGTCACCTACATATGATTAATAAGGTAACAGCTTTCTGTTAGATTCATAAAATGATTGTTTAATTTGATATAAAAAGATTAAATTTATAAAATGAAGCTTAACTCAAGCTTCAAGGATATGTAACTCTTGCTTAAGTGGTTCGATATAAGTGTTCATATATTTTTTCTTCAATAATAATAATTATATAGAATACATAAAATAATGTACGTTACCTTTATATGGGTCATTCTGTGATAATATAGATTACTGCTCGCTGTGAACCTTTTTCCGCATACTTGACATTCATGAGGCTTTTCTCCTGAATGAATTCTTCTAAAATTTTAAAATTTTGTTATTAGTTAGGTTTTTATTGTTTGTTCGAGATAATTACCTATGCGTGTTAAGAGAACTTGATGTACTAAATCCTTTGCCGCATACCAAACATTCGTGTGGTTTTTCGCCTGAAAATAGTATATATATATAATGTACACTTATTTTATTTATTTATTTATTAAATTAACAAATTATCTGTTAATAATGATTCTTAATTACAAAAGGAGGAAAAAGAGTAGTTTAAAAAATTAGTTAAATTTAAGTGATTATAAATATTGCATGCAATTAGTTTAAGAGACAGTTCAGGGGATAGGATATGACAGAGGGAGTTATAATTATGGCATAAAACCCTAAAAGGTTCATGTTCGGCATAATTAGACCTACATATGGGTAAACGGATAGGCCTAAAAGTACGGGTAGGTCTAGATGGGACGGCCAAGTCAATCTGACCCAAGAGAGTATGGAAGTCAAAAATCCCGAGAAGGAGCTTGTGCACGAACATTACGCCGTTGCATATTCTGCGATGGTGCAACGACGGCAGGTCAATAAGATTTAGCCTAGACCGGTAGGGTGGCAAGATTCTACCCGAGTCCCAGTTAAAGTTACGAAGGGCAAAAATTAAAATTGCTTTTGCACGGATTCAATAACAACCTGCTGCTCTTTATACTGCGGGTTCCAAACACAAGAACAATACTCCAATATAGGACGTACTAACGAGATATATAGTTGTTTCGTAACGTACGGGTCGTCAAACTCCTTGGACCAACGTTTAATGAACGCTAAAACACCCTCAGCTTTATTGACTGTTGCAGCTATATGGCTTTTAAAACACATCTTATGATCAAAAAGGACTCCGAGGTCATTTGAACTCGAAATTCGCTCGAGGACATGATTTCCTAGAGCATATGAGACAAAATGTGGAGCGCGACGGTAAAATGTCATAAGTTTGCATTTAGAAAGGTTCAGAAAAAGAAGATTAGTTGAACACCACAGTAGTAGTTCACTTAGATCCAGTTGAAGGCGTGTGTGCAAATACCAATCAGAGTAAGGCAGACAGATTTTAACATCATCAGCATACATTAGTGTAGTAGAGTATGATATAACTTGAGGAAGGTCATTCACAGATAGAATAAACAGAAGCGGGCCCAGATGACTTCCCGTGGCACACCTGAAGTAACATTAACAATATTTGATAACACATTAGAAAACAAAACACGTTGAGTACGGTTAGAGAGATAGGACAAAATCCAATCTAGAAGATTCGTTGGGAACCCTAATAAAGAGAGCTTGTGAATAAGCAGAGCATGGTTCACAGAATCGAATGCCTTGCTGAAGTCCGTAAAAACTACATCCGTCTGCAAACCACTTTGAAAACCATGGTGGATTAGGTTAGAAAACTCAAGAAGGTTAGTCGATGTTGAACGATGTCTGAAAAAACCGTGTTGCGACGGAGATATCAAGCTGCAACAAAGATGTTGCAGTTGCCGGGTTACCAGGAACTCAAGAAGCTTCGGGATGGCGGAAAGCTTTGCGATACCACGATAGTTTTCAATATTTGATCTTGAACCTTTTTGTGAAGCGGAATGATGAAGGACTCATTCCAAATTAATGGAAGACAAGACTTTTCCAAAGAGAGGTTGAAGAGAAAGGTCAAGGGTTTGCAAAGGGACTGGGAACAGTGTTTTAAAATGCAACTTGGTACCTTATCTGGACCCGCAGAAAACGATAAGTCCATAGATGACAAACCTTCCAGAACAACGTTTTCCTCGAAAATGGGCAGAAAAATGCTGTTACTTGAGGTAGCTGGAGGATACGGAGTGGATGCGTTATAAATATGAGACGAGTACATTGTTTGGAAAAAGGTAGCGAATAAATTTGCAATACCAACAGCAGAAGCTTCTGTTCTGTTCTGATAATGAAGGGACGGAGGAAAAGCGTTTGACTTACGCTTAGAGTTAACGAACGAATAGAATTTTTAGGATCACTACGAAAGTTTCTACTACATTGTGAAAGGTAATGATTATAACACTGACTATTAACGGCAAGGAACGGGGGAGCGAGCGGAGGAGTATAGAGCTAAGGCCGACGTGGAGCCCGACTTCTGGTACTTTTATAGAGCCTGGATTTATTATTTTTTTAAGTATGACAAATACTTGGTGAACCAGGGAGGCTTGGACGATACGGGTACGGTGATATCTGGAACAAATGTATTAAGGGCGGAGTAAATAGAGCTATAAAACGAGTTAACAGTTGCGTCTATGTTCGGTAATGAATAAAGAAACGACCAATCAACACGCAAGAGATGTAGATCTAAATCGATAAAGTTTGTTTTGCGAAAACACTTTATGTGGCAAGGAGCCATGGAACTGTCAGCACAACCAGATCGGGTACACTCAAGGGATATCGACAAAGTTGGATGGTAAGGATCTTCAGGGAATGATATTGGGCTTGCTCTAGATACCGTAGCAAGTGAAGCATCGTTAACAAACATGAGGTCAAGAAGTCTGTCCCTAATGTTTTTGACGGCATTAATTTGGACAAGGGAAATATCCGTTAGCCCATTGATAAAGTCATTGTGGCAATTGGGAAACAAAAGGTTAGCGTCATCGCAAGGCAGCCAAGAAAGAAATGGGAGGTTAAAGTCCCCATGACAATAATTTGATCATTGCAACCTAATGCAGATACGACAGTATTAATTGCTGAGCAGTGGTTTGAGTAAATCTCAGCATCCGACCTGGGAGGAATGTAGGAGCAGGTTAAATAGAAAAATGCCGAACCAACACGAACTTTGACTGCAACAAATTCAATTCCATGGATGTTATTGATTGGGAGTAACTCAGATGAGAAAACAGATTTGACTGCAATCAGAACCCCACCTGCAAAAGATGGGCGGTCCATTCTATAAATAGTGTAATTATCAATGAAGATTTCATGATCATTGATAGAAGAGTTAAGCCAGGTTTCGGTAAAAGCAATGGCATCGAAATCAAAAGACGCACTATTTGTATGAACTTGACGCAATTTGCCCAACAAACTGCGAACGTTCTGATAGTGAATAGAAAAATGGTACATCAGTTTTTAGGAGCAGCAGGTTCGGTAATTCTAGGACTCGAGTTCGAATCTTTGTGAAGGAACTCATGCATAATAGTATGCTCAGGCCATATTGACGGTTCAAGAGATTTGGATAGTAAGGAATCAGGAGAAGAATTTTAAAGGATGATATGTTGCGCTTGTGTTTAAAATGTAAATTTAGTCACAACTATATCATCAGGCGAAGCGTTAAGTTTAGAGGAAAGATGTTGTTTAACGTCCTCCGTTGTAGCCTCGGGAATAAGACGGGAAACAAATATTGCTTTCCGAGGGACAACTGCTCTAAGTTGAAGTCCCGAGCGAGATCGAGATGGTGGAGCCACTCCTAAAAGAGATCTCGGTCCTGGGGCAGAAGAATTGGCAGCAGCGGCTGGAGCAGGAATTTGCAAGACATCACCAGCAACCAACACACCCGCACTAGGAGCACTCACCACGTCAGAAGTGATGGCAGCAAAACTGCAGGGATGGGATTGATGCTGTTGGGAACTTGATGCTCGAAGGAAGCACATTGCTCGGTGTAAAGAACACCGGAGCCGCCGTTGGCGGGTTTACAGATAACGGCGAGGCATGACCACACGGAGTAACAAATGCTTCCGATGGATGAAGGTGGGAGGCAGGCGTACCAATCGGATTAGGTTGCAAGAGATTGGTATCATTATGCGGAATTTTCCTTCTAGGCGATTCGCTCAAGAGTTTGAGCCCAAGAAACTGCGATTCAAGGGATAGAAATTTATCGTTGAGAGCCACAAATTGTTTCCGGACATCCAGAAACCCAGATCGAGTCTGTCTCATGAATGTGCGCATTTCGGCCTCAATCTCCCGACAAGCCAGGCATGACCAAGACAGGCCCATGCGTTTCGAGATTAGATCGTTTAGCCGGCCAAAATTTCCGCCACCAGCACATTTTATGTGGGCAAAATTGTCGCACAGCCAGCAGCTGAGGAGTGAATCACCAATGATTACACCACCGAATTCACATTTCTTTGCACTGCAAACGATTGCCATTATTGAAGCAGTAGAATCACTGTGCACGAATAATAAAAGTACAGAGTGAGAGCGCAGGTAAAATGGGAGAGCAGACAGCAGAGCGAGCCCGACAATCAGCAGCGGCAATAATGCAGAGCAGATGATCCAACGAAGTGCAGGAAACGAGCAGTAAACTCACCAAAGCAGAGACACAAAAGAATAGTCCACAAAGAGGGAGAGTATAGGCAATCCAGAGAGAGTGAGAGCAACAATGAGAGCAGCAGGCCCGCTATGCTTTCGAGAGAGAGTGTGGGCGATGCAAACGCTGATGCGCGAGAAACAGTGCACACCGAAGAAACGATAACGAAAAGCAGACTGGGTAAAAACAATAACAAATTGCCTGCACGAGTCCGATGCGTTACGTTGCGAATATTGTATTTATATTAAGCACTAGTTTACAAACGAAACACTGGTGATTAACACAAAGTATAATCAAATTAAGAGATGCGATGATATATCAAAACAAATTGACAACAATGTTGTATGATATTTAAGCAAAGGGCGGAGAACGCAGGAGCAAGAAAAACACAACCGGCTTAAGCAAGAGCTAGAAGCGAATGTCTATATATATATGGGGACTTCACAAAAGATAGTTGAACCCATTTAAACCCGTTCCAACACAACTCCACATGGGGCCAGACTGCCGATATTTTGGCATAAATTCGAAAACGTCAATAAAATCTTTTAGAATTATACGTTATCATAGTACGAACAATTCGCTGCCTAGGAAAAATGCATTAATAATTTTAAATTTTAATGCAGCCCTGAAAGGTTTTCAGACCTTCAAAGCAAGATGTTTGATCAGCTACGAGTTGGTATTGAAATGGCTGAACTTTTTCGTGACTTTTTAGCTTGCTTATGTTTTAAATTTAAAAAAAAAAAGAATGTAGATAATGGATCAGACAGGCCGAGGTATGTAGAATGTATGTGCTCATATTCGCTAGTTTGTTTTTGTGCGTATTAATTTGGGCTTTCCAAAATTAGAGAAAACTTAACCAACTTGCTCTGAATTGTGTTCAGGGCAGCAGCAGATAATTGCCGCGCATTGTGCCAACTCCGTTCGCTCCGGACCCAACTCGCTCTCGCGCGCTCGGGGGGCGCTCGGAAGATCCAGGACCCACGATCCACACGGCGTTCACCGCAGCGTAACGCTTAAGCTAAGTTTTAGTTACGATTTCACCCCCGTTTCAACCGGCCGACATAAAACACGAATCACCAAATATACGACGTATATACATATGCATTTCTTATTACGACGAGTGCTTGGAGCTATTCTACAATACCGTCCTCTTCGTTGGATAATAACGTCTCGATTCGCTCCCCTACAAACATTGGTCCTTCGAGCCGGATCTTCGCGTTTCCATCCCACCCCCAGCCAGCATCGGCGGATCGCTCCAATTGCAAGATAAGTACGTCCTTCGATTGCGCCCATCACCAGTGCAGTGATTTTGTCGAGTTTCCATCCCAGTCTGAGTTCCCGTGGCTTATGTCCAATGTATGCTTCTAGTTCTGCCAACGGTTGTGGCCTCCCCTCCTCCTTCTCCAAAGTTTTAATTTGATCCGAGCTAGCTCCTGCGTTCCGCCTCCGATCAAGTGCCCACATTCATATATAGCTGTCCGTAAATAGTGTTCCTACCTCTCCCAGCTACCAGCTGAGCTTTCATTGCTGACATATGCACATGCATACAAACATATGTGTAAGCTACGCAATCAAAGCGGCTGGCAACAAACATAAAGACATATTCTTGCAATTAGTTTGTTGTTTATTCCGTGCATGCTCAACGTTCCATAGTTTTTTCGGTTTAATAAAGATATAAAATAACAATCACTGCGTCTCTTTATTTAACTTTATTGCCAATAAAAATAACACACGATTTCATACATACGGCACATAGGCTCAATCACTACGCCCACATCTTCCCGTCCGGCCCCAGCTGAGCGAGGTCCGACCACGTTCAGGAATCACACACCATGTGGTGTGTACAGAGGCCTTGTTGCTCCGCTTGGTAATTCCTCGCACGGTGCCTAGCACTATGGCCCAATCGGCCGCCAGTTCCGCACGGTCTAAGTTTGCCTTGGCTGCAAGCAGACTGACCCGCTTCGACCAGAAGCTCAGCGCTCCAGATGCTAGCACACTAACCCGCTCTGCCAAGTTCAGGTGGACGCGGAGTTCGAGTCCTGTGTGGGGGATCCAGATCCAGAGGGGGTATCTGACGTCCAGGGGATGTACGATGACTGCTACGCGGTCTACGCGCAATGCCTTGCCGCACTGAACGATCAGCTCGAGCCCCCCACTGGCTCTCACACGCCGCAACTTGCCGTTCAAGAACCGACTGCCGGCGCTTGCCGCCTGCCTCCATGTGACACTGAAGTTTTCAGTGGGGACTACCAGCAGTGGCCCACGTTCCGAGACCTGTTCACAGCCAACTATGTAGAAAACCCGAGGTTGGCTCCAGTGAAAAAAATTCCACCTCAACGGAAAAACGAGCGGTGAGACCCACGACATAGAGGCACAAGGCCCCACTCACGAACGAGCGTTTCGCTTCCGCCTGGAACGCTCTTCGTGAGCGGTTCCAGAATAAGACTCCTTTTCAGCCTGCCCCAAATCCGTACCGAGTCAGCAGCAGCGCTAAAAGAGCTCTAGAGGGCCGTCCACAAATGCCTCACGACACTCAACCACCTGAGGTCTAGTGTTAGTGTACCTCATTTTCGCTAAGCTGCCAAAGACGACCTTGGAGCTTTGGGAATAATCTGTGACGCACAAGTCCAAAATTCCGACCTGGCACGCCATGGAAAAGTTCTGGCGGAGCGATACTTGTCTCTCAAAGTGACCGAGGACGGCCATCCAGGCATGGCGACTCAGCCTCACTCCAGGGTGAGCATACCCACTTCAGACCATTCCAGAAGCAATCCGTTTCGGTCCCAGGGAAGTCCTTATCCTAGGAGAGTTCACTCGTTCGAGGTCACAGTGAATCAAAAGAGGAGCACGTGTGATCTCTGCTCCAAAGAGAATCATCCAATCCGTTTATGCTCTCACTTCCTTCAAATGCCCGCTGATGCTCGCTCCAATTACATTAAGCAAAAGCAGCTTCGTTTGAACTGCTTTGCAAGAGGCCACCAGATACGAGAATGCCAAATCGCCCATAATTGCATCACTTGTGGAGACCGGCACCACACGCTTCTACACCGTAGCAATCCAGCAAACTCCAGCGAGCCGATTTTCACAACGGTACAAAATTCCTCAGCGTGGACCCAGCTAAATCAACGAGTGCCAAGCGCACAAAATCCAAGTTCGTCCGAAGCTCAGCCAAACTTTCAGTCTTATTTCGCCTGTCCTTCTAGGCACGGAAATCGTTAATATTTGCCACCTGGAGACAAATTTCAGCGCCCGCGCTCTGATCGACTTTGGCTCCGAAGCAACGTTCATTACGGAACGTCTTGTTGAGCTGATCAAATTGCCATTCAAACGTATCCAGGCACAGGTCTTCGGCCTCAATAATGCCGTATCCGCTCAGTCAAAGAAGCTGTGCAGATTTTCCATCCGCTCTCCGACTAAGCCGGTTTTACAACTAAATTTGAATTGGCCGCGAATATTCCATCGCATCCGATCTCGCAAAGTTTCCTGAGAGACTTGCCGAGCCTTCCATGGGCGGATCATACATTTTTCGAGAGCTCTCCAATCGATCTCCTGATTGGATCTGATGTCCTACCATCCGTCCTGCTAAGAGGCTTGCAGACCAACATATGTGAATCTCTCCTCGGACAAGAAACAGTTTTCGGCTGGGTACTCACAGGCCCAGTGCTTAGTGTTGGCAAATAAAATTTTATCCTTTCCAAGTAGAATTTCCAGACTACCTATCAAACTGGTAGAAGACTCGAGGTCCTACTACGAAAGTAATTTCCTTCCAGCTTCCTCCGCAGAATTTCTTGAACGGTCTCCTACGCTTGACCAAAGGGAATATTTCCAAAATAATAATTTCCAACGTTCCAAATGTGCCTTAAACCCGTTCTAAGCTCCTTACTAATACTTCTTCAACTTTTATATTCCATCCTAGTTTTTAGCATCCAGAAATGGCCCCACGTCCCAGCGCCAACTTCACGACGGAGAGCCGTCGTGCTCGAGGGTGTCCATCCGCCACGGACCTGCCACCATTTTCTTCGCCTGAGCCCCGAGAAGAGACTCCGAGCCGTCCTAATTAATAAATATTGCGGGAACTGCCTGGCTCACCAACACTCCGGCACGGGGATTGCCGCGGTGACGGGCTGTGCCGTGTGTTGCAAGAACCCCCATACGCTACTCCACATACCCTCGTTTCGTTGTCCAGCCCGCTCGGCCTCGGCTGTATCGTCGCCATCCACATCAGCCCACGCTGAACGCTGCCCTCGTCGTCTCGTCAGCCGACCGGTCGTAGGGAACCGAGTGCCATCCGTCGACTCCTTCTACAACATCGAAGCTTCAACATCCTCCCGACGGCGCTGGTGGTCCTGGATACGGGTTCCAAAAACTTCGAGACGGTGGCGCTCATCGACCCATGCACGCCTGTGAGCTGCATCGACGACTCCTTGGCTAACGCCTTCAAAATGCCCACCACTCGTGTAGGGGACGAGAAGGTGTGTACGGCGATGATCCACCGCCGCTGGAGACGGTGCTTAAGGTCGAGCCCCGTTCGCGCATCCTCACGCCGATCCGACAGCTGAGCGATTCCGTCCGGGCGCGGTGACCTGAGGCTTGCCGATGAGGAATTCCATCGGCCGGCCACAATCTCGCTCATCTTGGGAGCGGACGTCTACACGTCTTGCAATCCTGCAAGGGGGGGGAGTATGTTCAGGGCAGCAGCAGATAATTGCCGCGCACTGTGCCAACTCCGTGCGCTCCGGACCTAACTCGCTCTCGCACGCTCGGGAGGCGCTCGGAAGATCCATGATCCACGATCCACACGGCGTTCACCGCAGCGTAACGCTTAAGCTAAGTTTTAGTTACGATTTCACCCCCGTTTCAACCGGCCGACATAAAACACGAATCACCAAATATACGATATATATAGATATGCATTTCTTATTACGACGAGTGCTTGGAGCTATTCTACAATACCGTCCTCTTCGTTGGATAATTACGTCTCGATCCGCCCCCCTACTAACAAACAACTTTTTTCGTGCCATCTTGTGCCACTTACTAACTATGTTAAATTAACCTTATACTTTTACGGGTATTTCCATTTTGTAGGTTAGACTGAATTTTTCTATAAAACGCTGCTCAATATCTGGATCAATAGAATTGCTTCCACTCTTGCGAGCTCGATATTTAAGCAACTGAAGACATATATTTAACTGAAGCACGGAGAAAAATATGACATAAGTAAAACTTAATGATCTTAGAAATGAATGTAAATCGGATGGAGAAATTTAAAGAGATGCATTTTGAATGGTTATTGTCTTAAATAAGCATAAATAGAAGAAATATATAAATAATCATCATATAATCACAGCAATAATAAAATAATAATAAAATAAAATCACAGCAAAAAACCACAAGTAAAAGATGCACCTTATATGGTGGGGGTGGGTGTGGTCGGATCGGTCTGAAATTTAACTCATTTCTTTTATATGTCGGGGCCGTCAGCCATCGGGTGCTACAGGGGGATAAACGGATGGCGGTTCGGCTCGCACAACTGTAAACTCGGAATAGAGGCGCAGCCATTCCGGTTAGGAATACCCGGTGCGGCCTGCGTCCCACACCCCTGGGACACAGAGGGTTGCGAGCGAACCCTCACCCGCCGTAACTGTACTCACCGGTGGAAGCGCTCTCCCGTGAGGGCGGCTGGAAACAGGTCCTGGCACGGTCATGTCTCTGCCAGGATGCTGGCGAATGGTAGTCGGGCGGAGAGAAGAAAACTCTCAGTGAAATTACCCCAATCCAAGGTGACACTGTTATATGCCAAGGGATGCATGGCCGGGGGGGTGCCCGGTCGCTAATATGCGGACTCTGGATACCTGCCAACCTCCAGTTTAAATTAGGCTTCCCGGGGCAAGCGGGCTATGCCTCGGGTGACCAACCCCTTCCCGCCTACTCGTGGGAACAACAATGCCTAACAACTCAAACATCAAAAACAAAAACACCGCAAAGGAGCTCGATACTGCTTTTAAAGTACCGGAGGGACAAGCCAATCGCTGTCCTGGACAGGGGCGCCGAGGACGGCCATGTCCCTCAGGACAAGAGGCAGCAGGAGCTCCTGGACCGGTTCCTACAAGAACTGGAGGAGAATGGCGGACCACCGCCGAAGTGTGAGGACGCAGGGTGGCATCAAGGCAAGGTGAAAGCCATCGCCTGCCAAGACGCTCTGCGGCCCTCTACATGAAGGCGGTGGCTGCCCTCGGGGAGGTCTATCCAGGGGCCAAGCTAGAGGCCGTGAAGTGGGAAGATGTTCCCAGTAGACCGAGAGCCCGAGCATAGGTCTCGGCTAGGCCTGCAGAGCCTGAGAAGATCCTCAGGTTATTGCAGGTCTGCAACCCCCACCTTCTTACAGCCGATTGGAAGGTGGCCAAGGCGGAGGATATCCAAGGGCAGAGGCGCCAGATAATCCTCGTCCTAAATGAGGAGTCCCTAGAGCTCCTCGCAAAGACGGACGGTGTGGTCGACTACGGATATAAAAAGGTCACCATATCCACCTACAAGTCCGATCGCAAGGGCAGGCAAGCGGAGGTCGAGCCAGACCCGGAGCTGCCGGAGATCCCGAAAGAGGGGGCCTCGTGTGAGGAGGACAACCCGGCGTCGGACGCGGCGTCCATGATGTCGGACGACATCGTCGGACTACGCGTTCGATGAGAGCGGCCTAGCCAGAGGTCTCAGCCACATCGTTGTCGGGGAGGAGCCGGAGTCCCCCGACAGCGATCTAGAAACAACAATGGTGGAGGCGAGCCTCAGGAATGTCATCGACGCTCCTGCAAATAAACCTCCAGCATTGTAAGGCAGCATGCGCTGCTCTACTGCTCCACCTGGCCAAGGGTGGAGCCGACACAGTCCTCATTCAGGAGCCCTGGATCCTCAGAAACAGGGTCTCCGGTCTGAGGACTTCTGACTACAAGCTATACGTAGCTGAAACCGCAGGTAAAATTCGTACCTGCAATCTTGCAAAAAGAGAGTTGCACTTATTTTTGCTCCCAAATTTCAGCAATGAAGACCACACCGCAGTGAGCCTCCAAGGCCAGGAGCGCTCACTGAGGATCTGCTCCGTATAGATGGGTCATGACCAACCTGACCCTCCTCCACACGCGCCCCTGCGGTCGATAATCGCAGAATGCCAAGGTCATCCGCCTGATTGTGGGGTGCGACGCCAACGCACATCACTGCCAGTGGGGAAGCACTGACACAAACGAAAGGGGTGAGTACCTTTTCAGTTACTTACTGACCAGTCAGATGGTCTTATTAAACCGGGGTAGTGACCCCACCTTTATTATTAAAAACCGCAAGAAGGTCCTGGACCTCACGCTTGCCTCTCATGAGATACAGAGTAACATTGTATCCTGGAGGGTCCTGGAAGAACACTCCTTCTCGGACCACAGGTACGTGGAAACTGTTTTCTCTTTCTCAGTACCGAAGCCAGTTCGATTCCGGAACATCAGGCGGACAAACTGGACTCGGTACTCTGATTACCTCTGTCGTGTTCTCTATGAGCCCCCACCCGAGGAGGAGTTTTCCACGGAGGCCACGACTCGTCTTCTTAAGATCTTCACCGACGCCTGCAATAAGGCGCTCGACAAAGCCTGCCCCTCTGGCAGGAACAGAGGGCGGAGGAAACCTGAATGGTGGAGTCCGAAACTGGGGGAACTCCGGAAAGCCTCCCGGAGACTCTTCAATAAAGCTAAGGCTGAAAACGTTGAGAAAAACTGGGCCGAATACAAGGCCAGTCTGTCAACCTACAACAAAGAACTTAGGAAAGCCAAACGCGCCTCCTGGCGTAAGTTCTGCGGCGAAATCGAGAACAACTCAGAAGTTTCGCGCTTGCGCAGAGTTCTCTCCAAGACAACACCCACCCTGGGCTACTTGAAGAACACCGACCAGTCGTGGACTACGTCCAGCAATGAGTCGCTAAATCTTCTCCTAAATACTCACTTCCCTGGCTGCGATGAAAACAGACCCAACTACTTCGCGCCTCCTTCTGTCGTCTCAAATGCCATCCTGAGTCTGCTAAGCCAGAAGAACATTTTCTGGGCGATCAGAAGCTTTAAACCATACAAGTCCGCGGGGACAACTGATTCACGCGGGACATAAAGCCATTAACTGGCTCAAAATAATTTACAAATGAATCTTCTCCCTGGCTTCAGACCAAAGTCGTATGCATACCCAAGGCAGGCAAGCCCTCGCACACTGCCCCAAAAGATTTCAGACCCATTAGTCTATCGTCTTTTCTTCTGAAGACGATGGAACGGCTCCTGGGGCTGCATCTCACGGCAAGTATTCCGCCCAGTCTGATCTCAGACTCCCAGCATGCCTATCGGAAGGGAAGATCCACCGAAACGGCCCTACACTCGATCACATCGATCATCGAAGCGTCCCTTAACTTTAAGGAGTACACCCTGGTAGCCTTCCTCGACATAGAAGGCGCCTTTAATAATATCCTTCCGACCGCCATCACGGGCGCACTGACGGATCTGGGGTTGACTCCAGGACGGTGAGCCTGATCGATCAGATGCTACAATGCAGGACGGTTGAGGCATCACTGGGGACGTCAACGTGCACCAGATTTGTCAGTATTGGCACACCGCAGGGCGGAGTCCTCGCCCCTCCTATGGAACGTGGCAGTGAACGCACTGCTGCGGGAGATAGAGGGGGTGGCTGCCGTGTGGTGGCGTATGCGGACGATGTTGCTATAGCACTCACCGGAAAATTTCCGCAGACGTTGTGTGAGTGCATGAAAAGTACTCTCACGAAAATGTTGAGATGGGCAGACAAATGCGGGTTAGGAGTTAACCCGTCCAAAATGGAACTTGTCCTTTTCACTAAGAAGTACAAAGTTCCGCTACTGACTCTCCCAAAACTCTGTGGGGAGGCGCTAGTTTTTAGCAATAATGCCAAGTATCTTGGCCTAATCCTCGACAGAAAGCTCGATTGGAAACTGAGCATAGAGGATAGAGTAAAGAAGGCCACAGTGGCCCTTTACACATGCAGGAAAGCAATAGGACTAAAATGGGGAATGACCCAGTATATAGTTCGGTGACTATACACCGCCATCATACGACCAATCATGCTCTATGGAGTGGTAGTATGGTGGCCAGCCCTAGACAAAAGTAATTGTCTTAACAGACTCAATAGAGTTCAACGCTTGGCAGAGCTATGCATAACTGGCGGGCTACGCACTACTCCTGTGGAAGCCCTGGATACCGTGCTGAACCTCCTCCCTGTAGATCTCATGGGTAAGAAGGTGGCAACACTTTCTGCCCTTAGAATGAGAGAAGCCAAAATGTGGACAGCATCCGTGGTTGGGCACTCGGGAATCCTGATGAGACTCCCGCAATTACCAGAGAGGACAGATTGCTGTATTCCTAGTGATCACCTCTCGACGCCTTTCCAGGTATCAATCCCTAGGGAGGACTGGGAGATGGGCGAACCAGGACCTGCAAATGCGGTTCACTTCTACACTGATGGCTCAAAGTTAGACGGCCGCGTGGGAGGCGGAGTCTACTGCAGCGAGCTGAACATCAGTCATTGCTTCAGGCTCCCGAATCACTGCAGTGTGTTCCAAGCGGAGGTTGAAGACATCAAGGAGGCCATTTCTATCGTCTCCAAACTACTTCTAGACACGCACTTAGTGTGCGTCTTCTCGACAGCCAAGCAGCTATTAAAGCTCTAGGCTCGATATCGTCGAACTCAGCGACTGTAAATGACTGCCGCAGGTCTCTGCATGAGATCGCAGAGCAGTTAGATCTCTTCCTTATATGGGACCCCGGTCACAGGAACATCGAGGGGAACGACGCCCAACGAAGAGCTAGCCAGGCAGTTTACTACGATTGCTCTCCTATCGGAGAGGGAGCAAGTAGCGATGCCTTTGGCTACGTGCAGGCTCCTAACGCACGAAGTGTTCGAGCAAAATTCCAATAGGAGATGGCAGCAAACCGTTCCCTGTAAAGTCTCAAGATTGATATGGCCATATCGATCGAAGAAGCGCTCAGCAGAGCTGTATAGACTCAGCAGAGCACAGTGCTCTGCAGTTACTCGAGCCATTACGGGACACTGGCAGATCGGCACTCATGCCTTTTAGACTGTCAATCCCTCATAACGACTTCTGCAGGTGTTGTCGCGACGAGGAAGAGAAGGAATCGGTCCCCCACTTCTTCTGCCACTGCCCAGCCCTTGGAAATCGTCGTCTTCGTATTCTCGGGGCCGCTTTCTCACGGACATTTCGGACCTGTCCGAAATCAAACCAGGGACCTTGTCCAAATTCATCCAAGCCTCCGGATGGGACTGCCCTTAACCTGCAGTAGTCTGCCTCACGGTTCAGGCAACGAGAAGGGGCACGCGCCCATGCGGCAACACAATGGACCTCTTATAGGTCCCAGTGAGCTTGGGGGGCGGGAGGCTTTTATCCCCCCCTCCCGGCTACCGCCTTAACCTAACCTAACTTTTATATGTCGGAGATGTATGTGAATGATGAGAAAAGAAATGTATAGCACTAAAAAATAGTAACAATAATGAAAGAACAGAAACTACGCAGTAGAGTTATGTCTGTTATGCTTTCAATTCGCATTTTTGCTGAGAGCGAGGCAGAAGAGTGTGAGAGAGTCGTCGCAGCCGAGGTGATGTTGTATTTGAGAGAGCGAGATCAAAAAGAAATTTCGGAAAGAGAGCAATTGAATGGGGCAATGCTGTGTCGGGTAATGCGTGAGCTGAGAGAGGCCACCGCACGGGTCGAAGGTGGAGGATAGCGAACGGCTACCCTTCATAGGTAGGCCAGCTGCGAATAAGCGGGCATCCATATGGAGAGTACTGAAAATAAGCAGTCCCGACAGCCAGCGGGTGTTCGCGAAGCAGAACACTGACGATTCGCTTGTGATGCCGTCTGGTATAAATAGCTCACACACTTGCCATCCCTACACGTTACCTACCCACATCCCAACCCCCACACTCACTTCAAACCGGGCATGACTCAATCACTCGACCCGTGCCGAAAGTCAGCCTGGCTGGGGGCCCGGACTAAAAACGAGGCCAGTCACGAACGGAGAGCTCAGGGACTTAGTATTCCCTTTCTAACGATGCCTTACCCGGGCAGAGATCTGCGTTGCCCGGGTAAGGTGGACCCTTCACCATCTCTACACCTTGTGGGAAAAAGATGAAAACAAGCAAAAATAAACAAAAATGTTGCAGAGGCGCAACCCAAACCTACCGACCTCCGACTGGAAGGTAGTAAAAGTTGAGGCGGCATAGGGACCGACGAACCAGACTGCGCTCGTACTCAACAAGGAGTCGCTGGCCCCGATAGAGGCACCTAAAAGCCAGTTGAACTTCGGCTTCAGCTCAGTCACCATCAAGGTATATAAGTTGGATGCAGTGGCTGAGGTGTGTCTGTCGAGCAGTACTGGAGCCCAGAGCTGATGCTCGACTTCGAGGCCATGTGTCGTGAGAACATTTTGACGACTCGGACGCCGACAGTGCAGTGGTCCCTGAAACTCCTTCAATTCAATCTCCATCACTGTAAAGCTGCATCTGCTGCTCTAATACTTGGACGAGAGCGGAACCGACTTAGTTCTAATCCTGGAGCTTTGTATAGTAGGAGACAAGGTGTGTGGATTAGCGAACGTAAAATCCGTACCTACAATCTTGCAAGAAAGCACTTAAATATCTTTCTGCTCCATCAATTTAATAATGGCGACAACACGGCGGCGAGCCTAGAGCTGCAGGGGACACATCTAAGACTGATGTCGTCCTGATCACGAAGAAAGTGATCCCTAAGAGGCCCTCGTTCGCAAGCTTCCCAGCGACAGCGAGATTTCGGAATTCGGAAAGCAAAAAGGTCCTCTTGTTAAAAATTTTGCTTTGAAACTGAGGAAACGTCAGAGGACGCAAGACTACGCAAGATCCTTAGCCCCTCGGTGGGGTACCATGGGGGTTGATGGAACAACCATCAAAGAACACCTCTGTAGTGAAGGGTCGGCTCGATGGCTCACATCCTCAGCTTCAACCCGTCCAAATCGCTAGGTCCGACCAGATCATTCCGGCCCAAATTCAAAAATGCCGAAGACACGGCCATTAACTGGCTGAAATGTATCTTCAGGGAAGATACTGGCATTGTGGGCAATACCATACACTCAGCTTAAGGCAAAAATAGTCTTCATCCCCAAAGCGGGAAAAGGCACACTTAACTCCAAAAGACTTTAGACCAATAAGTCTATCGTCCTTCCTTTCTCAAAGCTCTTGAGAGACTTTTCAGGCTACAACTGAGGGCAATTATAGATCTTCAGATGCTGTCATGCGCACAACATGCCTGCCGGAAAGTGGTAGAGAAATCTCTGCATCCCAAAAAAAAAGTACTAATTAATAGCTTTTCTCGAAGGAAACGACAGCCCTCTACACCTACCTGGGCAAGAACCCAACAATAGTCCAATGGATATATTTTGCAATAGTTAAACCAAAACTTGCCCGCGACCACCAAAACAAATGGGCAACCTGCATCAGTGGAGCTCTCCGCACCATCCCAAATGATGCTTTAATTGCCATCCTATGCCTACAAAGCCTTAATCTTGCACGAAAAGAGGAGACTGGCTAGAGGGCCACGACCAGATGGAACCATAAACATCTTCACGGATGGATCGAAGCTGGACAACAAGGTCGGAGGCGGATGTCATATCAATCAGGAAAATCTTGGGCTGCCTTCCAGCGGTTACCGCGACAGCCAAGCAGCGATCAAATCACTAAATGCAATTTCATCGCCACCGTGCCAAATCTTTTCATGAGATGTCTCAGCCATTTGCTATCAGCCTTATATGGGTCCCAGGCCATAGCAGACGAGCTGGCCAGACTTGGTACTACAATTCCCCTTCTCAAAGACAAAAGGGGATTTTATGCCAATGGCAACTTTTGAGCTTATCATAAATGAGCAATTCCTGCGACTAACAGACAATTAGCGCCACGATGTCGCATAGCTCTTTAAAATGGACCGACATAAACAGGAAGGGCACCTTTGAGTTCGGCAAGCAGTTATACGTTTCCCTCACAGGACATTGGTTACGCATGACTGATATTTTGAAATGTCTATAGTATATCCCAGAATCTTCATATGAGCATCCAACTGCTGACATCGCGTCTCACAATGTAGAAGAGGGAAGATCCCAAGCGGTACCACAACGGCCCGAAACGGGCGGCCAGTGAGTCTGACAGCCGCCTCTACCCCACTTTTAAGTCTCTAACTTAATTTTTCAAATTTTTGTAAAAGTATCGGCTATCTGGCCGAAAAATCGATACAACTTTATGTAGATGCATATATATGTACATATTTTACCATTTTGTTTATCTCTTCGGCTTTCGCCTGTATGTCGATTTTTCATAAAATATATAAAAATTAGCAAAACACTTTCTTTGGTCCTTAAAGCTTGATATGATGTGAAGTATATAACCCATTAAGGTGCCGTTGGGTATTGAAATTATGAGACTTGAAGAATTGAAGCGCAGACCAAAAGAAAGATGTTGCGATAATTTTTCTCAGAAAATACACTTGTAGCAGTGTGATCCTCACAGGAGTCTATCAGGCAGGCTCCGGTTTTGACTTTCACAGAAATTCTCCGATTTACTTTTAAATCACATAAATTGGTGCTCTGTTATCACAACCCGCAAGATTTCTCCGTTTGCAAAATAAAAATATTTTCCTCGCCGAAATGAAAAGTAAACGGCAAAACGAATCTGATTTTGCAAAAGGAAAAAATAGATTTATAAACTTATAAACTTGATGCATTAACATATCTTTGACACCATTACCACGGCCATTTAGCTTGTGCCTTCTTTATACATATTTTTTTTTTACCCCAGCTTGATTGGGTATCGGAACGTTGGCAAGATTACTTGCATTTTTGTGCATAACAGAACAGATTATTTTCGTAACATGCACGTAACAGAACATCTGGGTAAAGACAGCTGTTTTAATAAATTAACAATTAAATAAATAAATAAATAAGTGCAACAAATACATTTTTTACCACAAGCAAACCACATGTTAAATACACAGGTAGTACATCTAAAATACCTTGATCTTCTTAAATCACTCCACTTTCTGCCGTCGTTTTGTTTCAAAACAAGCAATTGCATAATAAAGGCATTTTTATCACACTGTATATTTATGAAGCAACCAGGTCAGCTGTTTTAGTTTACCAGAATCAATGAGAAAATAAAACACATCGATAACAAAAATTTGTGAAAACTGGAGCACCTTAATAGGCTCTGCACACTGAACACATCCCGGGGAAACGGTGGTATTTTTTGACAGATGTGAAACCCCGATTCACACTGGCACCATTCACCATCTACCATCCGTCAAAAGCAGCTGATGAGCATAAAATTACAAAGTTTTGTTCTGAATTATGAAATTTTCACAATTTTAAATTAGTAAATTGGCTATATTATTGACTATAATAAAACAATCCATATATGTTCAATAAACGTTTTCTCTTTGGACTCCATTAAAAATTGCAGCAGCTCTGTTTGGAAGTTGGTTTGGCCTTGGCTGCTCGCAATTTGCTGGAGTATCTCTCGCTTTGTTTCCTGGTGCTCATCCTGTAATTTCTGCTGCTCCTTCTGGGCTTCAAGCGATTTCCGAACCATCTCCTACAGGTTTTCCAGTTTAATCCGCTTTGGTGCGGCGCCTTTGGTTGCAGAAATAATTCTAGAGCCGTAGTTGGATCTGTCCCGGTCAAAATTAACGAAATTATTTCGGGACCCCGCAAGTCCGCAGTACTATCATGCCAAATGTTTATAGCGAGAT
>CM017779.1:1807707-1868108 GCA_008121275.1 Drosophila lowei
TGATATAAAACCATTGTTTAATCGCGTTCCGTTAAAAACACTTATTAATTATACAATATTTTGTTGTTGGGTAGTTTAACTACCAACAAATACATTTGGGTGCACGTTGAAAAACAGTTTAAAGTGCAAATTCAGTGAGAGTGCGGCTGGAATATTTATATACAAATTCCGGTACTTTAAGCGTCGAATCTCTCATTCTCTGCGCAGCTGCAGGCGCGGTTCTTGACTTTTCGTGTCTTGCATTCTCGCTCTCGCGTCTATACATCGTCGCTTAAGCGGTATTTCATTTTCCGTTGTTGTGTCGAATTGCACAACGGTTAACATGGACAACGATCCGAATACAGGCGCGGGCGGAAATATTGTGGTGGCTGATTCCAGACTGAGTCTGTATAAGCGTAAAAGTTAGTCATTATATGATCGATTGCACAGGCTTGGCGAATCCTTCGCGGGGAATAAAATCGATAAGTTGACCGCCGCGGAAGTCGAGGTGCGCCTTGATATGTTGGCAGAAATTCGAGAGGAATTCAATAAGGCCCATAATGAATTGGAGGCTCTCGATCAAAACGAGATTGGGAGTGAGCTGCGCGAAATCTTCGATACTCTTTTCATATCGTTGAAAGCTGAGTTGCTGGCTGCTGTTGAAGTAAGCCAGTCACACGCCGCTGCCCATTCTACGACTCTGCCAAACCATTCCGGACATAGTACCATCATCATGGCTCACAAGCAGCGACTTCCTGAGCTGAAGGTGCCTAAGTTTTCTGGTGGATACGTCGAGTTTTCGGATTTTATGGCAATGTTCAAATCGGTGATTGAAGCGGATGCGGATCTCAGTGACATCGAGAAATTCCAGCACCTTCGTTCTTGCCTCGCTGATGCGGCTTTGGATTCGGTTCGATCGTTGGAGCTCTCCAGTGCCAATTATCGTGCGGCTCTGGATATACTTAATAAACGCTTTAATAACAAAAGACTTGTTTTCCAGGCACACATCAAGAAGATTCTTGGGCTAAAGAGGGTAGACTCGCCTTCTGCTAAAAGGCTTCGGGAGTTTTCGGATGCAGTCAATTTACACATGCGAGCGTTGCAGACATTGGGAACTGCTGAGGAGATTTCAGGATTCATGGTCATCAACATGCTGCTGCAGAAGTTGGATTCGAAGACGCAAACCAAATGGGAGGAGCACACATCGTCGGATGCTATACCTACCGCAGAGGAATTCTTCGAATTCTTGCAAACGCTGCCAGAAAATGGAGCGATTGCAATACGCAACAGCGACACACGCTAGTAGCGATCAGGTGGGGAAAAACCATTCCTATACGCAGGTTAAGAAAACGTTTGTATTCCTTTTCCGCCGACCCGTCTGTATGCGTCTTTTGCCAGCGGGCCATGGAATATACTCGTGCAAGATATTCGGAAATCTCTCACCGTTGCTGCGCCACAAAGAAGTGAAGAAGCTTTCCCTATGCTTCAATTGCCTAAAACCGGGGCACTGGACCCGCGGATGCAATAGTGGAAAATGTCGAGTATGCGGCGGTAGGCATCATAGTTTGTTGCACTTCGATAGTATACAGCCCACAACACAAAGCTGCCCAGGTATTACTCCACCCGATCTGGTCGTTCAACCGGACACTCTTTCCGTTGCTCAAAATTCTGCTAGCAGCTCGCCTCTACCTTCGTCTACCTCTCTTGCTGCCCAAGGTCTTCACTCTGATGTCGTGCTTCTGGCTACAGCCGTGGTTCTCGTAAAGAATCGGTCTGGCGTTTTAGTTCCTTGTCGTGCCATCTTAGATTCAGGATCGATTCAGCTGCATCTCGTCACATCCAGGTTCGCCCAGCAGCTTCAGCTTAGGAGAACTCAATCGTCTGCACTTGTGTCTGGGCTGGGCGATACCAGCGTTTCTACTGAGGGATCCACCATAAGCATTTGTATGCATTCTCGCACCTCTGCTTACACAACTACGCTTACTGCTCTCATCGCCCCCACGATTACCGATTCTCAACCAAGTATGACAGTAAATGTATCCGATTGGAGTATTCCATCTAACATTCAGCTCGCTGATCCTGCATTTTCAATCCTCAACGGGTTGATCTCCTCATTGGTGCGAGCGTTTTTATGATCTCCTCTGCGTAGGGCAAATCAAACTCGCCGATGGCCTGCCTCTTCTGCAGAAGACCCGGCTTGGGTGGATCGTATCTGGCGGTGGACAGAAGGTATCAAGCTCGGCGCTTTTGGCCACGCACAATTGTCCAGATTCGAAAGCTGAGATGGAAGCAAGGTTGGATAAAACTCTTCGTATGTTTTGGGAAGTCGAGAATTGTGTGGAGGCTGGGTTGAATACCAAAGAAGAAGACGATTGTGAAGCACATTTCGTAAGCCACCTTTCACGGTTGCCATCCGGGGAGTATGCAGTTCGTCTGCCACTAAATAACAATACTGATCGTTTAGGAGAATCTTATGCTCAGGCTTATCGACGGTTCATCAGTCTGGAGCGAAAACTGGAGCGTAATCCTACACTCAAGGAGCGGTATTCCGCCTTTATGAGGGAGTACATTGATTTGCATCATATGCACCAAGTCAACCCTGATTCCCGTAGCCTCTGCAAATATTTCTTGCCTCATCACTGTGTCCTAAAGGAGGACAGTACGACGACAAAACTCCGTGTCGTTTTCGATGGATCCGCAGCTACATCAACTGGATATTCTCTAAATGATGTGATGATGACAGGCCCTGTTATTCAGCCTGCATTGTTTAACATATTGATTCGCTTTCGAACATATCCAGTCGCTCTCACGGGGGACATTTGTAAAATGTACCGCTGCGTACGAGTGTCTCCACCCGAAAATTTGTATCAGTGCATCCTATGGCGAGATTCCATCGAGTCCGAGGTTCAAGTCTACACATTAGACACCGTCACATACGGGACGAGGGCTGCATCATTTTTAGCGGTCCGCGCAATGCACCAGCTGGCCATCGACGAGGGTGAGTCCTACCCTCTTGGCTCAGCTGCTCTGCGGCAGGAGTTTTACGTGGATGACCTTATTTCGGGCGGTAATTCGGTCGCACAGGTCATGGACAAGATGCACCAAACATCAGCTTTACTGTCCCGTGGTAATTTTAGACTTAGGAAATGGTGCTCCAGTCACCAGGAAGTACTTGAGGGAACCCCTGAAGATGACATAGAGAAGTTCCTAAAGTTTAATGATGGAAGCGACATAGCCAAAACTCTCGGCTTAGCGTGGGACCCTGCTTCGGATCAGCTGCTTTTTGCCTTGTCCGCACTGGACACATCCTCAAAGCCATCAAAGCGGTCGGTTTTATCTTCGATTGCGCGGTTCTACGACCCTCTTGGATTGATAAATCCAGTCATTGTCAGGTGCAAAATCTTCCTTCAGCAGCTTTGGAGAGACAATTTGGATTGGGATGAAAGCCTACCCTCAGCGTTGCATTCAACTTGGATGGACTTGAAAAATAGTTTGGCAAGCATTTCTCGGATCTCATTTCCTCGCTTGGTTCTTCGTTCTAGTGTGGCTACAGAAGTTCACGGATTCTGTGATGCCAGCTTAGAAGCATATGGCGCTTGCGTGTATGTCGTGTCCAGGGAAGCCCAGTCTTCGAGCCACGTTTTGTGCTCAAAGTCGCGAGTGGCGCCGCTAAAGACTATATCGATTCCTAAGCTGGAATTAAGTGGAGCCCATTTGCTTGCGAAAATCATGCAGAATGTAAAGGACATGGGAATTTTTACAGGTCGGTTCTATTGCTGGTCGGATTCGTCAACAGCATTATCTTATATTAGGGACGAGCCAGCGAAATTTCAAGTTTTCGTGGCAAATCGAGTGGCATCAATTCAGGAGTTAACGGCAGCCATGGAATGGCGCTATGTTCCCACATCTTTAAATCCTGCTGATATTCTCTCGAGAGGCTCGCTTCCCAGCCATCTTATCCAGTCAGAGCTATGGTTTCACGGCCCATCCTTTTGCTAGGCTCCAAGGATAAGAGGCCTGTATCTCCTGCTGACAACATAGCAACTTTGGAGCTTCGCAAGAGAGTATTGCTAATCACGTCTCCACATGCCGATCTCACGTCCGGATGCAAATTTGCGAATTCATTCTTTCGCATGCAGCGCACATTCGCCTACATGCATAAATTTATACATCGTCTTAGGCATCCAGGACTCACCGTTTCTGATATTCGGCAAGGAACGCATCTTCTAATTCGACACATTCAGCTCGCAAATTTGTGGATGGACATAAAGGAGATTCGGCGCAATGGTCAAGTCATGAAATCCAGTTCTATTAGTTCGATCATTCTGGACTACTTAGAGTTGGAGGTCGTCTTGGCAACTCATCGCTAGGATTTGATGCTCAGCACCCGCTCATTCTGCCAAAGGGACATTCCATTACCTTTGCGCTGATAAGATATTATCACGAAAGAAACCTCCATGCCGGACCTCGCGCTTTGCTATCCAAAATTCGGCTGGAATATTGGCCCATTGGAGGTATTAAAGCAGTGTCAAGGGTCGTCAGCAAGTGTGTGAGATGCTTCAGGACTAGGCGGCGCATTGTTGAACACATCATGGGAGACCTACCTAAGGAACGTTTGGAAGGATCTCGAGCTTTTGAAGTCACTGGAGTAGATTACTGTGGACCTTTTTTCTACCGATCAGAAATCCGCACGAGGCCTCCGATCAAGTGCTACATTAGCGTATTCATCTGCTTCACTTCTAAGGCTATACACATGGAGCTCGTAAAGGATTTGACCACCGCATCGTTTCTAGGCGCACTAAAGCGTTTTACTTCCACTCGAGGAAGGCCAAGTCAAATTTGGTCGAACAATGCGACAAACTTCGTTGGGGCCAAGAACGAGCTTCTGGAGCTAAAGAAGCTTTGTCTGAGCGAACCGCATATGAAGGAGGTCCATGAATCCTGCTTGGCTGACTCGATCGACTGGCGTTTCATCCCACCACGCTCTCCGCATTTTGGCGGGTTGTGGGAAGCGGCCGTGAAGACCGCAAAATATCACCTGTACCGCTCAGTTGGACCATCTGTGCTTAGCTTCGACGAGCTGCGCACTCTGATCTGTCAGATCACTGCACTTGTTAACTCTCGCCCTTTGCTCTCGCTTTCAGAAAATCCTGATGATTTAGACGTTTTGACTCCTGCTCATCTGCTTCTAGGCGGCCCCATGAGCAAATCCTCGAGCCTGACCTAACGAAGCTGAACTACAATCGTCTGGATGGCTGGCAGCGGGTCACCCAACTACAACAAATATTTTGGAGCCGTTGGCGCGAAGAGTATCTCACTCTTTTGCAAGAGCGCGCGAAGTGGCGTACCTCCGCGCAAAACATCTGCAAGAACGATCTCGTTCTGGTGAAGGACGAAAATCTTCCTCCAATGCGTTGGCCACTGGCTAGAATGGTCGATGTCGTTATGGGCAAGGACGGAGTGTGTCGCGTCGCTGACCTGAAGACATCCTCAGGAAACATCAGGAGGGCCGTCACTCGGCTATGTTTGCTGCCCCTTAAGGAATCTGTTGAGAGACTAGCTCCCAACGGGGGTATGTTCGGGCCAGCCGCCGAAGAATAACCGTAATATTAAGCATTATTATTGTATGAGCAGAGAGAGCCGCCTATGTTGTAAAACGTTGACTTTCTGCAGAGCTGCTGCGCTCTCCCGCTAAAGGGGCTCTCTGCCGCCGCCACTTCGGCAATTACTTTGATCTGCTGCCGCCACTTCGGCAATCATTTTGATCTAACGCCGTCGTCTATTTTAGTTCTATGCTAACCCCTCTGCGCATTGGTTGCATATCGATCTCGCATAAATTTTATCTGGCCATAGCAAGCAATCGGCTTCCGCTAAGCCACCAAGATTAAAAACGAATTATAAGGTTTAACCCAAACTCTCTTTTCATTTGAAACAAATAGGTGCCAAAAAAAGCATGGCCAGCTTGTGTCCGCTGGCAGAACAATTTATCTCCGCTGGCGGGAAATTTATATCCGCTGGCGGACAACTTGTCTCCGCTGGCGGACAATTTATCTCCGCTGGCGGGAAATTTATATCCGCTGGCAGAAAACTTATCTCCGCTGGCGAATAGCTTATATCAGCTGGCGGACAACTTATCTCAGCTGGCGGTAAACTTATCTACGCTGGCGGACTCTTGTCTCCGCTGGCAGACAACTTATCTCCGCTGGCGGAAAACTCATCTCCACTGGCGGACATCTTGTCTCCTCTGGCGGAAAACTTATCTCCGCTGGCGGACTTCTTTTCTTCACTGTCGGACAACTTATCTCCGCTGGCGGAAAACTTATCTCCAATGGCGGACAACTTATTTCCGCAGGCGGAAAACTCACCTCCACTGTCGGACATCTTGTGTCCTCTGGCAGACAATTTATCTCCGCTGGCGGGAAATTTATATCCGCTGGCGGACAACTTGTCTCCGCTGGCGGACAATTTATCTCCGCTGGCAGACAATTTATCTCCGCTGGCGGGAAATTTATCTCCGCTGGCGGACATCTTATCTCCGCTGGCGAACAACTTATCTCCGCTGGCGGAAAACTTATCTCGGCTGGCGGACATCTTGTCTCCGCTGGCGAAAAATTTATCTCCGCTGGGGGACATCTTATCTCCGCTGGCGAACAACTTATCTCCGCTGGCGGACAATTTATCTCCGCTGGCGGGAAATTTATCTCCGCTGGCGGACATCTTATCTCCGCTGGCGAACAACTTATCTCCGCTGGCGGAAAACTTATCTCGGCTGGCGGACATCTTGTCTCCGCTGGCGAACAACTTATCTCCGCTGGCGGAAAACTTATCTCGGCTGGCGGACATCTTGTCTCCGCTGGCGAAAAAATTTATCTCCGCTGGGGACATCTTATCTCCGCTGGCGAACAACTTATATCCGCTGGCGGACAACTTGTCTCCGCTGGCTGACAATTTATCTCCGCTGGCAGACAATTTATATCCGCTGGTGAACAACTTATTTCCGCTGGCAAACAACTTGTCTCCTGTGGCGGAAAACTTATCTCCGCTGGCGGACAACTTATCTCCGCAGGCGGAAAACTCATCTCCACTGGCGGACATCTTGTGTCCGCTGGCAGACAATTTATCTCCGCTGGCGGGAAATTTATATCCGCTGGCGGACAACTTGTCTCCGCTGGCTGACAATTTATCTCCGCTGGGGGACATCTTATCTCCGCTGGCGAACAACTTATCTCCACTGTCGGACAACTTATCTCCGCTGGCGGAAAACTTATCTCCAATGGCGGCCAACTTATCTCCGCAGGCGGAAAACTCATCTCCACTGGCGGACATCTTGTGTCCGCTGGCTGACAATTTATCTTCGCTGGCGGGAAATTTATATTCGCTGGCGGACAACTTGTCTCCGCTGGCGGACAATTTATCTCCGCTGGCAGACAATTTATCTCCGCAGGCGGGAAATTTATCTCCGCTGGCGGACATCTTATCTCCAATGGCGGACAACTTATCTCCGCAGGCGGAAAACTCATCTCCACTGGCGGACATCTTGTGTCCGCTGGCAGACAATTTATCTCCGCTGGCGGGAAATTTATATCCGCTGGCGGACAACTTGTCTCCGCTGGCAGACAATTTATCTCCGCTGGGGGACATCTTATCTCCGCTGGCGAACAACTTATCTCCGCTGGCGGAAAACTTATCTCCACTGGCGGACAACTTATCTCCGCAGGCGGAAAACTCATCTCCACTGGCGGACATCTTGTGTCCGCTGGCAGACAATTTATCTCCGCTGGCGGGAAATTTATATCCGCTGGCGGACAACTTTCTCCGCTGGCTGACAATTTATTTCCGCTGGGGACATCTTATCTCCGCTGGCGAACAACTTATCTCCGCTGGCGAACAACTTATCTCCGCTGGCGGAAAACTTATCTCCACTGGCGGGCAACTTATCTCCGCAGGCGGAAAACTCATCTCCACTGGCGGACATCTTGTGTCCGCTGGCGGACAATTTATCTTCGCTGGCGGGAAATTTATATTCGCTGGCGGACAACTTGTCTCCGCTGGCGGACAATTTATCTCCGCTGGCAGACAATTTATCTCCGCAGGCGGGAAATTTATCTCCGCTGGCGGACATCTTATCTCCGCTGGCGAACAACTTATCTCCGCTGGCGGAAAACTTATCTCGGCTGGCGGACATCTTGTCTCCGCTGGCAGACAATTTATCTCCGCTGGCGGGAAATTTATCTCCGCTGGGGGACATCTTATCTCCGCTGGCAGACAATTTATCTCCGCTGGCGGGAAATTTATATCCGCTGGCAGAAAACTTATCTCCGCTGGCGAACAACTTATATCAGCTGGCGGACAACTTATCTAAGCTGGCGGAACACTTATCTCCGCTGGTGGACATCTAGTCTCCTCTGGCAGACAATTTATCTCCACCGACGAACAACTTATCTCAGCTGGCGGACAATTTATATCCGCTGGTGGAAAACTTATCTCCGCTGGCGAACAACTTATCTCCGCTGGCGGACATCTTGTCTCCGCTGGCAGACAATTTATCTCCGCTGGCGGGAAATTTATATCCGCTGGCAGAAAACTTATCTCCGCTGGCGAACAACTTATCTCCGCTGGCGGAAAACTGATCTCCGCTGGCAGACAATTTATCTCCGTTGGCGGGAAATTTATTTCCGCAAACGAACAACTTATCTCCGCCGACGAACAAAATTATCTCCGCTGGTGGACATCTTGTCTCCGCTGGCAGACAATTTGTCTCCGCTGGCAAACGCTTTAATATCCGCTGGCAGACAATTTATCTCCGCTGCCGGGAAATTTATCTCCGCTGGGGACATCTTATCTCCGCTGGCGAACAACTTATCTCCGCTGGCGGCCATCTTGTCTCCGCTGGCGGACAAAAGCTATCTCCGCTGGCGGGAAATTTATATCCGCTGGCAGAAAACTTATCTCCGCTGGCGAACAACTTATCTCCGCTGGCAGACAATTTATCTCCGCTGGCGGGAAATTTTTATCCGCTGGCAACAATTTATCTCCGCTGGCGGGAAATTTATCTCCGCTTGGGGACATCTTATCTCCGCTGGCGAACAACTTATCTCCGCTGGCGAACAACTTATTATCCGCTGGTGGGAAAAAATATCCGCTGGCGGAAAACTCATCTCCACTGGCGGACATCTTGTGCCGCTGGCAGACAATTTATCTCCGCTGGCGGGAAATTTATATCCGCTGACGGACAACTTGTATCCGCTGGCGGACAATTTATCTCCGCTGGCAGACAATTTATCTCCGCTGGCAGAAAAATCTCCGCTGGCGAACAACTTATCTCCGCTGGCGAACAACTTATCTCCGCTGGTTGACATCTTGTCTCCGCTGGAAGACAATTTATCTCCGCTGGCGGAAAACTCATCTCCACTGGCGGACAACTTGTCTCCGCTGGCAGAAAATTTTGGATCCGCTGGCGGGAAATTTATATCCGCTGGCGAAAACAGGGTTATCTCCGCTGGCGAACAACTTATCTCCGCTGGCGGAAAACAAAAAGATCTCCGCTGGCAACGGTTTATCTCCGTTGGCGGGAAAAAATTTCCGCTGCAAACGAACAACTTATCTCAACTGTCTCCACTGTCGGACATTTTATCTCCGCTGGCGGAAAACTTATCTCCAATTGCGGACAACTTATCTCCGCAGGCGGAAAATGAGTCATCTCCACTGGCGGACATCTTGTGTCCGCTGGCAGACAATTATCTCCGCTGGCGGAAAACTTATCTCGGCTGGCGGACATCTCGTCCCCGCTGGCGACGAACAATTTATCTCCGCTGGCGGGAAATTTATCGAGCTGGGGGCATCTTATCTCCGCTGGCGAACAACTTATCTCCGCTGACGAAAAACGACGACTCCGCTGGCGGAAAACTAAAACCGCTGGCGAACAACTTATCTGCGCTGGCGGAAATTTATCTCCACTGGCGGACATCTTGTGTCCGCTGGCCTAAAGTAAATCTCCGCTGGCGGGAAATTTATATCCGCTGGCGGACAAATTGTTAAAAGCTGGCTGACAATTTATCTCCGCTGGCAGACAATTTTTATCCGCTGGTGAACAACTTAAACCGCTGGCGAACAACTTATCTCCGCTGGCGGAAAAGAGTATCTCCGCTGGCAAACAACTTATCTCCGCTGGCGGAAACTTATCTCGGCTGGCGGATATCTTGTCTCCACTGTCAGACATCTTATCTCCGCTGACGGGAAATTTATATCCGCTGGCGGACAACTTATCATCGCTGGCGAGCAACTTATCTCCGCTGGCGGCTAATTTATATCCGCTGGCGGGAAAACTCATCTCCACTGGCGGACATCTTGTGTCCGCTGGCAGACAATTTATCTCCGTTCGCTGGAAATTTATATCCGCTGGCGGATGATGAAACAATTTACGACGAAACTGGCGGAAAACTTATCTCGGCTGGCGGACATCTTGTTTCCGACGGCAGACAATTTGCCCGCTGGCGGGAAATTTATTCCGCTGGGGACATCTTATCTCCGCTGGCAGAAATTTATCTCCGCTGGCGGGAACAATTTATATCCGCTGGTGAACAACTTATGTCCGCTTTGCGAACAACTTATCTCCGCTGGCGGAAAACTTATCTCCGCTGGCAAACAACTTATCTCCGCTGGCGGAAACTTAATCGGCTGGCGGACATCTTGACACTGTCAGAATCTTATCTCCGCTGACGGGAAATTTTTATCCGCTGGCGGACAACTTATCATCGCTGGCGAGCAATTGTTATCTCCGCTGGCGGAGGTTTTATATCCGCTGGCGGAAAACTCATCTCCACTGGCGGACATCTTGTGTCCGCTGGCAGACGAATTTATCCCGCTAAGGAAATTTATATCCGCTGGCGGACAAACGAAACCGCTGGCAACAATTTATCTCCGCTGGCGGAAAACTTATCTCCACTGGCGGACATCTTGTCTCCTCTGGCAGACATCTGATCTCCGCTGGCGGGAACTTTATATCCGCTGGCAGACATCTTGTCTCCGCTGGCGGGAAATTTATATCCGCTGGGGACATCTTATCTCCGCTGGCGAACAACTTATCTCAGCTGGCGGACAACCGCCTCCGCTGGCGAACAACTTTCTCACCGCTGGCCGAGAACTCATCTCCACTGGCGGACATCTTGCCTCCGCTGTCGGAAAACTTATCTCCGCTGGCGGACATCTTGTCGGCGGAAAATTTTTCTCCGCTGCCGGACATCTTGTCTCCGCTGGCGGACATCTTGTCTCCGCTGACAGACAATTTATCTCCGCTGGCGGGAAATTTTATCCGCTGGCGGTCAATTTATCTCCGCAGACGAACAACGTTTCTCCGCTGACAAAAAACCCAAACTCCGCTGGCAGAAATAAATCTCCGCTGGCGGGAATTTATATCCGCCGGCGGACAACTTATCTCGGATGAACAACGTTTCTCCGCTGGGGAAAAATTATCTCCGCTGGCGAACAACTTAAAGTCCGCTGGCGGAAAACTCATCTCCACTGGCGGACATCTTGTCTTCGCTGGCGGAAATCAATCTCCGCTGGCGGACAAAAAAGTCTCCTCTGGCGGAAAATTTTTCTCCGCTGCCGGACATCTTATAATCCGCTGGCGGACATCTTGTATCCGCTGGCAGAAATTTATCTCCGCTGGCGGGAAGTGTTTAAATCCGCCGTCGAACAACTTTTCTCCGCTGACGGACAATTTATCTCAGCTGGCGGGAAATTTATATCCGCTGGCGGACAAAACCCGATTTCCGCCGACGAACAACTTATCTCCGCTGGCGGATAAAAAGTGTCTCCGATGGCAGACAATTTTTCTCCGCTGGCGAGCAACAAGTTCTCCGCTGGCGGGAAGACTTTATCTCGGCTGGCGGACATCTTGACTCCGCTGGCGGAAAACCAGTCTCCGATGGCAGACAATTTATCTCCGCTGGCAGAAAACTTATCTCCGCTGGCGAACAACTTATCGACGAGCTGGCGGACAACTAACTGTCCGCTGGCGGACATCGTTTTCTCCGCTGGCGGACAATTTATCTCCGCTGGCGGGCAATTTGTCGATCCGCCGTCGAACAAATATAATCTCCGCTTGACGGAAATTTATCTCCGCTGGCGGGAAATTAATATCCGCTGGCAGAAAAAAAGAAGTATCTCCGCTGACGAACAACGTTTCTCCGCTGGCGAACAAATTAAAAACCACTGGCGGACATCTTGTCTCCGCTGGCGGAAAACATATCTCCGCTGGCGGACATCTTCGCGTCCGCTGCAGACAATTTATCTCCGCTGTCGAGAAATCGTCCGCTGGCAAAAACTTATCTACGCTGCCGAACAACTTATCTCAGCTGGCGGATCGAAGAATCTTATCTCCGCTGGCGAACAATAGTCCTTGTCCAAAAGCGGACATATTGTCTCCTCTGGCGGAAAATTTATCTCCGCTGGCGGATCATCTTGTAACGCTGGCGGACCATTTTGTTTCCGCTGGCGGAAATTTATCGACCCTTGCGAACAAGATATTCAGCCGATGGCGAACAATGCTTATTTCAGCTGGCGGACAACTGAATCTCCGATGGCGAACAACGTTTGTCTCCGCTGACGTAAAATCATTTTGACTGGCGGACATCTTTTCTCCTCTGGCGGAAAATTTATCTCCGCTGGCGGATAACGATATTTCTGGCGGAAAACTTATCGCCCAAAGCGAAAAACTTTACCCTACGTCCGCTGGCGAACAACTTATTCCAGCTGGCGGACAGACAGAACAAGATGGCAAACAATTTATCTTCGCTGGCGGAAAACTCATCTCCACTGGCGGACATCTTGGCCTAGCTGGCGGAAAAAATATCTCCGCTGGCGGAGGCCGTATTCTTGCCTCCGCTGGTCATCTTATCTCCGCTGACAGGAAATTTATATCCGCTGGCGGACAAATAGATGCCCACTCAAAGTTGTTCGCCCCAATCACTCAAACAGAGCTCGGGCCAAAACATGTTCACCATTATTTTTCGGACGCTTATCCCGAATTAGCCAGAATCATTGCTATCCATTAACTGTCGCATGGAGAACAAGCAAAATTTAAGGTTGATTCTATGATTTCCTCCCGTTAATATCTTCTCTGGGGCTGATGGTAACGCCAGATTTTATATATAATCACTTACGATACCTATGCAATAGATGTATGGTGGTTTTGGTGCAGTTCTATTACACAAATCGCTTTGCGACGGACTACAGAGTGGCCTTGTTATGTCCAAAAAGATGCACAGGGATGCGGTTTTATAGCAATTACGAACCTTTGCATTTTGCCAGCCGACCAAATGGACTAATCTGTCAACAAATGGCCTTTCGCATTGCATTTTAAATTGTTGGTTTTGGTATTCGCGGTAGAACACGCGAATGAGCTCCGATTATGCGGCTTGCTTGGCATGGATTTTGTTCCTGCTTTGGTTTGTCCGGAACATTCGGCCGAACTAGAATGCTGATGTCTGCGATTAAGCAATTTTTCATGATCAGCCCAAAGTGGCAAGCATCTCATAATCGAGCTGTTCTTCCCAAAGATCTCTTTGGTCACCGGATCGAACAAATGCTCAAGACGAACAGAATAATCATCGCATTTCGAGATCTTTTATCATCGCCTATCGACAACAATGAACCATATGGTGGATGAGGCGGTATCGATAAAATTCCAAGGACGATGCTGATTGCTGGGTCATTTTGGGAAAGAAAATAAGGCGTCAATTTGATTTTTAAAGATCAGACAATCAAAATGTCGTAGACCCGTTTTAAGAAATATATCCATTGCTTTATTCCATGTAGTTGGTCTCCGTTAGAGAGGCAAGCCCTAACTGTTCCCAACGCTTCACCGGAAAGAAGACGAAGGCAAATGGTTGAACTTTTGACTTTTGGGGAATGCTTTCGTCATTGTGAACTAGAGTCTCAAATAAACCTTTGAAGTTTTAGAATTCACGAAAAGTTGCCGCTGAACTGCGGCAAATCGACTACCGAAGACGAGCACGAGTTGGGCCACCATTACATTTGGTAATCCCGGTTTTGTCTCATCAGCTGTCTTCAAAGCGCAAATGAGAGACAATAATTTTGACGACGAAGTAACAATTGAGTTCTTCCAACGACGACTCCAAATTCATCGTCAATGTCTATATCTTCAATCTTCTCTTGAAGTTCGCGTTCCGTGTCAATGCTAACATCAGCGTTTCGACGTCTGCACTCGAGCTCCGTCAATACCAGCGGAATATCCCCAAGCTTCTAAACGGTCCGCTTTAAACGAATGCCTTTGACACGGCACCTGCGCTTTTTCTTCAGCTCTTCAAGGACGATATTGTTGGCTTTTGAGGTCAAATTGATTCTCAAATACGACAATTGAAGGCGAAAGGTCGTTTCTAATAATCGTATTCAATGCCGAGGCACGCAATGAAATAATGGGTAATTGTAAAGGCCAAACGAGGTGAAAAACAATAACCCGAATAAATTTACGGTAATTACGTCGCGTACCTGCAAGACGATATAATATTCGTTCGTGGTTGCCATCAAACGAGGTGAAAATTTGGTATGGCCCGAAATTTTTAGGGTAAAGTTTTGGGGACTGGCGCGTAAACGTTGGAAAACAAACATAACAATAGCAACGAACAGTTCAATGGTGAAAAGCGAAAACGAAAAATTCACCGCTGTAGTTCTGAATGGATATTGGTCCGTATGCACCGACGACGATCGACGACGAAATTGATTTGAATGCTTAACTTTGGCTAATTTGATAGTTGGATCCTACCACACCAAAAATATACCAAACGAAAACAAGGTATCGCGTCGACGAGCAATTTGATTTGATCCCATCACTAAAACAACGACGAACAACGATAAGCCATCACGGTGAAGACGAAAGCAAGACGAAAAAAGCACCGCTGCAACGACGACGTACCGGTATGACGCAAAAACGACGACGGCCGCAGAGATATTTGACACAATAAAAACGACGCAGAATAAAGGGGTACATTTATTGCAGTTAAAATGAGTTATATGTGCAAATTATTTATTCCAAGAAAGTTAGATGTAACCCCATATGTATTAATATATATGCTCAACTCTAACTACAGCATGCAAATCTAGCTCTACTATGTCATACGTATGTGCCAAGAATTAAAAGCGAGGTGCAATTGTTTCAGCACAAGACAATAATTGCGAGTTTTTAATCTTTTCGTCTTCACTCGAGCTTTCAATTTTTTGCACAAATACCTCTTATATTTAATGATTGGAAATTCCAGGTGCTGTACTCTCCTCTTCTCTGCTGGATTGGTATATGTTGGATCTCCTTTGGTATATAGCTTCAGACAGGGTATTTCACGACCGACGCGGTGATTTTCAGTTTGTTTGTTTGTATTATTTGCACACACGTCGCGGTTTTTGGCAATTTAGGTTTAGAACATATGCATGTACATAGGTATGATACATAGATTTTGGATTGTTGATCTATTCTCCAGTCACTCGTGTCACTGTCACTTTTGCCTTCCACTTTTAATTAATACGTTTAATTTGCGAGTCCACCCGGGGCGCCATGAAATTTTAGAATAGTTTTTCTAAATGAAAAGACCGAAAAACTTGGGTGGCTGCAAATTATTGTATTTTACGACGAAAAAAAAAGGAGTTCGTGCGTTCGTTTTAATAGATTTTCTCGACTTCCCCGATATATTCAAAACAATTTCTTCTTAGCCTATCTTACCTACGGTGGCAAAGCGGGGCGAATTCGCCAAGAGCGAGAGAGCGAGCTTTTATTGCGCTCCCGCTTTGCCCTAGCCTAACTTACACTAGACTTCATAAGATTCGATCCTTATAACCATTATAATACAGATTATACGCCAAATGGCGTATTCACTGCGATGCAAGCCATACTGGTGTAGGTGCCGTTCTAGTCCAGATTAATAGCGATGGCGATGAGGTCCCCATAGCTTTTATGTCCCGCAAGCTTAACCAATGCCAGAGGAACTACTCTGTTACAGAAAAAGAATGCTTAGCAGCGGGCGGTTGGCTCGTTGGGCCTTGAAATTACAAGGTTTTGAGTTTATAATAATTCATCGAAAAGTACCCAAAACGTGGTTCCTGACGCACTCTCTTGTACCCATAATGATGATTTATCCGAAATCAGTCTTAATGCTACGCTGGATCTGGACTCCGAATACTTCCGGTCAGTCGGAAAATAAAGGCGAACCAGTCACGCACGCCATACGTTAAAGTAGTTGATGGAAATATTTATCGTCCAGCGGAGCATGCAACAGGAGACAAGATAGCAGATGATTTATGCTGGAAATTATGGATTCAAAAAGACTTAGTTGCGGAAATTCTCAAATCTGCTCACAAAGGTCCCTTTGTCTTCTCACACTGGCATTTGTAAAACCCTCGAGAAGCTACGTCGTCATTATTTCTGGACAAACTTAGTGATTGACGTTAAGAACTATATTAACAGCTGCGACATGTGTAAGTGCACAAAACACCCAAATCACACTTTTCGCCCACCTCTTGGAAAAAGCTATTTGTCGATCAGGGAATATTGGTATTTTTGTGGTGCTTACTAAATTTCCGTTTTTAAAAACCGTCAAAACATTTACAGCTGAAGCACTTGTTACCTTCTTTGAAAAAGATATCTTCCATTGCCTCGGTGTTCCGGAAGTTGTCGTTTCCGATAATGGCGTTCAATTCAAGTCGAACAAATTTAATGCCCTGCTAGAGAAATATAAAATAAAACAGCAAATGCTTCTGAGAGGGTAAATAGGTCGGTTGTTGACGCCATAAAATCGTATGTACGACCCGATCAAAAGAACTGGGAAGAACAGTTAAGTCATATATGCTGCTCGTTGCGCTCGAGCGTTCACTCACGTGTTGGTTATAGCCCTTATCGTATGGCTTTTGGTCAAAATATGATCACGTGACTGGTTCGCCTTTATTTTCCGACTGACCGGAAGTATTCGGAATCCAGATCCAGCGTAGCATCAAGACTGATTTCGGATAAACTATCAACATCGAAAAAGCCATTGCTGCATCAAAGTGGTTAAATATTTAGGTCACGTCGTCGGAAATGGTACTATCAGTACTGATCCCGATAAGATCGCCGCGATTCAAGATTTTCCTGTCCCTCGGTCAGTGAAGCAAGTTAGACGTTTTCTTGGCATGACTGGGTGGTACAATAAATTTATTTGTAATTATGCATCCATTGCGTCACCCATAACCGACACGTTGAGATCGAAGCGTACATTTTGTTGGGGTGAAGATGCTCAGAAAGCGTTTGAGGCTTTGAAGTTGAAGCTCAGTTCCGCACCTCTCCTTCATAGCCCAAATTTTAAAATACCATTTGCAATTCAGTGCGATGCAAGCCATACTGGTGTAGGTGCCGTTCTAGTCCGGATAAATTGTACATATTCTCTTTATGCTCTTTCTTGTTTTCGTTTGGTTTCTAGCTGTTTGTGAGCTGTGTGTGTTTTTATATATTTGTGTTGTTATTTTGAACCGTGTTAAATGAAATAAAACCGTGTAAAAAATTAAAAAATGTTGATTTTCAAACCGTGTTATTTCAAAACCATGTAAAAAAAGATCGTGTAAAACAGAATTTGGTACATAAGTTTGTCGACGGCTGGGGAAACTGGATAATGCCTTTGTTTGAATACGACATTTTGCGCAATTTATAGCTTTTGGAAGATCGAACCGTGCAGTTCAATAAGAAAGATTAATTCGACTTGATTCGCTTAAAAGCGAAACAGTCTTTGTAACAACAACGCAGAAGAAATGAGCGAAATTATAATCGACGAAGCCGAGAAACTTCCTTTGCGGTTGGTCAGGAATAATTCCGTCGAAACTTCTAACAATGTTGGTTAGGTTAGGTTAAGGCGGTAGCCGGGGAGGTGAGATAAGCCACACCCCAAGCTCACCTGCAAGAGGTCCATTTTGTTGCCGCATGGGCGTGTTCCCCTTCTCATTGCCTGAACGGTCAGAGCAAACTACTGCAGGCTGATTGCAGTCCCATCCGGAGGCTTGGCTGAATTTGGACACGGTCCCTGGCTTGACTTCGGACAGGTCCGAAATGTCCGTGGGGAAAGAGCCCCGAGAAGCCAAAGACGGCAATTCCCAAGGGCCGGGCAATGGCAGAAGAAGTGGGGGACTGATTCCTCATCTTCCTCGTCGCGACAACTCCTGCAGAAGTCATTGTAAGGGATTGACAGAACAATTCGTGCGTGACAAGCCTGCACGTAGCCAAAGGCATTGCTACTTGCTTCCTCTCCGATAAGAGAGGAATCGTAGTACCCTGCCTGGCTAGCTCGTCGGCGGCGCCGTTCCCCTCGATATCCCTGTGACCGGGGACCCATAGAAGGAAGAGATCTAACTGCTTTGCGATCTCATGCAGAGACCTGCAGCAGTCATTTACAGTCGCTGAATTCGACGACATCGAGCCTAAAGCTTTAATAGCTGCTTGGCTGTCCGAGAAGACGCACACTAAGTGCGTGTCTAGAAGTAGTTTGGAGACAATAGAAATGGCCTTTTTTATGGCCACAACCTCCGCTTGGAACACACTACAGTGATCCGGGAGCCTGAAGCAATAACTGATATTCAGCTCGCTACAGTAGACTCCGCCTCCCACGCGGCCGTCTAACTTTGAGCCATCCGTGTAGAAGTTCGCCCATCTCTCAGTTCTCCCTAGGTGGGATTGATACCTGGAAAGGCGTCGAGAGGTGATCACTAGGGATACAATAATCTGTCCTCTCCGGGAATTGCGGGAGTCTCGTCAGGATTTGTCTAGGGCTGGCCACAATTCTACCACTCCATAGAGCCACCAAACTATATACGGGGTCTTTCCCCATTTTAGTCCGATTGCTTTCCTGCATTTGTAAAGGGCCACTGTGGCCTTCTTTACTCTATCCTCTAAGCTCAATTTCCAATCGCGCTTTCTATCGAGGATAAGGCCAAGATATTTGGCATTGTTGCTAAAGGCTAGCGCTTCCCCACAGAGTTTTGGGGGAGTCAGTACCGGAACTTTGTACTTCTTAGTGAAAGGCCCAAGTTCCGTTTTAGACGGGTTGACTCCTAGCCCGCATTTGCCTGCCCATCTCGACATCTTTGTGAGAGTACCTGTCATGCACTCACACAACGTCTGTGGAAATTTACCGAAGAATGCTATAGCAACAATGTCCGCATACGCCACCACGCGGCAACCACCCCCCTCTATCAACCGCATCAGTACGTTCATTGCCACGTTCCATAAGAGGGGCGAGAGGACTCCGCCCTGCGGTCTTCCTCTGCTGACATATCTGGTGGATGTTCACGTTCACAGTGATGCCTCAACCATCCTGCATTTCAGCATCTGATCGATTAGGATCACCGTCCGGGAGTCAACCCCAAGGTCAGTCAGTGCGTGATGGCGGTCGGAAGGATGTTACTAAAGGCATCGTCTTCAGAAGGAAAGACGATAGACTAATGGGTCTGAAATCTTTTGGGGCAGTGTGCGAGGGCTTGCCTGCCTTGGGAATAAAAACGACTTTGGTCTGAAGCCAGGTTTCAGGGAGGCACCCGTGGGAGAAGACTCCATCGCAAAATTATATTGAGCCAATTAATGGCCTTTTTGTCCCGCGTGAATCAGTTGGGCAGGGATAATGCCGTCTGGCTGTATGGTTTAAAGCTTTTGATCGCCCAGGAAATGTTCTCCTGGCTTAGCAGGTTCAGGATAGCATTTGAGACGACAGAAGGAGGTGCGAAGTAGTTGGGTCTGTTTTCATCGCAGCCAGGGAAGTAAGTAATAAGAAGAAGATTTAGCAACTCATCGCTGGACGCTCCAAGACAGGTCGGCGTTCTTCAAGTAGATCAGGGTGGGTGTTGTCTTATGTTTAATGTTTAATGTTTAGAGTTGAACTATGGACAGTTAAACTGTGTAAAAATAGGAATGTACAAATCATAAAATTATCTGCTACTCGAATGTACGGTAACACAATACAAGGCAGAAGAAAGTTAACTAAAATTATTCATTAAAGAAGATTTTACTTTGGAAGCGCAAGTATCAAAGGAAACGAGGGGGAACGTTGTGAGTTGCTGCTGCGACCGCAACTCAACATTTATACCCGATACATAGTCAGTATGGCTACATTAAACGACAAAGAGTGCGTGCGAGAGAGACAGAAAATCAGTCAGAACGTGTCGACGGGCGCTGCGTAGCCACTGCAAATTGATTTGTTACTAATTCGATCTTATTCGGATTCGGCAAGATTCGGCAATCTGGTAGATATGGCCATTCTCTATGATTGTGCGTTTTTAATTTTCTCCTATCTTCAAAATTGTGGTTGCCACAGATTTTCGTTGCTTATGGCTGCGGAAGGGGGTGGGGCGAAATTTTGAAACACACTTGTAGCAGTGAGCTCTCTAAGCAAAAAGAAATACATGTAGCAGTGAGAGCTCGACAGTCAGGTCTAATAGTCTCTGAGGTCTGTGGATGCTCCAGATTTTCGTCCTTTGCGGGGGCGGAAGGGGGTTAGGCGAAATTTTAATAACAACTCGTCAAGGTCCGATATCACAGGAGTGTGGATACCAAATTTGGTTGCTCTAGCTTTTATAGTCTCTGAAATCTAGGAACTCACATTTAGCAATAGGCAAAGCCGGCTATGATACGTGTGTGTTAGAGAGAGACAGGGCGAGAAAAAATGAAATTGTTTTCTTCATTCTGGCTATAATCATGATACGATCCAATTCAGATTCTGCAGTCTAGAAGATATGGTCATTCTCTACGATTCTGCGTTTTTGGTTTTCTCGTATCTTTAAAATTGTGGATGCCACAGATTTTCGTCTTTTGTGGGGGCGGAAGTGGGCTGGGCGAAGTTTTGAAATACACTTGTAACAGTGACATATCACAGAAGTCTGGATACAAAATGTCGTTGCTCTAGCTCTAATAGTCTTTGAGCACTAGGCGCTAATAGGGACGGACAGACAGACATGGCTCAATCGACTCGGCTATTGATGCTGATCAAGAATATATATACTTTATGGGGTCGGAAACGCTTCCTTCTGGACGTTACACACATCCACTTTTACCACAAATCTAATATACCCCAATACTCATTTTGAGTATCGGGTATAAAAAGATAGAAAAATTTATTGTAATCGCGGCAAAGGCTACGGAAAGATTCATGGTCAGAGTAGTTTGAAGGACAGAGAGGAAGACGGAGAGGAAAGTAATGCCTAGTCGGGCGGGATGGGACAGCAATACAGATAAGGCTAATGAGGGCCGAGGATTCAACCTCGCCTAGGAGAAGTTTGTGGACCAAGAGAATTCCATGACAAGTTCTACGGCTACGTAGAGTAGTTTAGTGGTATAGGGGTCAGAAAATTCCTTCGACCATCTTTTGATAAAGCCAAGTACTCCTTTGGCTTTATTCGAAATAGCGGATACATGAGAACTAAAACATAAGTTCGGAACGAAGATAATGCCTAAGTCATTAACTTTGTACAGGCGTTCCAAGGAAATGTTATTAATTGTGAAGTCAAAAAGGTAAGGCTTGTTGCGATGGAAGGTCATGACGTTACATTTGGAAATGTTAAGAGGAAGAGCGTTAATAATACACCAATTCTTGAGAGCGTCGAGATCCGATTGAAGAAATAACGGGGACACCGGATCGCTGTAGGAAAAACATAGCTTGACATCGTCAGCATACATTAGGACTCGTGAATTAGTTAAAACTTGGGGAAGATCATTGATAAAGAGGTTAAATAATAAGCGCCCGAGATGGCTACCTTGCGGCACACCCGAACAGACAAAAACTGGTTTAGAAAGAGAAGATTGGAAGCAGACACGCTGAGAACGATTGCAAAGGTACGCATTAGTCCAGTGAAGAAGTTTAGTCGGAAATCCTAGTAGAGATAGTAAAGGCAGTAAGCAAAGGTAGAAAAGATGGAAAAAACAGTGCTATAGAAAGCGTTAGTGGCGGGCTCGATCTCACGAAAGTCGTCGAGGAATGACCAATCTATCAGAGAAAGTGCGCTATTCAAAGAGATAAAATCAGCCCTCTTGAAGCAAAATATAGCCGAAGGCTTTATGCAGGATTTGGTGGGACCAGGAGAAGGCAGCTGGACATCTATTTCCAGGGTAGGATGGTAAAGGTCTTCGGGAAAAGATAGAGGGGACCTCTGTGGACTAAAGTGTTCGTAGAGTCGGTAGTAAAGACAAGGTCTAAAAACCTACCTATGCTATTGCATATGCCGTTTATCTGACCCAATGATGAGTCGGACAGAGAATCAACGAAATCGTGCTGCATGAATGGGAACATCTGGTTGGAGTCTTTGGATGGAGACCAGGAAATATTTGGAAGATTGAAATCTCCGTGGACGATAAGACAATCGGACTCATTAAGTTGGGACGAAACAGTTTGAAAAAGGGCAGAGTGAAGCATGTAGGTTTAAAATTCAGAGGACGGTGGGATGTAAGAGCACGATATAAATAGATTTATCGAGGAGAGTCGAAGCTTAACTACTATAATTTCAATATTGTTATGAGCTTCGACAGAAAAATGTTGGGATGTTATGTCAGAACGGACAGCAATCAGGACACCACCACCACGAGATGGACGATCCGATCTATAAATGTTAAATTTGTCAATAAGGATTTCGGAATCAGAGATTGAGGGATGAAGCCAGGTTTCGGAGAAAGCGATAATGTCGGCCTCAAAAGTTGCACTATCAGTATATAACTTGTTGAGCTTGCTGCCCAAGCAACGAACGTTCTGATAGGCAATCTTTAACGTACTAGGAGAAGCTAGTTTTTTGCTACAGAAGATGTAGCAGACGGAGACGGAGTTGGAAGAATACCAACTCGATGATCAAGGCTGGTGGGACGATTTGTCAAGAGGTGACAAATCGTATGCACCGGCCAGAAAGAGGGGTCAAGCAAACTATTTACATGCTTATCCGGGACGAGAATTTTAAAAGAGGAGATGTTTCGCTTGACCTTGAAGTTAAATTTGGTAACTACGAGACCAGCAGAAAAATCTATGTTGAGTTTAGACAATATGAAGTTTCGGATCATGACCTCCGTAGCCGATGCCATAAGTCGAGAGACGAAAATAGGTTTTAAAGGAGCAACCGCAGTAAGAACAGATAGAGGGGTCACAGAATTATTTGTTGAGACGGGAGCAGTGGACGTAGAGGTGTTAGTTGGAGAAGCAGTAGTTATGGGAGTTGAGGTTGAGGGAGCCTCAACATCCCTCCGGACGGCAGCGTTAGCGGCTTCAAGTAGGACCGCGGAAGCGCTTGCGACGGCTTCCTCGATGACTTTCGGGCCGACATCCTGGTCCGACACGGGCGCGGGAGGGTGGCAGGTGCGAATGCAGGAGAGACTGCAGATCAGGCCGCCGTCGTAGTCGGTGCAATGGAACCATTAGAACAAAGGTCCATGGCGTCAAAATTTATTAGTGACGGTGATCGAGATTGGGATGCAGGTGATCCCGGGACTGGAAGAGAAACGACCGGATTGGAGTTTGGCAAATACTTGTTAACCTTCTTTCACTTTGGCGACTCAGCCAAATTTTTAGGTTTTTGAAATGAGACTCCATCGCTAAAAACTTATCCTGTAGCATTTTGAATCCGGAGTTGAGCGCAGCGAATTCAGTATGAGTCTGTCTCATAAAAACCCGCATGTCGTTCTCAATAGCTCTGCAGTCCCAACAGGTCCAGTTGAGACCGCAGCGAGTCTTTATGAGGTCGACTACGCGTCCTCCAATTTGCCCAAAGTCGGCGCAAACAGTGTGTGCCATGTTATCACACAACCAGCAGAAGGTGAATGTTTGCCGTGTGGCAGCTGAGCGGCAGCGTTTAGCACAACAAATACTCATTATGAAAAGATGAGGAAAATAAATATTGGAAAGGTGAGATTAATCGAGGAAAATGCTTGAGCGATGACTTTAAGTCGAAACTAATAATGATCAAGTAGCACAAACAATAACGCAGATCAATACAGCAACAACAACGAACAAACGGCCGTCGCAAAATCACAAACACAAAACGAACACGAAAAACACAAAGCGTCCGACGCGGAGAGGGAGGCGGCAAACGCGATATGACTGTGTTAGTATTTATGCAGAGAAGATTAAAATGTAGATAAAAATAGAGAGCGGCTCAGATAGAGTGCATCGACAATACATATGTCAACAACAATGCAGCTCCAGGTGACTAAGAATGACGGGGTAGGAAAGAAAGCACAAATTGGATTAAAAATTTGGGAATAACTACACGAAAACACGAGTACTGGTTATGCACATGTAGCAAACATTCCGTTTAATTACAAACATTAATTAATCGATTAATTACAAACACAATAAACGTTTTATAATGTAATAACTCTCCTTAAATCACGGAAAAAAAATGTATTAGGCGGAGCGAACCATCAGCGACCATCAGCAACGATAGATATCGATATCTTCGAGAGAACTCTGCGCAGGCTCGAAGCTTCTGAGTTGTTCTCGATTTCGCTACAGAGCTTACGCCAAGAGGCGCGTTTGGCTTTCTTAAGTTCTTTGTTGTAGGTTGACAGACTGGCCTTGTAATCGGCCCAGTTCTGCTCAACGTTTTCAGCCTTAGCTTTTGTTAAGCTATTAAGCGTTTTTAATAACTGTTGCAATATTCATTTAATAAAAGTCGAGAGGGTTTATATAATTCACAATTTATTTACACATGTAAGCCAACTTATCGCGTATGTACATATGGGGCGAACGATTGATGCGAGGATGTTACTCTAAAAGCTGCGACGATTAGCTCAAGACTGCCCATGCAAGGGCTGACGGGCCAAATTGCCGGGCCCTATGCAGCAAGCTTAGACGAGAGCGAGAGAGTAGGATGGCCCGAGAGCGTTAGAGCTGCTCGGGGCCGCTGTTAAGCCGAGTACGAGAGATTGCGATATAAGGAGACGAAAGAATTCCGCTGCATGCGCATATGCGGTAGCAAATGATCTTTGCAGTGGGGGCATTGGAAATGACAACAAAAAACTGCATTTCCTTTGGGCCGCACCACTGGCAATAATTTAAAATATTTAAGCTGCTTGACCCGACATACTCCCCCCGTTGGAAGCCTGACTTTCAACAGCATCTTTAAGGGGCAGCAGGCACAGCTTGTTGACGGCGCGCTTGGTGATTCCAGATGACGTCTTCAGCACAGCAACTCGGGAAACGCCATCTCGTCCAGGCAAAAGCTCGACCACTCTCGCCAGTGGCCACTTCATGGGAGGAAGATTCTCATCCTTGACCAGAACCAAATCTGCGACTGCTAAACTGGGCTTCGCAGTGCGCCACTTTGAGCGCTGCTGCAGTGACGTTATGTACTCCTTCTTCCACCGGGACCAAAAGAGCTGCTGCAGGTACGAAACGCGCTGCCAGCCGTTCAGACGATCGAAGTTTAGCTGCGTGGCGTCAGGCTCAGCGAACGAAGCAGGAGGGCCACCATTCAAGAAATGCGCTGGAGTTAGAACATCTAGATCGGCAGGGCTCTCTGAAATTGAAACTAAAGGTCTAGAATTAATCACTGCCGTGATGTGGCACAACAGCGTCCGCAGCTCGTCAAATCCAAGAACCGAGTTGCCTATCACACGGTAGAAGTGGTACTTGGCCGTCTTCACTGCAGCCTCCCATAGACCACCAAAATGAGGGGAGCGCGGAGGAATGAACTGCCAGTCCATAGCCTCGACCAAGCAAAAATCCAGCAGCGCCTTCTGATGGTCATCGCTGAGGACCAGGCGCTTTAACTCCATCAGCTCATTCTTAGCGCCGACAAAATTGGTTGCGTTGTCTGACCAAATTTGCCGCGGCTTTCGTCTGGTACATATGAAGCGCTTTAGTCCATGAAGAAAAGCTACTGTGGATAAGTCCTTTATAAGCTCCAGATGAACAGCCTTGGTAGCGAAACGCAGACGTAGCACTTGATTGGAGCCTTGTTGCGTGCCTCCGGTTTGTAGAAAAACGGCCCACAGAAGTCCACGCCAGTGATCTCAAAGGCATGAGAACCATCGAGCCGCTTCTTTGGAAGATCCGCCATAATATGCTCCAATACCCTGGGCTTCAGTCGAAAGCATCTTACGCACTTGTTTACTGCCTTGTTTACCGTCTTCCTCCCCCCAATAGGCCAATATTGGGATCGAATTAGTCCAAGCAAAGCTCGAGGACCAGCGTGCAGATTCCGCTCATGAAAATGGGAGATTATTGCAAGAGTCAGTGGATGGCTGCTGGGCAAGATGATTGGATGACGGCCATCAAAATCCAACGAAGAGTTTTTCAGTCGACCATCTACCCTGAGAAGTCCAAACTGATCCATGAATGGCGATAACGATGCGATTGAGCTCGATGAGGAGACTGCTCCCCTTGCCCGCAGTGACTTCATGTCCTCCCATAGCTGAGTACGCTGGACTAGTCGTAGCAATACCTGGGTTCCATGTTCAATGTCTGAGACAGTGAGTCCGGGGTGCCGAATTCGGTTGCAAAACTTGTGGATGTATCCGAAAACGCGTTGCAAAGAAGCAAATGAATTCGCATACTTGGAATCAGCAATAATGTCCATGTAGGGCGATTTAACCAGAAGAGCCTTCCGACGAAGTTCAAGGGCTGGCTTATCAGGTAGCACAGTGAGTGGCCAGTCATCTGAGGAGCCGCAAAGAAATGGAGGACCATGAGCCCAAAGAGGTGACTCATTCAGCTCAGTCGGATGAGCCCCTCGAGACAGAATGTCGGCTGGGTTTAAAGCTGTGGGAACATAGCGCCATTCCATTTTTTCGGTCATTTCCTGAATCGTTGACAGTCTATTTGCAACAAATATATTAAATCTTGACGGCTCGTCCCGAATCCAAGAGAGCGCAACGGCAGAATCACACCAACAGTAACACCTTCCCTTGAAGACATTCATTCCAGCTATCTCAGATATGAGCCTAGCCAGCAACTCCGCTCCACAAAGCTCCAACTTTGGTAATGTAAGTGTCTTCAAAGGAGCCACACGAGATTTGGCACAAAGTAAGTGACTGCTGGAATGCTGACCCTTGGACACGACATAAATGCATGCACCATAAGCCTCGATGCTGGCATCGCAAAATCCGTGAATTTCCAGCGTAGAGTCTGGAAGGAGTACAAGCCGAGGAAATTCAAGTCGACGAATCTGACCAAAACTGGTGCATATTTCCTGCCACTCGGTGTTCAGTGCGACTGGAAGGCTTTCATCCCAGGACAACTTCTCTTGGCACAAACGCTGGAGAAAGATTTTGGATTTAGTAATTACGGGACCAGCTAGTCCGAGAGGATCGTAGAATCGCGCTATGGATGACAAAACAGAGCGCCTGTAGGAATTCAAAGAAGATTGAAGGGCCGAGAACGAAAATAATAGTAGATCAGAAACCGGATCCCACGCAAGTCCTAAAGTTTTAGTCACATGGCTGCCATCGTCGAACTTCAAAAATGTTTCCTTGTCCTCTTCCGGAACTCCATCCAGCACAGCAGGGACGTTCGAGCACCATTTCCTCAATCTGAACTGACCTCTAGACAAAATTCCAGTAGTTTGCTCCCGAATTCGGATAGCCTCTTCCTGAGAGCTGGCTCCAGATATCAAGTCATCCACGTAGAAGTCACGGCGAAGGATTTCAGCTCCAACTGGAAACGCCATCTGCTCGTCCATTGCCAACTGATGCATCGCTCGCACAGATAAATAGGAGGCAGGCTTCGTCCCATAAGTAACGGTGTCCAATTGAAACACACGCAAGTCTTCTTCCCTGGAGTTTCTCCACAGAATACACTGCAAGTTGCTATCCTCAGTCGAGACTCTTACACAACGATACATCTTACAGATATCTCCCGTAATCGCAACGGCGTATGACCGAAATCGAGCAAGAATATGAAACAGTTTGGGTTGGATTACGGGACCAGCCATTAAAACGTCGTTCAGGGAATATCCAGATGAGGTTGAAGCGGATCCATCAAAAACGACGCGAAGCTTGGTCGTAGAACTATCTTCCTTCATGACGCAATGGTGAGGCAAAAAATATCGGCAGTTTCTGATTGACTGGGCAGGAACCTGAGACATATGGCCTAAATCAAGGTACTCCTTTATAAATGCTGCATACTGAGATGTAACATCAGGGCGACGATCTAACTTTCTCTCAAGGGTCAGGAATCTACGAAGCGCTTGATTGTAAGATTCTCCCAGGAGATCTAAATTATATTTAGCTGGCAGCCGAACACAATAATCGCCTTCATGTAATCGACGGATGTATTGGTTCGATGCAATTTTCTACCTCACAAAACCTCCGAAGAAGCACCTCAAGCCGATCCTCTGGACTATTATCCTCAGCAGCGCTACGGCCCGAGCGCGAGACCATCAACGAGGAACCTTTTAAACGCGAACAACCTCCATACACGACCCATCCCAAGCGCGTTTTCTGAATTGAAGGCAATCCTGGCAGTAGTTTGACCTGACCAACACAAAGGAGTTCGTAAAACAGACTTGCGCCAATTAACAGATCGACGCGCTGCGGCTTGTAAAACTCCGGATCTGCTAGTGGTATGTTCGATGGAATGTTCCAGTTTTCAGTGTCAATTCCAAAGCTTGCCTGACGATCGGTTATGCTAGAGGCTACAATAGCAGTGATGAGAGTTGAGTATTCCGATGAGCGAGAGTGCTAACGTTGACCGAAAATCCATCCGTGACGAAGCTAGAGTCGCCTATTCCCGAGACTGCAGTCGATGATTTCATTTTCGAAGCTGAAACTGATTCGCGAAACAACAAGTTATTAGATGCAACTGGGAGCCGGAATCCAGCAACGCTCGGCAGGGAACTAAAAGTCCTGAACGATTTTTGACTAAGACCGTGGCCGTGGCAAGTAGAACAACACCATTCCTGAGATCTTGGGCAATAAGGGCAGACGAGGTAGCCGCTGAAGTAGAGGGCTCAGTGGTATGCTCAGACGGCGTAGACTCAGACAGCGCAGACTGAGATGGAGTATACGGCGCTGATATTCCTTGGACTGCGGTATCTTCAGGGCTACCAAAATGAAGGAGGGTATGGTGTCTACCCCGCAGGTACGACAGTTGCTCGAGGTGCACTGAAGTAATCGATGCCCTGTTCTGAGACAATTTATACACAACGAAAGCCGCTTGGCTTCTTTATGGCGATTTGTGGGGGACAGCGCTTTAAACTTCTGACAGTGCTGGACCTCGTGAGCACCATCGTTGCACAGCGCGCAGCGTGCTACGGTTTGGTTCGTTGTAACCAATGTGGACCTAGAATTATTATGCTTTCTACTTCTGCCCACCTGACTGCTCAACGCATAGCTTGCCATAGAAAAGTCCATCGTCTCCAATGATCTGCATCGCTGCTCCAAGAACGAGGCCATAGATTCCCACGACGGAATTAAGTTTGCGAATGCGGGATCGTTGAATCGTTCCTCCCACTTCTCTTGGCTCGCTGGATCCAGTTTTCGGAGAAGCTCCTGCACGACGATGCATCCTGCGATCTGCTCAGTGGTGCCCAAACCCTGGAGCGCGCGCATATGTGAATTGAACTTGTCTGAAAGCTCCCGAAGCATGACCACTGACCCAGGTTCCACAGCCTGGAGCGCCAAGATCTCATTGATGTGTGCCTGAAAGACCAATCGCCGATTATTGAATCTGTTTTCCAACAAATCTAATGCCACAGCATAATTGCCATCTGAGATTTCCAGCGACCGAACAGTCTCCAATGCCGAATCCCGCAGACAGGAACGCAAATGCTGGAGCTTTTCTATGTTTGTTAAGTCCGGATGACTGTCGATGATGGTGGCAAACATTGAATAGAAGTCCGTCCAGTTCGCATACCCGCCGCTAAACGTCGGCAATTGTATAGCAGGCAGGGATGGTACTTGTCTACGGTGAGGTAGAAATTGCGAGCCGGCAAACTCAACCGTAGTGTTTCCTCCAGCCAAGGTAGAATGAAACGGCATGCGGCCGCTACTCTTAGCCATTTCCCTCATAATCGCCGCCTTCAGCGAGCTGGCAAGTGACTCAAAAATGTCACACAATCCACTGTGAATTTCGCTTCGATCCAATTCCTCAAGCTCGCCGTGAAACATCTCAAATTTGCCGATCAACTCTTCGACATGCTCTTGCTTTACCACGAGTATGTAGTAGTCACAGTCCGACGACTCATTCTGCCAAGCGGTAGCTAACCTTTTCATTTTCTCGCATAATTCCGTTGACTTAAGCTTCAAAAAAGACACCCTGTTTTGCTCACTGGTCATTGGAATTTCGTTAGCAGCATTAAATTCCATGGTAGCGGCAGCGTTAGTAGGGAGACCAACGACTCTAGCGGGGAGATGACCGAAAAGAGAAGCGCAAGCAAGAGAAGCAACTACGGGCACTACCGAATAGGTATGGATAACTTATGTGGTCGATGACACTGGTTGAGATGGCAATTAATTTATACTTTTGAATGCTATATTGCTTGTGATTGCACTGATGGATTATTTATTGCACAATCACGTCGGGGTCACCAAATGTTAAGCTATTAAGCGTTTTTAATAACTGTTGCAATATTTCATTTAATAAAAGTCGAGAGGGTTTATATAATTCACAATTTATTTGCACATGTAAGCCAACTTATCGCGTATGTACATATGAGGCGAACGATTGATGCGAGGATGTTACTCTAAAAGCTGCGACGATTAGCTCAAGACTGCCCATGCAAGGGCTGACGGGCCAAATTGCCGGGCCCTATGCAGCAAGCTTAGACGCGAGCGAGAGAGTAGGATGGCCCGAGAGCGTTAGAGCTGCTCGGGGCCGCTGTTAAGCCGAGTACGAGAGATTGCGATATAAGGAGACGAAAGAATTCCGCTGCATGCGCATATGCGGTAGCAAATGATCTTTGCAGTGGGGGCATTGGAAATGACAACAACAAACTGCATTTCCTTTGGGCCGCACCACTGGCAATAATTTAAAATATTTAAGCTGCTTAACCCGACAGCTTTATTGAAGAGTCTCCGGTAGACTTTCCGGAGCTTCCCGAGTTTCGGATTCCACCATTCAGGTTTCTTCCGGCCTCTGTTCTTGCCAGAGGGGCAGGATTTATCGAGCGCCTTATTACAGGCGTCGGTGAAAATTTTAACAAGACGAGTCGTTGCCTTCCTGTTAACCTCCTCCTCAGGTGGGGACTCAGGGGGAACACGACAAAGGTAGTCAGAGTACCGAGTCCAGTTTGTCGGCCTGAGGTTCCGGAATTGAACTGGTTTCGGTAATGAAAAGGAGAATACAGTTTCCACGTACCTGTGGTCCGAGAAGGAGTGCTCTTCCAGGACCCTCCAGGATACAATGTTATTCTGTATCTCATGAGAGGCAAGCGTGTGGTACAGGACCTTTTTGCGGTTTTTAATAATAAAGGTGGGGTCACGACACTCCCCCGGTTTAATAAGACCATCTGAGTGGTCAGTAAGTAACTGAAAAGGTACTCACCCCTTTCGTTTGTGTCAGTGCTTCCCCACTGACAGTGATGTGCGTTGGCGCTGCACCCCACAATTAGTCCGATGTCCTTGGCCGCACGTTCTGCGATTATAGCCCGGAGGGGCGCGTGGGGAGGGGGCTCAGGTTGGTCATGACCCATGTATGCGGAGCAGAGGCCTTCGAGGCTCACTGTGGTGTGGTCTTCATTGCTGAAATTTGGAAGCAAAAATAAGTGCAACTCTCTTTTTGCAAGAATGCAGGTACGAATTTTACCTGCTGTTTCAGCTACGTATAGCTGGAGTCCTCAGACCGGAGACCCTGTTTCCGAGGATCCAGGGCTCCTGAATGAGGACTATATCGGCTCCACTTATGGCTAGATGCCTGCCTTACAATGGTGGAGGTTTATCTGCAGGAGCGTCAGTGACATTCCTCAGGCTCACCTCCACCATTGTCATTTCCAGGTCACTGTCGGGGGACTCCAGCTCCTCCTCGACATCGGTGTGGCTGAGACCCCTGGCTTGGTCGCTCTCATCGGACACGTAGCCGTCCAAGATGTCGTCCGATACCATGGACGCCGCATCCGACGCCGGGTTGGCCTCCGCACACGAGAGCTCCCCCTTCGGGATCTCCGGCAGCTCCGGGTCTTGCTCGACGTCCACTTGCCTGCCCTTGCAGTCGGAAATGTAGGGGGATATGATTATTTTCTTGTAGCTATAGTCCACTACTCCGTCCGTTTGCACTTGTCCCGAGGGACATGGCCCTCCTCGGAGCCCATGTCCACAACGACGATTAGGGGCTTGCCCCTAGCCACCTCAGCAAGCGAACGGTTGGTGAAGTGGGTTTTCACCCGCTTGGCTTGCTGGGCTTGGCCTGGCTGAATAGCGGGATCCTCCGCTGAGCGTTTTCGTTTGTTGGGGGCCTTGGCTGCGCCCTTTCCGGCTTTGGCTGGCTGGAAATCAGGCAGGACTGCGGCGGATGATGTCTTGTCCCTCCGGTACTTAATTATGTGAAGTATTTGTCATAATTGTTCCCACGCGTAGGCGGGAAGGGGTTGGTCTACCGAGGCATAGCCCGCTTGCCCCGGGAAGCCTAATTTAAACTGGAGGTCGGCAGGTATCCAGAGTATGCATATTAGCAACCGAGCGCCCCCTCGGCCATACATCCCTCGTCATATAACAGTGTCACCTTGGATTGTGGTAATTTCGCTAAGAGTTTTCTTCTCTCCGCCCGACTACCATTCGCCAGCATCCTGGCAGAGACATGACCGTGCCAGGACCTGTTTCCAGCCGCCCTCACGGGGCTCTCCCTACGGCTTCGCACTTCCACCGGTGTGTACAGTTACGGCAGGTGACGGCGGTACGGCGGTTCGCTCGCAACCCTCTGTATCCTAGAGGTGTGGGGCACAGACCGCCCCGGGTACAGGGGAAGCCCTAACCTCATTCCGAGCTTTCAGTAGTGCAAGCTGACCCGCCATCCGTTTATCCCCCTGTAGCACCCGATGGCTAACGGCCTTCACGTGCAGTATCATCTGCTGTTGTAGGTCACCTTTACCCTTCATCTGCAGCGTCATCTGTTGCTTTTCGTCACCTTTTATCGCATTGCCTTGACCCTTAATATGCGGCATCATTTGTTGCTACACCGCCATCAATTGGCCATTGTCCACCGCCGGCTGCATCTCATTCACTTTCGACATGGAGCCTTGCTCATCCAAGAACTCATAATCCTCAACATAGAGGCCTACTCTCTCCACTGCAGGTTTCAACTTCAACTGCAGTTCGGCTTTCAAACCGCTTGTCGGAAAGCCCCGCTCAGCCAATTCTTTTTTCAACTGCTCAAATTTTAACTCCCCGTATTTACACATTCTTAAAAATTCGCACTTCTGACACCAGTTGTTTCGATTCTAGAGTTCGTATTTCGGAATGAGAAACAGACACAGAGAGCTGTTTTATAGGCTCTGCACACTGAGCACATCCCGGGGGAACGGAGGGATTTTTTTGACAGATGTGAAAGCCCGATTCACACTGGCACCATCCACCATCTACCTTCCGTCAAAAAGCAGCTGATGAGCATAAAATTACAAAGTTTTTGTCTGAAGTTTTGGCTTTTCGCAATTTGCTGGAGTATCTCTCGCTTTGTTTCCTGGTGCTTATCCTGTAATATCTGCTGCTCCTTCTGGACTTCAATCATTTTCCGAACAATCTCCTCCAGATTTTCCAATTTAATCCGCTTTGGTGTGGCGCCTTGGTTCCAGAAATAACACTAGAGCCGTAGTTGGATCTGTCCCGATCGATATTAACGAAATTATTTCGGGACCCCCGCATAGCCGCAGTACTATCATGCCAAATGTTTATAACGGGATTTTCAATATATGCAGTCCATATATATATATTGCTTTGTTAATGTTGCATTGCAAAATCATCGGCTAACTATCGCATAGAAACGTGCAGTTTAGGAACATCCAAAATGGATGGTGGACTGGGAAATTTTCGGAACGGCAAAACCTTACGGACCATCCCCGAAATGGATGGTGGCTGGTGGATGGTCGTCAGTGTGAAAAGCCTATTATATTATTTAGGAAGGCTTTATTTCCGAGAGAATTTAGGTTCCACTCTAAACAAACTGTGAGCTCCGACTAACTATTTCCAGTCAATACGGCATCAAGTCGTATTGTGACAGCCAAACTGAACGTTCATGTTCGTGGATATGTTTGCTCAACGTCAGTACCGCTGTTTCTCCGAGTGCGAATTTCTGCAAAACAATAATCAAAACAAAACAAGACTTAAAAGTTCCTAAATTTGGTGTTTAGCTGATAAAGATCAGCAAACAGCTTTAGAGCGATCTAATTGGCTAGCCAATCAGAGTTTTGCACAAAATCACTGCATACCATCAGGCTCCAACAATAAAACAAGTGTTGCTTACGCCCGGGTACGATCAACTAACGTCGCATTTTTTTGGCGTCAGTGAATTCGAACTTCCAAACATACGAACAAGCGCCTCAACAAGCAACAAGCAATTAACGCCACATAAGGTGACTGAAGTTTCCAAGAAAACCAAAGGAACCCCAACTTCAAAACTGGCAAAGGTCCACAGCGTGACAGCTACCCAAGCGAAGATGAAGCCAGTTCATCTAAATTGGAGCCACGCAAAATTAAACGAAAAGCTCCGTCTCAAAAAAGCCCAGCCACTCAATAGCCCCAAAGCCAAAAGTCCACCAGCAAGAGTAGCCGCAACCCCATCAAAAGCAATATATTCGCTTCTCTGTCCGATGACAGCGACGTAGATTTTATAGCAGTCAGAAAGGTTGTACTGTTTCAGGAATCGGCTCCGGCAGAGAGGAAGATAAGGCCTCCTCAATCTTCATCCCAGATTTTGGCGATATTAAGGGACTGATTACCGATGTTGCATTAGCCATTGGCACTTTTAACTTTGACTGCAAGTCAGGCAGGGACGGCTGTTTCAGGGTCAACCTCGTCGACAAAGACAGCTTCTCAAAGCTGAAAATCTACCTTAATAACAATCAAGTCCGGTGTCAGACATTCCACGACAAGGACGAGCGTGCATATCAGATCGTCGTTAGAGGTCTACATCATACAACAGACATTTCAGACATCAAAGAGGCCTTAGCAGATCAAGGGAGCAGATCAGCCGAAGTGTGAACCTTAAAGCAGTCAGCAACGACAAGAAAGTCTTGGCCATTAAACGACTCTGTAGCGGCGTTATAACCCTTGAGCAACCACGACGCCTCTTAGGTGCAAGGCGCAAGGTGTACCAGAGGGCAAAGGAGCGGCACTCACCCAAGCCAAGGCCTATCCCACAAATCCCAAGTCGCGCACGACTCCCATACGCCAACATGGTTCGTGGACCCCCACCCCCCCACAACAGCCCGAAACGGCCCTCAGCTCCGCGAATCAAATAAATTCCTCGTCTTGGAGGCCCACTTTTCTCATAGATCCATTTTCACCGTCAGCGGCTACGATGTCATAGCAGTAAACCACCCCAATAGCACTGAACGCGGAAGAAGCGGGTGTAATTATCAGAAGCGGTATTAAGTACATAAAACTCCCAGCGCACCGGGAACCATGCGTCGAGTCCGCCGAGGTTAGAGTGATCAGCCCGTCTTGTGACATTACACTTGCGGCTTTCTTCTGTCCACTAAGACATCTAATTGGGCAAGGCCCCTTCCACGACCTACTAAACAATCTTGGCCCGCGATTTTTTTCTGGTGGATATTTCAATGCAAAGCACACATGGTGGGGCTTACGGATCATCAACAAAACGGATTACAAGAGTGCGGCCAAATCACTCAAGGAGCTGCTATAGCATCTTTGCAAGCAATCTCTTGAGCAGTATCTAGAAGAAGTGGAACCAAGTCAGCCACAACACAATCTCTGGCGTATGACTAAGAGTATCAAAAAACCCTGCCATAAGAAAGGAGCGGCCCACATACACCGCGCAATGGTTCTGATGCAGAGAAAACGTAAAATTGCTATTGATATTCCGTCTGAGGTCAATAATGGTGTTCTGCTACTGAGCTTCTTCAGCAGCGTATGTTGCGATCTATTTATTTCAAAGGCGAAGATAGTTTTTTAGGTTATGTTTAATAGATATAGTTTATTGCGGTGGTTCATGGTATTTTGAACAAAAAGAAAGGTGTGCGGATTTGATAGCGATAGAGGATTAAACCGATTCAAGACGGTATCGATTGAAGACGCGAGTGGTTGGTTTAGACTGTTTCAGTTAAAGATTAATTATGCGAAGTGCGAGAAGTGAGTGATACATCAAGACTGAATTCAAGGGCAGGCGGCCGAATTGCCCGTGACCTAATGCAAACGGGGCTTCGACAAGAGCGCGAGAGATTGAGAGAGCGAAAGAAGAAGGGCGCGAGAGAACGGCTGCATAGGCTGCTGCCGTGAAAACAATAAGAAATAATAGTGATTTACTTTACTGGTGCACCACTGGCTATAATATATGACTTATTGGGAATATTGGGCTGCGTAATCCAACCAATGGTAATCGACCGAAAAGATCCGAAGGACAAGAAGTATTCAACGAAAGATGCTTCATTGGAAACCAAACGGGTCATACGCGAGACAATGTCGCGATAGACAAAAAAAAAACCGAGATCCTGGTCCATGGAGCGAAAACTATCACAGGAACAAGGGCATATAAAAAAGGACTAGAGACCCACGAAACAGATGCAGCAAGGGGAGGTGTCTGAGGTTAGTCAATTGGCGGATCAGGAGAAGCTTAAGCAAGTGCAATATCTGACGGCCAACAAGCAACTCATGCAGGAGAAGTCCTCTATGCAAGAGCGGCTGGCCGCAAAGCTTTCCGAACTCTAGGGCTGCCAAACGAAACTGACCGAGGCACAGTCCCAGCTCAAGGAAAGCAGCCAACTCAATGCCCAAAAGGATCTCCAGCTAAGCGAATTCACAGAGACGCTATCCCAATTGAGGCTGGAGCTGGAAAAGCCACGAATCGACCGTCGAGCAAAAATAACTGGTACTGCAAGCTGTACAAACGCAGTCGGACAGAAGCAAAGAGGCCCTACAGACGGTCGAAGATGAGCTGAAGCGACTGTAGCAGTAGGTGGCAGACTCCGATGAGGAGGGAAGCATACAGTTTGCTAAGCTAGAGGAAAAGATTGCCGAGCTGAATGTCAAGGCACGAAAAACTGCGGCAGCTCTCTTCTCCAGCCAGGCGGAAGAAACCAAAAATATGACACTGGAGATGATCAACAGGCACTATGCGGAATCTCGAGTAGGGGCCTCCCAGTTCGAGAAACGTCTCCAGCAAATCTCAGAGCAGCTCCAATCAGAGCTGCAGGCAGTACGATCCTCGTCGAGCAACCTTCACATAAGGATGACCAAATTCAGCGAACAAGTGCAGGAGATACTGCAGAAAGAGCGCGAATTGCAGGATCTGCGCTGCACTCCAGTCAAGAAGCTCTGGCTTCTTGTCTGCCAAAGTTAGTTCTATTCTAATCTCTCACCGCATTGGTTGCATATCGATCTCGCGTATGAACATGTGTCTGGCCGGCCGAAAGAGCGCGCAGTCGGCTTCAGCTTACCCGCCGGTATAAATAAACATGATAATGCTTATTGTTTATTTTTAGAGTTTAGAGTTCGACTATGATCATTTAAACTGTGTTGAAAGAAAAATGAACATATCATAAATTATATTATTATTAACAATTATTAAATAAATTATAATTAAACTATGGACAGAAGAAAGTTAACTTAAATTATTCATTAGCCCGGCAGACGCTGTTCTACCACGCAACAAAAAATGTCCTTAATTAAATGTGGCTAATTTATGGCGAACAACTTTTAGATGACCTGGTGAACTTTGTTTCGCCTTAGAGGCAATAAATAAGCAGATTTTTGATTTTGACATGTTCATTTTTGTTTTTTAACGATTCTTTAATAGTTTTTTTTTTTTTTTTTAGGCTTTTTTTTCCTTAGTTAAGGACCTTGTGATACACAACAATTTTGGTTTTATTATTTAGGCCGTCAGCCATCGGGTGCTACAGGGGGACAAACGGATGACGGGTTGGCTCGCACAACTGTGAACTCGGAACTGAGGCGCAGCCGCTCCGGTTAGTAATACCCGGTGCGGTCTGCGTCTCACACCCCTAGGACACAGAGGGTTGCGAGCGAACCGTCACCCGCCGTAACTGTGCACACCGGTGGAAGTGCGACTATACTCTCCCCGTGAGGGCGGCTGGAAACAGGTCCTGGCACGGTCATGTCTCTGCCAGGATGCTGGCGAATGGTAGTCGGGCGGAGAGAAGACAACTCTCAGTGAAATTACCCCAATCCAAGGTGACACTGTTATATGCCGAGGCATGCATGGCCGGGGGGGTGCCCGGTCGCTAATATGCGGACTCTGGATACCTGCCGACCTCCAGTTTAAACTAGGCTTCCCGGGGCAAGCGGGCTATGCCTCGGGTGACCAACCCCTTCCCGCCTACTCGTGGGAACCAAATGCAATCTACCAAAAACATAACATCAAAAAACACCGCAAAGGAGCTCGGTACTCCTTTTAAAGTTCCGGAGGGACAAGCCAATCCCTCTACACCAACGCCTGGGAAACCAGGTCCTATGAAGACGGGGAAGGAGACTGAGTCGGTCCACCGTCTTCAGGCAGCAGCCGCAGCGAGGGGGGGCCCGAAAAGCAAATCGGGTCCTTCCAAGTCGGGTGGCTCCAAGGGCAAATCGGACACCGGGGTGGCTGCTAAGCAGAGCGTAATCGCGGCTGGTAAGCGCACCGGGACCGAAGAACCCAGGGGAGCCCCGGCAGGCAGCGTCTCTGCACCACGGGGAGGAAAGCCGTCGTACCAGGACAGGAGACGAGCGGCTTTCATCCTGTCCAACGAGGACCCGAACTACAGGTCGTCGGCCGAAGGAAAGGAGCAGAGGCTGTGGGCCTCCTCAATCCAGCCAATGTTCCAGCCAGCAAAAGCCGGAAAGGGCACAGCCAAGGCCCCCAACAAGCGGCAACGCTCAGCGGAGGACCCCGCTAATCAGCCAGGCCAAGCCCAGCAAGCCAAGCGGGTGAAGACCCACCTCACGAACCGGTCGTTCGCTGAGGTGGCGAGGGGCAAAACCCTGATCGGTGTCCTGGACAGGGGCGCCGAGGACGGCCATGTCCCTCGCGACAAATGGCACCTGGTGGAGAACGAGCTCCAGGACCGGTTCCTACAGGAACTGGAGGAGAACGGCGGACCACCGCAGGGTGGCATCCAGGTAAAGGTGAAAGCCATCGCCTGCCAAGACGCTCGCTCTGCGGCCCTCTACATGAAGGCGGTGGCTGCTCTAAAAGAGGTCTATCCAGGGGCGAAAGTGGAGGCCGTGAAATGGGAGGATGTCCCCAGTCGTCCGAGAGCCAGAGCATGGGTCTCGGCTAAACCTGCCGAACCTGAGAAAATCCTCAGGCTACTGCAGGTCTGCAACCCTCACCTTCCCACAGCCGATTGGATGGTGGCCAAGGTAGAGGATATCCAGGGGCAGAGGCGCCAGATAATCCTCGTCCTCAATGAGGAGTCGCTAGAGCCCCTCGCAAAGACGGACGGTGTGGTCGACTACGGATATAAAAATTTCACCATATCCACCTACAAGTCGGATCGCAAGGGCAGGCAAGCAGAGGTCGAGCCAGATCCGGAGCTGCCGGAGATCCCAAAAGAGGGGGCCTCGTGTGAGGAGCACAGCCCGGCGTCGGACGCGGCGTCCATGATGTCGGACGACATCCTGGACGACTACGCGTTCGATGAGAGCGACCTAGCCAGAGGTCTCAGCCACATCGTTGTCGGGGAGGAGCCGGAGTCCCCCGACAGCGATCTAGAAGCAACAATGGTTGAGGCGATCCTCAGGAATGTCACTGACGCTCCTGCAAATAAACCTCCACCATTGTAAGGCAGCATGCGCTGCTCTACTGCTCCACCTGGCCAAGGGTGGAGCCGACATAGTCCTCATTCAGGAGCCCTGGATCCTCGGAAACAGGGTCTCCTGTTTCAACGCAGGTAAAACCCGCACCTGCATCCTTGCAAAAAGAGATTTGCACTTATTTTTGCTCCCAAATTTCAGCAATGAAGACCAAACAGCAGTGAGCCTCGATGGCCAGGGGTGCTCACTGAGAATCTGCTCCACGTACATGGGTCACGACCAACCAGACCCCCCTCCACAGGAGCTCAGGGCGCTAATCACAGACTGCGAGGCCAAGGTGCGACGCCAATGCACACCACTGCCAGTGGGGAAGCACTGACACTAACGAAAGTGAGTACCTTTTCAACTATTTACTGACCACTCAGATGGTCCTATTAAATAGGGGGAGTGATCCCACCTTCATTATTAAAAACCGCAAGGAGGTCCTGGACCTCACACTTGCCTCTCATGAGATACATGGGAACATCGTATCCTGGAGGAGGGTCCTGGAAGAGCACAGGTACGTGGAAACCGTATTCTCTTTTCACTACCGAGACCAGCCTTCCGGAACCTCAGGCGGATAAACTGGACTCGGTACTCAGACCACCTCTGTCGTGTTCTCCCTGAGACTCCACCTGAGGAGGAGATTTCAAGGGAAGCCACGACTCATCTTGTTAAACTATTTACCGACCCCTGCAATGAGGCGCTCGATAACTCCTGCCCCTCTGGCAAGAGCAGAGGCCGGAAGAAACCTGAATGGTGGACTCCTAAACTGGGAGAGCTCCGGAAAGCCTCCCGGAGACTCTTTAACACAGCCAAGGCTGAGAACGTTGAGCGGAACTGGGCCGATTACAAGGGCAGTCTGTCAACTTATAATAAAGAACTGAGGAAAGCCAAACGCGCCTCATGGCGTAAGTTCTGTACCGACATTGAGAACAACTCAGAAGCCTCGCGCTTGCGCAAAGTTCTCTCGAAGACTACACCCACTCTGGGCTACCTGAAGAATGCCGACCAATCGTGGACAACGTCCAGCAATGAGTCGCTAAATCTTCTCCTTAACACCCAATTTCCCGGCTGCGATGAAAACAGACCACACTACATCGCGGCTCCTTCCGTTGCCTCAAGTTATATCATGAACCTGCTAAGCCAGGAGAACATTTCCTGGGCAATCAAAAGCTTCAAGCCATACAAGTCTGCGGGACCAGATGGCATCATCCCTGGCCAACTGATTCACGCTGGACAAAAAGCCACTAACTGGCTCAAAAGGATATATGAGGGAATCTTCTCCCATGGATAAATCCGGAAACCTGGCTTCATACCAAAGTCGTCTTCATTCCCAAGGCAGGCAAGCCCTCGCACACTGCCCCAAAAAGATTTCAGACCCATTAGTCAATCGTCTTTTCTTCTAAAGGCGATGGAGCGGCTCCTGGGGCTGCATCTCACGGCGTGTATTCCGTCCAGTCTTATCTCAGACTCCCAGCATGCCTATCGAAAGGAAAGATCCACCGAAACGGCCCTACACTCGATCACATCGATCATCGAAGCGTCCCTTAACTTTAAGGAGTACACCCTAGTAGCCTTCCTCGACATAGAAGGCGCCTTTAACAACATCCTTCCGACCGCCATCACGGGCGCACTGACGGATCTGGGGGTTGACTCCAGGACGGTGAGCCTGATCGATCAGATGCTACAATGCAGGACGGTTGAGGCATCACTGGGGACGTCAACGTGTACCAGATTTGTCAGCAGAGGCACACCGCAGGGCGGAGTCCTCTCGCCCCTCCTATGGAACGTGGCAGTGAACACACTGCTGCGGGAGATAGAGGGGGGTGGCTGCCGTGTGGTGGCGTATGCGGACGATGTTGCCATAGCATTCTCCGGAAAATTTCCGCAGACGTTGTGTGAGTGCATGACAAGTACTCTCACGAAAATGTCGAAATGGGCAGACAAATGCGGGTTAGGCGTCAACCCGTCTAAAACGGAACTGGTGCTTTTCACTAGGAAGTACAAAGTTCCGGTACTGATTCCCCCAAGACTATGTGGGGAAACGCTAGTCTTCAGCAACAACGCCAAGTATCTTGGCCTAATCCTCGATAGAAAGCTCGACTGGAAATTGAGCATAGAGGATAGAGTAAAGAAGGCCACAGTGGCCCTCTATACTTGCAGGAAAGCCATCGGACTAAAATGGGAATGACCCCCTATATAGTTCGGTGGCTTTACACCGCCATCATACGACCGATCATGCTCTATGGAGTGGTGGTATGGTGGCCAGCCTTAGACAGAAGGACATGCCTCAATAAACTCAGCAGAGTTCAACGCATGGCAGAGCTATGCATAACTGGCAGGTTACGCACTACTCCAGTGGAAGCCCTGGATACTGTTCTGGACCTCCTCCCTGTGGATCTCATGGGAAAGAAGGTGGCAACACTTTCCGCCCTCAGAATGAGAGAAGCCAGACTGTGGAAAGCATCCGCGGTTGGGCACTCGGGAATCCTGATGAGACTTCCGCAATTACCAGAGAGGACAGATTACTGTATTCCTAGTGATCACCTCTCGACGCCCTTCCAGGTATCAATCCCACCTAGGGAGGACTGGGAGATGGGCGAACCAGGACCTGCAAATGCGGTTCACTTCTACACTGATGGCTCAAAGCTAGACGGCCGCGTGGGAGGCGGAGTCTACTGCAGCGAGCTGAACATCAGTCATTGCTTCAGGCTCCCGGATCACTGTAGTGTGTTCCAAGCGGAGGTTGAAGCCATCAAGGAGGCCATTCCGATCGTCTCCAAACTACTTCTAGATACGCACTTAGTGTGCGTCTTCTCGGACAGCCAAGCAGCTATTAAAGCTCTAGGCTCAATATCGTCGAACTCAGCGACTGTAAATGACTGCCGCAGGTCTCTGCACGAGATCGCAGAGCAGTTAGATCTCTTCCTTATATAGGTCCCCGGCCACAGGGACATCGAGGGGAACGACGCCGCCGACGAGCTAGCCAGGCAGGGTACTACGATTCCTATCCTATCGGAGAGGGAGCAAGTAGCGATGCCCTTGGCTACGTGCAGGCTCCTAACGCACGAATTGGTCGAGCAAAATACCAATAGGAGATGGCAGCAAACCGTTTCCTGTAAAGTCTCAAGATTGATATGGCCATATCGATCGAAGAAGCGCTCAGCAGAGCTGTATAAGCTCAGCAGAGCACAGTGCTCTGCAGTTACTCGAGCCATTACGGGACACTGGCAGATCGGCACCCATGCCTCTAGACTGTCAATCCCTCATAACGACTTCTGCAGGAGTTGCCGCGACGAGGAGGAGGAGGAATCGGTCCCCCACTTCTTCTGCCACTGCCCGGCCCTTGGAAATCGTCGTCTTCGTATTCTCGGGGCCGCTTTCCTCCACGTACATTTCGGACCTGTCCGAAATCAAACCAGGACCTTGTCCAAATTCATCCAAGCCTCCCCGATGGGACTGCCCTTAATTTGCAACAGCTTGTTTTCCACGGTTTTTAGGCATTGAGAAGGGGCACACGCCCATGCGGCATCACAACGGACCTTTTATAGGTCCAAGTGAGCTTGGGGGTTTCATCACTCCCCAGGCTACCGCCTGAACCTAACCTAACCTTATTTCGTCGGTAGGCGTTGATCTTGGAATTACTGGCAGTGTTTGGCGGAAATCGCCAGACAGTATAATCATAGCGCCTCCAAAATATCTCGAGTCATTGCGTAGATCTTGAAATGTTCGGTTAAGTGTTTCTAATGCACGTTTATGAGCCATTGTGCATTCGTCCCATTGCGGAGTTTTTTGCAATATTACATATAGGTTCTTCAATATTTTGAAGATTTAACGGAAATTTTAATGCTGAATGAGCCGTACGGCATCCTTCTAACAATGAGGCTACTATTCCAGAAGAAGCAACTGCAACCGCAATATCTCGCACGAGCAGTGGCTAAAACCATTGAGATGAGGAATGTCTTACCAGTTCCACCTGGGCCATCCAGGAAATATAAACCACCATTTCCATCATCAATTGCCTTCATTAATGTATCATAAACTTCCTTTTGTTTGGGTACACTTGTTAGAACAGCTAAATTCAATTCCTGTTGATCATATTCACGTTCCCGTTCCAATTCTCGATTAAATGCGTCATTCATTCCACGATTTGGCGCTGGCATTCCTAACCTGACTAATACTACCGCATATGAGGTAACACATGTCTTCGATCAATAGTAAAGCTTGATTATGTATCTCCTCATTTATTTCAAGTTCGGGATTTCTGCAACTTACACGATTGTCATGTAATATATCTTCTGACATATTATCCTTGTATTTGTGCCACAGGTTAGATGGGTTCGATGGAGAGCAAGTCGAAATGATGATAGCAAATAATGTGCGTATCTGACTGGGAAATGCAGAGATAATAGCTTCCTCGATTGTCGTATCCCAATGTGTATCGTTTTCTAGTAAATTGAGTTCTTCACATGCAGCACGATAAGTTGGGAATATTATTCCATTCATGTTCCATGAATTCCATGTTCCATTGTGCGTAGTGACTCAAATGACGTTGGCCCACGCACATTAACCAGCAGAAACACCAAATAGAAGCATTCATCAGTCTTTGGATGAACTGTATACATACGACCAAAAGCATCAGTAGAATGCACATCCGGATATCCAGGAACCTTATCGCCATACTTTCGTCGGGGAAATTTCTTCGATGAAACATTCCAAGTGTAGCGTGGCATCTCCGAGTAAAAACAAAACTGGTCAATGTTGTCGCTGGAGGTGTTTCAGCACGTTGATCAACATTTGATGCCGTGAAATATACTCGTTGACCATTCTCCAGATGCACCGCCACATGCACAACAGTAGGATGACGTTCGTGAATAGGGAATGAGAATATACGCCAAATCGCTTCATTAAAGTTCACATAACGACCAACTTGATAGTGCGCAATTTCATGATTGGTTGAATTGCTAAAAATCGCCATATCGCTTTCTTTCGTGACATATTTGCAAATGTATTTTATGGACTTTACAGAATTGCATTACTCAACGTGGCAATGTGTCTTGAACGTTTTGGGAATAAGTGGCGAATATGGAACAATCCAACTGCTGTCGACAACGAAATCCATTCTTTTCCCTTTTTTTTTGTGATAGTTCGACCGTTATCGTCGGGTGATCGACGCCGCATAGTGGGACATTCCACCGTTTCAGCTTGCTAAAAATAAAGATATCTTCATGAAACAAATTGCATTTGAAAAAGAATCTTTTATGCAAAAAAGGTCAAAATAGCTTCACAATAATGGGTTAAAGTTGAACTTTGGTGACGTTGCATATTTTCCTGTGTAAAATGCTCAATTTTGATTTTTTTAGATCGATAAAGAAGTTTTAAAGGTAATTTGTACTATAAAATATTATTTTTAATTTAATTTTCAACTTAACCTAATTTAAAAATATTTTTTTTCTTAATCTGAAAGTTGGTTGAATTTTTTGTTTCTGTAAAATAATCCTCCACTTCCTGTTTAGTGCAAGGAATATCTAATAAACTTATCATTTCTGAAGAATAACTGCTTGCCGATTTATTGTGTGGTCTCACATATCTAATGGATGAAATATATGGATCTGAAGAGGCTGCCAACATGTTGAAAAGATCTTGGTTTTGCTTAATTCGTGATTTCTTGCACGTATTCATATTCCTGTAATTTTTGGAACCTTTGTTTCTCGTTTCCTGGGCTTCCTCAGACATCTCTCCAATTGGTAGGCTCTGATGGTCATTTAAAATTTGACCATGTGCCAGAATTTTATGAAGCGTGGGAGTTAGCTTCTTTTCAGGATATTTTCCAGTAACAGCTCTGCAGTCTTCAAGGCATATTCACCGAACTTGCGGGTATTTATTTTTTCTTTACAGCTTAAAATATTCAAAATGATAGCCAATCTTTTGATAATGTCAATATCCACCCCAGTTATTTCTGCAGTAATTTCATTATTCTCAAAGAATGTCCGTGATGAGTTTCCATCGTTTGTGTTTCCAAATCCTTGTTTGGGGCAGTCCACCTTCAGTGATAGTTTGTCTAAGAATTTTTCTTGAATAATTTTTTTCCTAGTCTTTGTATTTTCTTGTCTGGCGTGCTGTTGTCAAAAGATTCTCCCTCTCGAGGAATGGTATATGCAAGTTTTAAAGTGAACTCCACACATCTAATTCTTGCATGCAAAACCTGGTAAAAAGACAGGTAAAAGACATTCATAACATAGCCCCACAAAAATAAAATTGTCGTGCGCAGCTGACCAGAGTATCATATAACTATGTATTTTGGGGCCCTGAACACGAATCTAAGCTCAGATTTGCTCCATCACGTCAGGCTTTTTTTCTAACCTCAAAAAACCAATATGGTCGAAACATGGTGGAAACTCATTTGAAAAATTCATCGGATTTGCTTGAACGTTGTCACTCGGGGGCTTTTGGGGTCGCTGATTTCGAATTTGATGGCAGTTTTCAAAACTTCAAAATGGCGGATTCAATAAGACCGGATTCACTTAAAACGAATAAGTCCCCGGCCTTGCTACATCTACATCTTCCCCCTTTAAATAGATCTTTTGAAGTGAAAAGATCTCGATACATCTCGAAGCAAGAAAAACAAACAAAAAAACTTCGACTTTTGCCACCTCTTTTCGTCTGATTCGCCACTGTGCGCCGATACAGTGGATAACAGTCGTTTTCAGTGACGGTTGTGAGGAACCAGGGTTCACACAGGCCAAAATTGGCCGAAGCACAGCCAGATAAGGCTGAAGGGCGGCCGGATAAGGCTGACGGCCAGCCGGATAAGGCGAACGTCAGGCCGGATACCTGCGGATATCCGGATGCGGCGAAGCAGCCAAGGGCTCCCAGAGAGGAGAAGCTCCCGCTCTCGGAGAGGAGGACGCGAGAGGCAGACGAGACGGCGGGATCGGGCCGGCAGTGGCCCAGCACATGACCAAATAAGGTCATGGGATCACGCCACCGGCCTGATCCGTTGCGAATGCCAAGGGAACCGCGAGATGAGGATGGAAAACTACCGACGCCGAGTGGAAGTCCCGTTAAGGCGGGGCTATAAAAGGAGGCTGCGGCGACGGAGCGAGATCTTTTTTCGCAGATGAGTTGTCGTGCGCGCATATTGAACCCGAAGTAACGCAGAGTATCAGCCCGGTACGGTCCGAAAAGTGAAGTGAATTGCATAACGGAAAGCAGAGGAACAGGCCCCGCCTGCCCATCAGAGTGAGTCTAAATTAAGTGGCGATCCACATCCACCGGCGGAAACTAAGAGGGAAGTGCGAGTCGTAGCGTGCGGGTTAGAGTGGCGGGCCAAAGCAGATGCTGAGGTCGATTTGCTCCAAGTCAAAAGCACCAACGCTGTCACACTCAACAAGAGCCCCGAGTGTGGTGGAAACCCATAGTTAAGAACCATTGTCATACTTAGCCCTAAGTCCTAGCATAACCCAATACAAATAAAGCGTACTGATATATATACCGAAGAAATACTTGTTGTTATTTGTCGTTGGAGCAACAATAAAAATTCGTTGCATCGAGCCCGCTGAGCGAGCCCAGCTAACTCAAGCGGCCCAAAAAGAAGGTTCGTTACACGGTCTCCGCCGTTAAATTCCGTGGATATCGTTTGGAACATGCAAGGTGATTGAGGATTGATGGGGCCATACGGTCCATGAATCATATTTGTAATTACGACATCATGTAGGTCACATATGATATCATCTACTTGGAATGGTTGAATTCTTTCCACCAACCAAATAAGAATGTGTGCGTGTGGCAGGCCTCATTTTTGTTATTCGATTGAATATATCCAGCATCGATCTCCAAAGAAGCGTTATTTAACAATGTAGTTCATCAGGGACCTCATTTTTTGCCTGAATACACGTGCTGTGATGTAGTGTCGATCACTTGATGTTTGTCCGGGAAGCACCAATTGAACAAATTCTATCCATTTTGGATGTTGGAAGCTGCCGAGCTTTTTCGGCAACTCTGACTCCACATTTACAAATTCAAAATTGCTCCGTTGTTAAGGTTACAATTTGGCGTTTATTGTTCGATATTGATTTGTTAGAGGCCGTGGCCGTGGACTTCGATTTGGGTGTTAGGTGTTTTGGGCGACGAAGAGGACTGCTGACCAACTGCCTCGAAGAGGAACGACCGACTAGACCGATGGAGGGGTCGAAGCAGTGGCTTATAAGAAGTAAGAGCGTTACATATGTGTGTGCTTGTATGCAGTGAGAGCGTACATAGGATAAGCGCGATAACAGAAAACTTAAGAGAGACGTGACTTAAGAGATATTAACGGCTGCTGCTCCGAACATACTCCCCCCCGTTGAAAGACCAGGGCTTTTAACAGGATCCTCAACTGGAAGGACGCACAGCTTGTTGACGGCTCGACGAGTGGTTCCAGAGGGTGTCTGCAGGATGGCAAGTCTAACAGCTCGCCAGGAGACTCGCTGCCAGCGATCGAGTCGATTGAAGTTGAGACCCGTAACGTCTGGCTCAGGGAACTCCATCAGCGGACGACCAATTAAAAATGTCCGGGTGTAAGGACGCCAAAATCTTCAGGGTTTTCTGAAATCGAGATAAGAGGCATAAGAGGACAAGAATTCATTACAGCCTGGATTTGGCAGACCAATGGCCGCAGCTCGTCAAATCCAAAAAGTGACGATCCCAAGGCGCGATAGAAATGCTGCTTGGCCGTCTTCACTGCTGCCTCCCACAAGCCGCCGAAATGCGGCGAGCGAGGCGGTAAGAATCTCCAGTCGAAGCCGTTGTTGATGCAATGATTATGAACTTTAGCCCGATGCTTCTCGCTCATAAATAGCCGCCGAAGGTCCTCTAACTCGTTCCTTGCGCCCACAAAATTGGTGGCATTATCCGACCATATGCATCGGGGAATACCGCGCGTGGCAACGAAGCGTTTGAGGGCGCTCAAGAAAGCAGCAGTGGCTAGGTCCTTCACCAATTCCAACCAGACGGCCTTTGTTGCAAAACAGATGAACCCGCAGATGTAAGATTTCATCGGTGCTCGACTGCGCCCATCTGGCTTATAGTAGAAGGGACCACAGTAGTCAATTCCAGTGACGCTGAATGCAGGCGAATCCTGTACTCGATCCTTCGGTAGGTGAGCCATGATGTGTTCCACAAGACGAGGTCTGGACCGGCAGCAGATGACGCATTTTCACAAGGCGCGAGCCACAGTTTTCATGCCGCCGATGGGCCAAAACTGTATGCGAATCGATCCAAGTAGCGACTGCGGACCAGCATGGTGATGATTCCGATGAAAGTGCGTAATGATGGCGAACGTCAATGGATGATCCTTGGGCAAAATGATTGGGTGGCGTGCATCGAAGCCGAAAGTTGAGTGCCGCAGGCGGCCACCAACACGAATAAGACCAAAGTCATCTATGAACAGCGAGTGCGAGATGATTGTGCTGGAAGCCTCTACGCAGTACCCATTCCGCAGGGCAAGGTACTCAGCAGATACAGGTGGGCCCGTTGAACGATGCGACATAACAAGTGCGATCCTTTGCGAAGGTCCTCAGATGAGAGATCCGGTGACTTCGTCCATCTGATGAACTTCTGAACGAAACCAAAAATGCGCATCGTGACTCCATATGAGTTGATGTGCTTAAACGAAAATGTACGAAAACGGATGAGTGTGTAAAATAGCTTGACTTGAATGGTGGGACCAAACATAAGCAGATCATCTAACGAAAGACCAGATGTGGTAGCTGCAGAACCGTCGAATACGACCCTCAGCTTTGTTGTGGAGCTGTCCTCTTTGATGATGCAATGATGTGGCAAGAAATATTTGCACTTGTGCCTATCTTCCTTGGGCACCAGAGACATATGCTCGAGGGACAGGTACTCCTTCATAAATGCCGAATATTTGTCATAAAGAGCTGGACTACGCACGAACTTGCGCTCCAAATTTTCCAAGCGCCGCTTTGCTTGCAAACAGGAATCGCTCAAGGACTCTAAACTTCGCTTCATAGGCAAGCGAACAGAGTATTCCCCTGAGGGTAAGCGACTGCGATGGTTGACGAAGTGTTCCTCGCAGTGAAGTGCCTCCTTTGTTGCCCTAGCGATTGGCTCAAAGATGTGCTCCACTTCCCAAAATTGACGAACCAAGTCATCGAGCCGAGTGCTGTGATTGGTGTCATCCGAAGATTGGGTTGCGATGAACGACGAGGAGTTGGGGGCCGAGTGCCCGCCACCAGATAGAATCCATCCGAGATGTGTCTTCTGCAGCAAAGGTAATCTAGGCGCCAGCTGAATTTGTCCCACACACAGCAACTCAAAGAAAAGTCCGCCTCCGATGAGCAGATCTATCCGCGGCGGCTTATAGAACGGGGTCAGCAAGCTGGATATTCAAAGGTATAGGCCAATTAGCAGTGCTAATTGAGACGCGAGGTTGACTGTCCGTAATCTTCTGGGCAACGACGGCAGTGATGCTAGTGGTGAAATTTGAAATCCACGATTTCAGAACGAGATCCACCGAGATACCTTCAGTTGAGAAGCTAGCATCTCCTATGCCAGAGACTGCAGTCAGCAGCTTAGTTTTTCGCAGTTGAAGCTGATTAGCTAGACGAGTAGTTACGAAATGCAATTGCGAGCCTGAGTCCAACAATGCGCGACATGGCATGAAAGTTCCAGCGCTGTTTTGACGAGAACGACGACGGTGTAGATAGAACAGATAGATAATAGAACAGGCTCAGACGGACGCTGGGATATATGAGCTTGCGGCGAGGAGGGCGACAATGCAATCATGGCGGTATGATTTGGCTGCGGCTCAAATGAAGAAACAGTATGGAAGGGCTCTGTTGGACGAAGGAAATGCAGAAGAGTGTGGTGCTTCGATTGGCAAGTACGGCAGGGACCTGATTTACAATCTTTCAAGTGATGACCCTTTCGTAGGCAATTGACGCATAACAAGAGCCTCCTTTGCTTCCTTGTGACGATCATTCGGCGATAGAGTTTTGAACCGTTGACAATTGGCAATCATATGGTTCGTGCCCTCACAAAACACACAGGAAACAGGAGCGCATAATGCTACAAACGATTTTCGATGATGCGTACTCACGGTTTTCCCTGATTTGCCAACCCTGACCATCTTGCCCTTTGCATGGAGTGGTGAATGCCTTCAAGGGTACGACATCTTTGTTCCAGAAAGGCAGATAATTTCTCCCAGGATGGAAGATCGTGATTCGACGACGCTGCTTCCCATTTAACTTGAGTCTGCCTGTTCAAATTCTTCCAGAGTGCGTGGACGATGATGCAATCAGCTATTTCCTCCTTAGCTGCCAGCGCATCCAACGCGCGAAGATGTAGAATGAGACGTTTACGTCCGCAAATCGATTTTTTGAGAATATCTACTGCGGTATTGTAAATATTTCTCTAATCTGTGCCGAACTGAATGTTTATTAGCAACGCCGCTTGAGCTCAAACAGGACCGTATTGAAATGCTGTAACTTCTCGATAGAAGTCAGCTCAGTTTCACTATCAATCACAGTTGTGAACATGGAATAAAAGCTTGTCCACTCTGTATAGTCTCCACTGAACTTGGGCAGCTGCAGCGGTGGCAAGCGCGATCGATTGGCCATGTACATAATAGATTGGGATTCACTTGGGTTCATTTGAAACGTGTAACAATGCGTGGGCGGCGAACGATTGCCCAACGCACGCTGTAGAATGGTCCTCAATGATAGGATGGACGAGTCAAATTTTCCTGGTATTTCACTGGACATAGACTCAAAATCCACTTCCTCCAAACTGGTGTGTGCCACAATAAAATTCGATTTCAGCTCCGTCAATGATTCCAACAATCCTCGCAGATCATATTCATCCATTTGGCGCAGCTTTTCACGATCCATCTCTGTGGGTATGGACTCTAGCCTGTCGAAAATGGCTCTAGCCTTAAGCCTCATGAAGGAAATCCGCGATGCAGGGAACTGGGTGGTGGCTGCGTTCGCACTAACCCTGTCACTAGGTGGAGCATCGCCAACTGTCACTGTATCACTATCATTGCCCATAGCCAACGATCCACTCCTTCTATTATTTTTCCGTTTGCCCATGGTTTTGGCTATAGATTGTTGACGCGGAGTGTATGAGTCTATCACAGTTGAATAAAAATGATGCAACGCGAGAGTTCAGACGAGTTTAAAACGTTTTGCGTTCACTTTCGCGGCACTTTTTATGTGTGTATGTCCAAAATGTATGCGCCGGCAAAGCAACGAAGCGACGACCGAAAAAGAACCAACAGTTATGCACAAACGAACGACCGAGATGTTTTGCACTGTTTCGAGTTCCAATTCGAGAGAGTGATATGCGCAGACGGTCATGAGAGCTGGCTGAAGCAAAAGACGAAAGAGGAGGCGAAGAAAACTAACGGACCACGCTTAGAACTCTATGCAGCCGGTCTCGACAGTGCGCTGCGCAGCAACGAAACAGACGGCGAAAGAGAAGCGAAAACGAATAGCGGGTCGCTAGAACTGCCACGGTCGGCCACAACGATCTTTGGTTCGCTACTTTTCGACCAATGTCACGTTTAACCTTCGAATTTGATTTAACGAACTACTTGAAACACTACTAACACACGACAAGTCCACGGCGATCACGTCGGGGTCACCAAAATGTTGGAAGCTGCCGAGCTTTTTCGGCAACTCTGACTCCACATTTACAAATTCAAAATTGCTCCGTTGTTTAGGTTACAATTTGGCGTTTATTGTTCGATATTGTTTTGTTAGAGGCCGTGGCCGTGGACTTCGATTTGGGTGTTAGGTGTTTTGGGCGACGAAGAGGACTGCTGACCAACTGCCTCGAAGAGGAACGACCGACTAGACCGATGGAGGGGTCGAAGCAGTGGCTTATAAGAAGTAAGAGCGTTACATATGTGTGTGCTTGTATGCAGTGAGAGCGTACATAGGATGAGCGCGATAACAGAAAACAAGAGAGACGTGACTTAAGAGATTTTAACGGCTGCTGCTCCGAACATTGGGTTACAGGTAAAAGTAATAAAAAGATCTGGCCGACCGTAATGACGAACATATAGCATTGCATCTTGCGCATATTCATGCATATGACGTGGACTACCTATATGTTCGTTCGTTCACCTTCGTAGTGATCAGACGCGTTTTTGTTTTGCGCTCCGCAATTTGATTTATACCCGATACTGAAAATGAGTATAGAGGTATATTAGATTTGTGTTGAAAATGGATGTGTGTAACGTCCAGAAGGAAGCGTTTCCGACCCCATAAAGTATATATATTCTTGATCAGCATCAATAGCCGAGTCGATTGAGCCATGTCTGTCTGTCCGTCCGTCCGACCGTCCGTCCGTCCGTCTGTCCGTCCCTATCAGCGCCTAGTGCTCAAAGACTATAAGAGCTAGAGCAACGACATTTCATATCCAGACTTCTGTGACATGGCACTGTTACAATTGTATTTCAAAACTTCGCCCCGCCCACTTCCTCCCCACAAAGGACGCGAAAATCTGTGGCATCCACAATTTTAAAGATAGGAGAAAATTAAAACGCACAATTATAGAGAATGGCCATATCTACCAGATTGCCGAATCTTGCCGAATCCGAATAAGATCGGATTATTATTATTGCCAAAAGTAACAAATCAATTTGCAGTGGCTACGCAGCGCCCGTCGACACGTTCTGACTGATTTTCTGTCTCTCTCGCACGCACTCATTGTCGTTTAAAGTAGTCATACTGACTATGTATCGGGTATAAATGTAGAGTTGCGGTCGCAGCAGCAACTCACAACGTTCCCCCTCGTTTTTCTTTTTGTTTTGAATAAACAGCCGGTGTTTTCGTAAATAAACTTTAATTAACTTCCTAACCAGCCTACAATCTGGAAACCTATTCTATTCCGCGAGTGCATGCCTTTTGATTTGTGTAAAAACATTATTTAACTTTTTATTTTTCGGCGTCGGCTTATCGTGTTTGTGTTGTTGCCGTGAGTACGCATTATATTTCATTACAGTCCTCTCTCGTCTTGTAGCTTTTGTTGTATTATCACTCTCTCCCTACCACCTAAACTAAAATAATTGTTCTTTCTCTCTCGGTCTCGTAACTTTCTGTTCAGTAGCTCTCTCTCTCTCTCATTAGCTGCTGCTGCAACTGTTCTCCTCTCCTCCTATTAGCGTTTGTCTGGCACACTGGTTTGATAGCCATTTTTTTTTAAATATTATTTGATTTTAATTTTGTTCAAATTTTTTATTATGGAGTTTTCTGTTGTATGTGCCAAAAAATCCTGTCGGAAAGAAATCACCCATGATCAGCCGATTATCCCCTGCTGGATCTGCGATAGCATACTGCACGCAAAATGCGCTGGGTTTACGGGCCTCGTGGGTGATGCCATATCGAAACGTAATGGCTTGCACTACAGTTGTGAGGCATGCCGTGCGGTTGAGAATGATATGGTAATATTTATGAGGCAGACGCGGAAGGGCTTCAAGGAGCTGACCGTTGGCTTTAAAAAGCAGTACGATTGGCTCCTAGCCATTGAGTCTCAGTTTGGCAGTCTGCAACTGCTTAATGAGTCTCCAAGGCGCAAAAGGTTCACTCCGCTCGCGGCCGAAAAACTGACTCCGACCACTCAACGTGTGCAGCAGCTGATTTCGTTTGCCACCCCAAGGGCAACGATGGCTGCTGGCGATGCAGATTCGGTAGCCGAATTCATCGCCTCGGAGAACGTGCAGCAAATAACGTCTGTAGCGTCCGGTTCCGTGGTGTCCGCAAGTTCACTAGCTGTCCGTCTATTACGATCCCACCAGTGATTAGAAGTTCCGGACCTCCGGATATTGCCACCACAGGTACTAGGTCTGTGGTACCCAAACTACTGGTGGGAGTCCCACCAAAAGTTTTTGTTTCACGGCTGGCCCCGGCCCTCACATCAAATGATGTAATTGCTTTTATTCAAAGCAATATAAAAGCCGTGGGTTTAAAGGTGGAAGTTTAACTTATCTTATGCCAGGAGATAGCCTCGTTTAAGATAAGCGTCTCCCCAACTCAATTTGACACCATTTGCTCTGCCAAATTTTGGCCGGAGCATTTGGTGGTGAAGGAGTTTAAAACTAAGAAGAAGAATAGGCCCCCCATAACTCTCACAAATCATCCCAATGTGCCATCCTCATCCTCAACCTCAACCTCAACTTCCTCAACCCTTCCAACAAACTAACTTCTCTTTTAGTAACCTATCAGAATGTAAGAGGCTTGCGTAGTAAGCTCAGCATTCTTTTCCGGATAGTGTTGCATTTGCTTCCCACGTTATTGTGTTTACCGAAACCTGGTTAAACGCGGACATTCTTAGTTCCGAGGTTTTGGCAGGTCGGTACAAAACATTTAGAAGGGACCGTTCGTCTCGACGTGCAGGAGGGGTTCTGATTGCAGTGGACACAAACTTCACGTCGGAACACTCCGGGTTCAACAAGAACTGGAATTCCTGTGTAAAACTGAGTCTTCCCGCTATCGCTATATTTATTACTTGCTCGTATATCCCACCTTCTTCGGATATTTTAATTTATGAGCAGCACTTGTCTGCTTTAACCGCTGTTTCTTCCTCGTTATCTGATAAAGATCGTATGATAGTTCTTGGTGACTTCAACTTGCCAGGAATTGTTTGGTCTTCGGTAAACGAGTCTAGTATCCTAGTGCCCATGTCACGACATGACTTTGTTGACGGCTTGCTTGACCTGTCTTTGTCTCAAGTCAATCATGTGAAAAAATTCCATGGGTCGATTGCTTGATCTGTGCTTTGTATCGGATCCGACCATAGTGTCGTTAACCCGAGCCCTTCCGCTCACTATACCTGAAGACGCCTACCATCCCACTTTCGAAGTGTCGCTAGATATAGGACCAACTGTATTGGATCGGTCGAGTAGGCAACCTGAACGTGTCCGCTGCTTTCGTAAAGCCGAGTTTGCGAAGCTTAATAACCACATTAGGGATTTTGATTGGTCCGCTTCGTACTTGTGCACTGATGTCATAAAAGGCCCAAAAATTTTTACAATGCTCTTGGCACATTTTTGGTCATCCGTACCCATACGGTTTACCGAGGTCGAACGGCATTTTCAGTCCCTTGTTAAATGAATGTTCTCTACTTCATGATCTTCGACTAGTTAAGCCGGTGTTTTCACCGGGTCCAGACGGGGTTCAGGTTGTGTACTCAGGTACTGCCCGAGGCTCTGTGTGGACCTTTGCTTAAACTATTCATCCTGTCCATTGATTCCTCTTGATTCTCCCCGATCTGGAAGGAATCGTTTATAATTCCTCTCCATAAAAAAGGTAGCAAGTCTGATGCAAAAAATTATAGAGGTATAGCAAAGTTATTCGCTATTCCTAAAATGTTTGAGAAGGTTTTAGCTCCGCACTTGCAACATCTCTGCAAGTCACTTATATCTCCAACTCAGCATGGATTTATAAGGCGGCGATCAACCACCACGAACTTGTTAGAGTTTACCTCTTTCTTTATTAAAGGCTTTCAAGGTAACTTACAGACGGATGTAATTTACACCGACTTCCAGTAAAGCATTAGACTCTGTAATCCATTCCATTCTGGCACATAAACTTGACCTTTTAGCGTTTCCGCTCAACCTCCTGAGATTTGTTCCAGGTCTCAAAGAGTCCTCTTCAAAAACTGCCTCTCTTCACCAGTAAAGGTTTCTTCGGGAGTACCGCAGGGCAGCCATCTAGGCCCCTTACTCTTCACACTCTTTATTAATGACTTGCCTTCGGTATTAACACACTCTCGAGTACTTATGTATGCGGATGATGTTAAACTCTGTGTCCAGTATAAGGAAATTTCATTTCATTCTCGCTTGCAATCCGATCTCAATAACTTTCAGTCATGGTGTTGTATAAACTTGTTACACCTTAATGCCTCGAAATGCAAAGTAATGACATTTCATCGTTTTAGCGCTTTGTTGGCTCCCTATACCCTATGTGGTGGTTCTCTTGAGAGAATTACCCTGGTGGATGATCTTGGTGTTATATTAGACGCCAAGGTAAGGTTTTCTGAATACATTTCTACCATGTTAAATAAGGCCGTGCTTGGGTTTATAAACAGGTGGTCAAAGGAATTTGATGACCCCTATATAACAAAGACTTTCTATACCTCGCTAGTTCGTCCGATTTTAGAATACGGCTCCTGTGTATGGTGCCCTCAGTACAAAGTACAACAGGACCGTATAGAATCAGTACAGAAAAACTTTTACTCTTTGCTCTGCGGGGCCTTATCTGGGCCTTAACTGGAATGCGGTGTGAGACTGCCATCTTACTCTAGTAGACTGCTATTAGTAAACCTCCCATCCTTAGTTAACCGTAGAAAAATGCTTGGTGTGATTTTTATGCACAACTAGATCAGGGGTGACATAGACAGCCCTGATCTGTTGAAACCATAAACTTTACGATTCCTATTAGACTCACTAGAAATTTTATACCGTTGTTCCTTCCACTTTGTAGATCGAATTATTCCTTGCATGAACCGTTTAGGGTCTTATGCTCGGATTATAATTCCCTCTACCATATTATATCCACCACTAATTCCCTTCCTCTTGTTAAATTACTAATGCTTACATACCTTTCTCGTAATTAGTAATTGTAGAGGCATTGTATTTTGATTGCCGCTTAGTTTCTTAGTAAGTTTAGTGCTAATTTTCCTCGAATGTTAGTCTAGCAGCTATCTTTTCCTGCATGTTCGCGTTCGGTTCGGCTACGCGGCGCGCGTCATGCGGCAGCGCCCTCGGTCGGTTGGGCGGGAGAAGGGCTGCGTTTTGCCTGGGATCCGCGCGTAGCAGCCTTCTGCCGGTTTCACACGGGCCACTTGACAGTGCAGTAACTGCATCGCCTCTTGAAAGATGCAGTCATTGCATGTCAACGTCCAAGATAAAAAATATACGTCGCCGGCAGAATAGTTAATTTACCAATATTAGCTGCATTTCCTTCAGTACAAATTGCATCACGTAAATGTATATACATACACTTCAGAACGCAATTTGGCTTGGTTCAACCTAATGAAAAGAGTTCCGTTTTTATTTTGACGTACATATCGAAGGAAAACTGCTGAAAAAATCGACGAAACCGCAGCAAAAAGTTGTCGACATTTTGCCGAATCATCAAACGATATGCGTAGTAATTCATCGAGATAACTTTCTTTGTATTTTCTTCACCATTCAATGGATTTATCATTTTGATATTAAAATAATATCCATATTCTTCTTGTCAAAACATGAGCGGGTACCGCAACGTGTCATATGAACAATGTGTTTCAGATATTTTTTGCAGTTGCCCAGTATCGCGACGTGCAATGACAATATCACGTCTTTCCATGTTTTCACCAACAATCAGGATGGCAACTTCATCTATTGTTGGAGCGTTAAATGTGCGTTCGTGTGTTCCTGATGTTCTTTTATCCGCTCTGATCACTACATTGTAGTCATCATTTGGCATGCGCTCCAATGCACTCTTGAACAGCCTGACCAACGCATGATGTTCGCGAGAATGGCTCTTTCATTGCTGCATTTATCTCTTGACGTCGATAAAGTTGTTCTTCCATGTTTCCCATGAAGTATATTTGTAAAAAATTATGCTGTGCGTCTTGCAATGTATCTTGAATGTCGGAAAAAATCCTTGTTCTTCGATAACGTTTGTTCCAAATGAGCTCATTTGGAAAAAACCATTGTATGTTTGAGTGTTTGCCGTGACTCGGGCATTTCGGCACAAAGCAGTGAACGCAATGGCTCAGGTGGCGGAGTCAATAATGGCAATTTCACTTTTCCACTAAGGCAGCACAATCCGATTGGTTCCCCGGAAAACTTCAATGCGCCACAATATTCGCAAACAGCGTCAATTGGCCCAATGCAAACACTAGGATGCAAGTAGTAATCAGTGCTGCAATTGTATCGAAACGCTGCTCGATTCAAATCAGCTCTTGATAAATCTCTTCTCGACGATTTCGCATTATTAACCGAGCCGTTCACGGGCTGCCTCGCTTTGCTCTTGTGTTTGAGAAGCACGAAGTCGAACCATACTAACGCGGCGCTCATCACCGGCAATTTGTTGGTATTCTTCAGTAGTTTCATTCGCTATATTTCGTATCCTTATTGAAATACGGCTTTTTCGGTAAAGATTTGATCGTCTTGGTCGCGGCATTTTTAAAGATGAATCAAAAAGACTACAAATTAGATACTTACACAATTTATATTTATTTAACGTGTAAGGCAACACATGAGTACCCTAACCCATCCCATAATACCCTTACCGATATCCCGATATTAACCCTAACCGATCCCGATATTCTAGTGCGATAAATCTTATGCGATATTCATTCTACATTCGACAAGAGGAAGGAACAGAGGTAAAAAAAAAAACTAAAACCCAGAACTGCGCTACAAAACGCGAGCACGTTTCTGTTTCGAAAAAAAAAACAATAAAAAACACGTATATTTATTGAACGCGTACACGTTTCTGTTTTGATTCAAAATCAATTCCAAACAATTTTAAGAATTTTTTAGATGGTATCTGAGTCGACCCGAATAATGATTTCATGTTTTGAAAAACGCAGCCAAGCCTACTGTGCTGACGTTCATGTCATGTCACACGGCAACGCGGTCGAACTAGATAAAAACATCCAAACGGATCCTACAGCAGTCTCCTTTAATCCTAAACTTTTAATCGGTCGAGCCATTTCGGAGAATTTAATATATTCGAGCAATGCCAATAAGACGCAGAGGGGCCAATTTGAGTCGTCAAACGATCCAGCCTAGAACCATGCGAGATATAAGAGTACGAATTTCAGGTGAACAAATCCAAGAAAACAATACAGATGAGCGTGTGAGCATGGCGCAGTTACGTGAATCACAATCGAAAGAGGCCCGAGATGAACGACATCAACGATGACATCAACAAACGAAATCAAAGATGAACGACATTGTAGATCGAATTATTCCTTGCATGAACCGTTTAGGGTCTTATGCTCGGATTATAATTCCCTCTACCATATTATATCCACCACTAATTCTCTTCCTCTTATTAAATTACTAATCCTTACACACCTTTCTAGTAATTAGTAATTGTAGTGGTATTTGTATTTTGATTGCATGCTTAGTTTCTTAGTAACGCGCGTAACAGCCTTCTGCTGGTTTCACACTGGCCACTTGACGGTGCAGTAACTGCATCGCCTCTTGAAAGATGCAGTCATTGCATGTCAACGTCAAATGTAATCAACAAAGGCGACTAGAACGGACAGTAACGCGCAGATACATAGTCGACAGACGTAGATGAATTGACCAACAACGCAAAAAATTTTGAGGAATTGACCAACAACGCCAACAATTTCATCGAGCATTTATCGAAAATTTATTTCTTCGACTAGCATTCCAGTATGAGCTTGATGTTGAATATTATGCTCATTCTAAAGTGGTTATTGGTACTTTGGAAAAGGAATGAACGCACTGTCTTGCACTCAAATGTAAAATGTGCCAGTTGGGATGTGTTGCTCA